>VXBA01002359.1:0-11980 GCA_013399895.1 Serilophus lunatus | reverse complement strand
ATCTCTGCTGAACCTACAACACCTCTTGGGGGCCAGGCACAGATGACTTACCAATGCAGGCCACCACAGGCATCTCCAGATGACAGCAGCATAGACAGCCTGCATTGGTAAGGATGCATGTCATAGCATGTGGACGGATGCGCAGCTCCACTTTGTACGAACATGATACATTTCTCCATTTCAGGTTGAATCCTGGCAAAGACAGGGCAGAGGAATATCTGATGGCAATGCTGCAGGTGCCAATGGGGCACACACTTAGTCCAGAGGAAGCAAAGCTGCTCATGAACCAGACAGTACAGCAGGTCCAGGATACTCTGAGCATACCAGCTGATGTTGCTCACCATCTCCTCATGCACTGTAGGTGGAATGTGGATTTCCTGGTCCAGTGCTATGTTGAGAACCGTGATTCTCTCCTCGTCTCTTCGGGACTGCAAGTGCAGGATGTCCAGCCTCCCCCAAGCCCTGCAACCCACTGCCCAGTCTGTGTGAACCAGCTGTGTACCACTGAGAAGCCACCAACCCTTTGCTGCATGCACTACTGCTGCAAGGTGAAGGTCCTGGGGTATTTGGTTCCTGTTACTTGCTGGGAAATTGCTACTGCCTCCTTGGAGCAGTTGTTCTTTTTCTGAAGGTGTTATTGGGAGATTTTCAGATCTCATACATACATTCTCTTTTTTCAGCTTCCTTTTTTGTTGTGAATTCATAGCTCTTGATTTGTCTATTCCCACTTTTGTGCTTTTGAGAACTTACCTATGGTTTATGTAATTTTATGCACCCTCTGCTGAGTGGGGAGAGCTTCCAGGATTGCGTGAGTTTGTTTAGGTCTCATCTCTCCTCTTCCACCTTCACAGCCCTGTTGGAGTGAGTATCTTGTGACTCGCATTGAACAGAACATGATTGTCAACTGCACCTGTCCCATATCTGAGTGCTGTGCACAGCCAACTGCAGCCTTCATTTACTCCATTGTGTCCTCTGAGGAGATTATAGTGAAGGTAAAGTAGGAGAGGTGGTTGCGGGGTGTCCAAGCTGTGTTTCATTTTAGTGACCACTATCAGATAATGTTGCTGCTGCTTTTCCCCTTCCTATTACTAAGACTGGTAGTTTGATAATTGAGGCCAACCAGATTTTTGCCCAATCATGTCTGTTGTCTCTGGTTATGATTGATACGACCTATTCAAGAAAGCATAATGTCAACAAAAGAGCACAGTGGTATTTCCTTGAAATATGTCACCAGCAAACAACATTTGAAGCGTATCATTAGTTCAGGACCAGCTGAGAGCTGTGGTAGCTCTGACAAATATCCTCTACCAGTGTGCTGGAAGCAATTGTAAAATCTAGGACAAACAAAAATGTGAGCAATTTTAATTTATTGCTGCATCAGTGACCCCTATGTCCTTTCTCTTCCATCAGTCTCTGGCTTTTAGTCTCAGGTTTTTGTGAAGATGGGAGAAACTACCACATCAGACTTGATCTTCACTCTAAGTCTGTGTGTGTCTACCAACATCTCTAAACCAGGCTTCCTGAGCTCTGCCTACCTTAGTCCTTGGTTAGCAGGGGACAGCAGCAGCTGCTTGTCCTGAGGCAGAAGCTACTTCTTCTCTGTTCTTCCAGTTTTTAGTTATTAGAAGTGAATGCCCTCCCCAGCTAATGGCAGACCTGTAGCTGTCACATGACAGACTATATTTGTTAATTTCTGGACAGAACAATTTTGTCTGTTTTCCACTGCTCTGTTGTTTGACAGGTCTCCACTTCCTTTCTTCTCCAAAAATACTCTCGTCTTCCAACTTCTTACTGTTATTATGATCCTGTATTAACCGTCATAAGGAGAAATGAACAGTAGTAATAAAAATTTCTCTATCTTAAAATTTTTCTTTAAATTTGCAAGCTGGCAACCAAAATGGGCAAGGCTACAGAAAAGCATTGGCTTTGATGTATTGTTTTTCTTGTTTTTTATAAGAAGTGCTCAGGGAATTAGTGTATATATCTGGACAGGTAGTCCTTACTGCCTTTGCAAATCTTGTAGTCACACCTGTCTGAGAGCAGGATTTAACAGCCTGTTGCTATGTCTGTTTCATAAAAAGAAACAATTATTGAAGGTGAACATAAATTGCTGCTAATTTGAACAAGTTGCTCTCATGCTCTCACTGAAATATTATGTTTTCCTTTTTCTCAGTAAGTGGCATGGCTGAAGTGTTAATGTCTTGGGCAGAGTCACACATAGACTCATAGAATAATTTAGATTGCAATAATCTGTGGAGATGTCTAGTCCAACCCTGTGTTCAAAATAACTAGATTGTATAAAAATAATTAGATTGTGTAAAGATCTAATGCTGAAGTTAAAGCATACTGCTTCAAGTTGAACAAAGGGAAATCCCAGGTCCTGTTCCTGATGTACTATAACCCAATGCAACACTATGTGCTTGGGGCCAACCATCTGGAAGACATCTCTACAGGAAAAATAAAAAGGATCCTGGTGGACAACAGGTTAAACCTAAGTCAGCATTGTGCCCTTCTGTCTAAAAAGGTCCACCAGTGTTTTAGGTTGATGTAGGAAGAGCATTGACAGCAAGTTGAGGAAGGTGATCCTTTACCCAGTGCTGGTGAGACAACATCCGGAGTACTATGGCCATTTCTGCACTCACCAGTGCGAGAAAGACATGGACATACTGGGGAGAAAGCAGCAAAAGGCCACAAAGATGAGTTAGGTTTTGGAACTTCTCTTGAAGAAGCTGAGAGAGCTGGGTTTGTTTGGCCTGGAGAAGAGAAGGGTCAGTGTTGGGTCTTTTCAACATGTGTAAATTCACAAATGAGATTAAGGAGCTGGGTTCTTCTTTGTGATGGTCATTGAAAGGATGAGGCAGTGGGCAGTAAGTTATATACAAGGAATTCCATTTACACATAAGAAAACTGTTGGTTGGGCTGTTGGGGTTTTTTTATGAGTGAGAATAATGAGATGTTGGACCAGGCTGGGCAGAGATGTTTGTAGTCTGTTTTGTTGGATATATTCAAAACTCAACTGGACATGCTCCTGAGCAATCCTACTTTGAGTTGGAGGGGTTTGACTAGTTTTTATTTCTAGAAATGCCTTCCAACCTCAGCAGTTCTGTGAAATGAAACAGCCTCCAGATATGATATGGAGGGGTGGGAAAATTTACACAGAGGGAATGAAAGAGTCAACTCACTGACTGCTGTTTTGTTGTGAGCCGTGGTTCAGTGAGATGTATAGCCCAGAGGCGGCAGACCAGGTTATAAGGCTTAACCATGCAGCTTCTCTGCCTTAAATCTCCTTCCTGGCTTCTTATTACAGTATGAAAAAGCCCTCCTCAGACGCTACGTTGAGTGTTGCTCCAACATGACATGGTGCACCAACCCTCAGGGCTGTGATCAGATCCTTCTGAAGGATGGACTTGGTTATGGAGCAGCCTGTTCCAAATGCTCCTGGATATCCTGCTTCAACTGCAACTTCCCAGAGGTGCGGCTGAATCACAGCAGCACAGTCTTAGGTTTGACATGCGCCATTCTGCTTTTGTGTGGTTGACTGTCTGTCTTTTAGGCCCATTATCCTGCCAGCTGCAGCCACATGTCTCGGTGGGTGGATGATGATGGATACTATGAGGGAATGACAAGTGAAGCCCAAAGCAAACATCTGGCTAAGCTCATTTCGAAGCACTGCCCAAACTGCCAGGCTCAGATAGAGAAAAATGAGGGTTGCCTTCAGTGAGTATACATTTTTGTTTGCTGCTGGAGACAGGAGAGGGCAAAAACCTACAGTTAGGTCCGTTGTGCTTTGGGGGTTTTTTTGCCTTTTTTTTTTTTTTTGACTATGAAGTAATTGTTATAGCAGGTCTGTCTTACAGTTTTGGAAGAATGAGTGATTGCTTTCAATTCCTAAGAAAAGCAAAATGTTCCCCAGTATTCAGAGTTAAATCCATTGGTGGCTCTGAGGTGGAATCAGAACTGATTTTGCAGTACCTTTTTATAGTATACTTGTACTTGATAAGTTACTATGAGGTCATTCTACCAGTTCACCCATCTCATTTTTGGAGACGTTGCCTGGTTTTAGGCATCATCTGCTTCTTGCAAAGGCTATAAAAAAATACATGCAGGGAAATGCGAAGTACTGGGTGAATGGGAGTGAGTGACTGGGTAGCACACTCCAGTGCTGTGATGTAGGGGAGCACTTGAATGAACTGTCTGCAAGTAGCTCTTAGGTTTGAGTGATTCCCTTTGTTCTTCTCCTACCATGCAGTATGACGTGTGCCAAGTGTAGTCATGGCTTCTGTTGGCGTTGCCTCAAGCCCTGGAGGCCAAATCATAAGGATTATTACAACTGCTCTGCTATGGTGAGTGGTTTCAAGCATCCCTATGGTTTATGCCTATGTTCAGAGGCACCAAGCCTCTCAGAGAGGGTGAGGATCTCCACTTAGGCCCTTCACTCTGGACTTTGTGCACTTGCCGGTAGTACTGACACTGTTGTTAAAGTCTGTTACTTGTACATTTCCTTTCAGGTGAGTAAAGCAGCTTGGCAGGAGAAGCGTTTTCAGGATTACAATGAGAGATGCACCTTTCATCATCATGCAAGGGTAAGGCCTCCTTCCTTTGCAGATGCTGACTCTTGCTTTAGTCCTGATTTCAGGATAGTTTCTCCTGTGTCTCAGTCTCTTCTCTGCAGAGAAGCAGGCTTCATATCCAGGTGGGGATGCCTGACCATTTTACTCTTGGTGTGACATAAGGGATAGTCATTGGGCTGCTTTCTTCTAACAAGTCTATTGTGTAAACTGAGCACCTGGCTTGTGTTCATTTGGAAGCAATGGTGACTGAAGGCCGAACTCTGCCTACAGTTGAGATACTGTAAAAGGTTGAAGTGATGGCACAGTAGAGGTGTCATAGCTGGATGTGTTCAGTAGTGCTGCCAGAATTCTCTGGGATGGCACTTCAGGATGCTTAGCAGTTATCTGTGTGAAAGGTGCTTTCTTTTCAATCTTGTGGAACTTGACACTGACCTTGACTTTTTTGTTTCCTCCTTTGTTATTACAGGAATTTGCCAGAAGTCTGAGGAACAGTATTTCTTCCATCAGAGACAGGCCAAAAGTTAGGAACTTGACCTTTGTTCTTGATGCCTGCAAAGTTCTAGAACAGGCACGGAAGGTAAGGCTGGCTAGCAGTTTTGCTGAGGTTTAGACCTAATTCTCTTCGTGAGATTTATGCCTTTATTAAAGTGTGGAGACACCAGCCTTGTCCTACTCCAAAAAACGGGAGGCAGGAAAAGCTGGAGGGGAGGAATAGCTCATGTCTGTCTTTTCTGGTTCTCACTCTGAGTTGGGCTCTGTTTGCAGTGTTCCTTGTAGTCAAGTCATAGGATATGGAGCTTAGCTTAAGTTGGCACCATGGAATCAACAGAAGACTATATTTAGAGTTTTCATATACTGGGCTTGGTCCATTCCAATTTGAAATGTCCCAGTGAAGGTACTTACCTTTTGAAAGCTGCCCTAATGCTTTGTTTCAGTTAGGAATTTTCTCTTGATGTTTATGCTATGATTTTTCTTTCTTAACTTCCTTTCATGAGCTATAGATACTTTGGAAGCCTGAGTTACCTACTGCATGCCCTCATAGCCACATTAAAAAGAATTTGCAATGCAGCTACTGTGTGCAGTAAGCCTGTGACAGCTTAGGTCTATAAATGCCTGCTATCCCCTGAAACACAGGCAGGAGGTGGGAATTTTCTTTGCAATATTGACTTTGCATATACACCTTGTTCTTGCACTCAGGCTTGATTTTGAGAGGCATGAAGAACAAAGATTCCTGAGTCTATTTTGTCTTTTCAGTATGGTAGCCCCTGTGTTTTGAGGGATACCTATCACTGTTGCTTGTTGCTGCTGAGTTTTCTGGCCCATTTCTTTAAATGGAAATAGTGAACCTGTTTCCTGCTTGGTGCCTGGATTGCTTTAGGGGGCATTCATTCATAATAAGAGTTTGCCACTTGTTGAGACACCTTAGTTGTGGGCTCTTGGTGTTACGTAGCACCATGCCGGCTTCTCTCTGGTCTCTGTTCTCTCAGTTCATTGCCACTTGAGTTCAGCCTGGGTTGCCCAGCAGTGCCTAGGTCCTGTATGCTGGTGGCTTTGACTCTTTGCCTGCTGGTCAGTGACACTTGTGATAAATTGACAGTCTGCATTCTTGTGATGGTTTGCAGGTGGGATCAGTTATTTCAGAACTTCAATATAAAATAATTGCACATTCATTTCCAGTCCTATGAGTAGCTCTAGTTAACCTGGCACTGCTGTCGCTTGGCATAATCGGTTACTGGGCTATGGCTACAGACCAGAAGCACTGCCAGGCTTCTCTTAGCCACTGATAATAATGAGATCTGGAAGGGTTTGATGCTGCTCTCTTCTAGCCCACTCTGAGGCTGAAGGAGGGTGCTTAATAGAATGATCTGTGCTATTCCAGGTGCTGGCCTACTCCTGTGTGTACAGCTACTATAACCAGGACACTGAGAGCATGGACATTGTGGAACAGCAGACTGAGAGCCTGGAGCTGCTCACTAATGCTCTGCAGATCCTTCTGGGTAAGACCTACAGCCTCTTTAAAGTAGTGACTAGTGTTCCAAACTGTACAGGTCAAAGAGCGGCAGCTCTGTTAGTGGGGCAACAGGATACACACCAGCACCCAGCTGGCCTCTCACTTCTCCCAGCCCATTTTTGCCCTCTTGATGTCATTTCTGGGGAGTCCAACTGGAGCAATTTGGCTGCCAGTGGAGATTGATGAAGTAAAGAGCAACATGTTCCATTCTGCAAGAGGAATGTATGTACACAGGATATCTAAGGAGCTGTGGCTGGCTTCATAATCAGAGCCAAGAACTCTGCTTAAGAGTGTGTGTTGCAGCATGATTTTGTTCACCTTGAATTGCAGAGGAAACCCTGCAGTACCAGGACCTGGCCTGTTCTCTTCAGCTCCTGAAAGCAGAGCATTTCAGTGCTGGTTTGGAGTTGGTACACCAGATAAAGGAGCGTCTTTTTGCAATTCTCTGGCACTCCACACAGGTGAAGTCCAAATGCCTGATAGTGCCTTGTCTTGCCCTGGTCTAATTTGATTGTGGGCAAACCAAGGGGCTTGATCAGCTGAGGGGTTCGACTCTCAGGGTTGTGTGTGTGTGTAGGGAAGGGGTTTGCAGCATATACCCCAAGTCATACAATGTCTCTCTCTTCTGGCTATTCTTTCATGCTCACAGGATTTCCATGTTGGGCTCCAGACTTCGGGAGATCCTGGTCAGAGAAAGTTGAAACTTGCAAATGTGCCTGCTTCAGCCTGCTTCAGGTGAGTTTTCTTGGCAGGGCAGAAAAGAAAGGTGGATAAGTGCAGACAAAAAGCAAGTGAGCAGAGTTTTCTCCTGTGCTCATTGACATTCAAAAGAGTGAATGACAGATACTGATTTCTCGCATCCTGTTTTGTGGTTTGAGGTAACAATTTAAGTTACAGTGGTGTAGGGAAACCAGCAAAACCTCTGTAGTAGGGTGGTGTGGTTGCTGCTCATAGCTGGGGCTCTGTTCTGATGTTCTCCTTCTCAACAGGCAAAAAAGAGCCATCTTGTGTGACTCCCCCAACACAGATGAAGGTGGCAAAGAGGTTGAAGATGAGGAATATGATCCACAGTGGCAGGAAGACTATGATGACCATGATGACCTTGATGAAGACAACTTTGTGTTTGATCATGAGTCATATTGTGATTCCTACTTTGATGATGATGATAGCTATGACAGCTATCATAGCTAGAAGTGGTCTGCTAGAAGCTTGGACCTCTGTCTTTGATCTGTCTTAAACAGTTTGTTTTTTTCCTCAAAGGCAGGGAGGAGCTCTCTGGCAGAACAAAGCATTTTCTCCGGGAGGCTAATTGCTTAGGCTAATTTTTCTGGGCAGCTATGCTACTGTGGTCACCTGTCTCAGACAGGCATCTCCTTGCATTTTTCACTTTTCTCCAGTTCTGCCTATAGGTATTTAATCGAGTTTGAAAGTCACAGTCCACCTGCAAAGTGAGGACTATATGCCAGCTGTTAGAAGGCTGCTCATTCTCCTTGGGTGTGCTCTTCCAAAGGATTGGGCACAGGAGAGTGTGGCATGTGTCCTTAGCTTGACACTGTTTAGAAATGGCCAGTGTCTAGAAATACATTTACACTCCAGACAAAGCCTCCCATTGGGAGCTGGTGGGATTCCCTCCAGAGCCATAGATGGATGTGGTTCAGTTCCTCTAGTTGAGAGGAGCAGCATTTTTGCCGTTCGTTGGTTTTCTTCTCTGCTATGAAGCAGGAAGGGCTACTATGAATGACATAAGTTTGCAGGACTGTTTAAGTGTATAAATATATGCACACACACATATGTATATATGCAGAGGTTGTTCAGATAATACTTTATCTTTGCAGAAAAAAAAAGAAAGAAAACCCTGAGGAACAGGAGTTGAAAAAAGTTCTGTTTAAAAAAAGAAACAATTTTCTTCTAGCACAAGCCTCCTTGTTGTCTGTGGGGAACATGGGTGTGGGAAGTGGAATATCCTCAAGTGAGGAGGATGTGAACTCGATGTGCTCCGTCCTAGGAGTTATTTGTGAAGTTGGTGTGGTTTTGGGATCCTCACCCAGGCCACTCAGTCTGTCCTGCAAAGTGGCTTTTCCTTCCTGGGTGGTTCAGGGAACAGTAAGAGGGATGGGAGGGATGGGAAAGAGGGCAGTGGACCAGAACACAGAGTGTTCAAAACACAGAGTGATGGGGCTGGTGTTTCTGAGAGCACGTGCAAGACAGAATGCCTGCATGTTGATGAAAATGGTAACATCTGGTGCCCAGCAGAAGGCAGATGTGGGATTGCTATCTGGGCTTGAGGGGTGATTTGGAGCTTTGTGGGATTGTTTGGAGATACAGGGTTTTTAGGCCTTGGATGTCATCTGGGAGGGCTGTGAGTTCTTATAAAGGATGCTGGGCAAAGAGCAACTGCCAGGACAGATCAGGAGAGAGGACTGATTTTTCCACTCCCCTGCACCCTCTATCTCCTAGTCTTCCAGAGTCTGTCATGGTGGAAGCCCCAGCGCTGCTCTCCATATGAGGCAAATGGGTTCCCTGTGACACCTCTCTGGGCCCTTTCCTCAAGGGCACTGGGTGGGACAGATGTGATGGGGTTGCCCAGACAGCCTTGTCTTCCCCAGTGGGACCACTTGTTCCTTGCAGGACCAACCTGAATTTCCCAGGTTGTTGGGAGACAGAGCAGAACATCCTAAATGTCTAAGTTGCTTATGTGGAGACTCACGCCTGGAGTTCTTCATTCACTGTCTCCTGGATGTCCGCTTGAAACCCAAAAAGTTGGAAGGATTGCAAGTCTTTGCTCTCATGTACAATATTTGTACTGAAAATCAAGATCAAACCTTGCTCTTCTGCTCTGCATGAGGTTCCTGTCCTCCCTGAGCTTGTAGGACACCTGTGTTATGGTTTGACAGGTGTACTGTCCCAGTCAAACTACCTACCTGACACTGGAGCAGGTTGTGCCAGGCACTTGGCGTCAGAAGTGAGAGGCCTTTGGGGATCACTCCCTCACAAACCTCACTGGGTAAGTGGCAAAAATGATCAGTAATATTTCACTGGCAACTGGTCTGAGTTGCACAGCTGTAGGGCCTCCCACCTCTGAAGTCTCTTCACAGTGCCAGATTCAAATTGTGTTTTTTTCACAAGCCTGTTCTCTTGGCTATAGTTTCTCAGGATAGTAAGTAGAGACAGGGAGAATCTCCTTTGTCCATGCACATCACTAGTTGGATTATGAGGCATGTGGCTATTTATTAATCACAAAAATTAGGCATTTCTCATCCTGAGAGATCTCCTAAGAGATCTCAGGCTAAGTAAGGTGGTGTATATGTCTAGTTAAAGTCAGTAGATTTTGTTGACAGGTAACATTATGCAGCAATGTAAGTTCTCTTATTTCCTGCCTGCCTTCCCTTCTACTTCCACTACTTCTGATGAGCATCCATTTCCCTAGATCATGACAGCCTGTAAACCTGGGACCAAAAAAACAGCATGGTGATTCCAGAAGCACTCTGTGATGAAACTCTAGTCTCTGAATGGAAGATTTCCTCTCCGAATGTCATTCTTCTGAGATGTAGTGACTGAAGGAAAGAAGACTTTTAGCATTGTACTAGGTTGTTGTAAGTAAAAGAAGTAATATATAGTGTTATATAACAACATGATACAATTTAATTTATTGGCTATTCTCACTCTAAATCAAATCCTCTTGAGGCACACAGCAGACACATTACCAACTTTGAAAAGGACAAAATTTGAAACAACTGGAATGCATTAACATTTTCCTCCATCCATTGGAGGCATTTCCAACAAGAGGCTTGTTAGTGCCTCATTTAGAATGACCAGTCTACCCCATAAGGAAATTTCTAGCTAAGAAACAGTTGCTCGCCTAATAGTGGGCATTGCCCTGTAGATCAGGAACCCAGGATCAAAAGACATAATCAACTGTGCAATGCTGACTGAAGAAACTCAAAAGAAGGATTGGCAAGATTTTAACTAGCCACTCCGAAGAAATCACCAAAATCATCCTTCAGAGATCCCTGCTCAGAGAACTGTGTCACATAATCTCAGGCATCAAAACACCCAGCATCATGTCCAACCCTATGCTGGTAGGCCTGGGGGTTGCCTGCCCAGGAGGCTTCACGCTCCTTAGTCCCAAGATACTGCAAACTTCAGGGACCATGAATGCAATGATATTTGAGGCTCATGGCCATAGGCAAAGAGGGCGCCATGGCCCATTGTAGCAGCAGGGCTTAGAAACTCTCGCACAAAACACCGCTCCTGGAACTGGTGTGCCAGTGGGGTGCTTGGGCTATGGAAAATATCACCTCCTCTGGCATGGAATTTAGAGCTAAGTCATTAGGGAGAAGTTTACAGTTTTGGTTAGGGTTATGATAGGAGTCCTTAGAGTTATGGTTGTTGTTAGGATTAGTGTAAGGGTTAGGTTGCAGTTAGAGGTAGGGTTACAGTTTAGGGTTAATATTGTATTTAGGTTGCAGTTAGGGTTTGGGTTAGAATTCAGGGTTAGAGGTCTTAGCTTTAGAGTTGCAACCATTAGGATTAGAATTAGGTTTAGGGGTTAGAGTGTGGTTAAGTGTTATGTTTTGGGATAGAGTTAGGCTTTAGGGTTAGGTTCTGCTTTATCGCTCACCTTGAAACTAATCCTACACAGTGCTAAGTTGAAACCAAATCCTCACAAACTAGGTTTAGGGCTATGATCATTAGGATTACTTGTTACCATTAGGCTTGAGTTAGGGTTACAGTCATTAGGGATAAATTTAGCAATAGCTTTGAGTTTAGGGTTAGGGCTAGCATTACTGTTCATATGGTTAGCGTTAGATGGTAGGGTTAGTATTAGATGTGCAGCAATTTGCAGTAATTTTGGTTAAATTTAGGGTCAAGTTTAGAGTTAACTTTAAGGTGAGGAGTTAGTTTTAAATATTTATTTAGGGATAGAGATGCAGTTGTCACGAGTAATGTCTGAGTTCTGTTTAGGCTTAGGAATTTGGTTGGAGTTTCAATGGTTAGGGTCAACTTATTGTTAGTTTTTAGGAGTTATGATTATTAAGGTAAGGTTTATGATACTTGTTGGGAAGGATTTTGGTTAGTGGTAGACTTAGATTTATGGTTAGTGATTTGGGGTTTTTTTTGAGAGTGGTGGAATCATGTTTGTTGTGTAGTATGTGAGGAGAAGGTGCAAGAACAGTCCTAACAGTGAGAATACGTAAATGACTGTGTCCGTTGCGGTCATTTTCTGTTTAGTAAGTTCTTCAATAATAAGTCATTTAGACAGGTATTCTGTTAGTGGAGTGAGTCCTGCTACAAAGCCTAAGACTGTTATTGAGGTCATATTGAGTGGGTGTTTTTGTTCTCTGTGCCATTATCATTGGTAGTTTTTGAACTTTCTTTTGCATTGAGGGTGAGGAAT
>VXBA01002344.1:27186-94447 GCA_013399895.1 Serilophus lunatus | reverse complement strand
GTGTAATTCTGTGTGTGTAAACAGAAGACAACGTAAGTCTTCTTCTATCTTGGTGCTGTTATACTTTGTGAAAAGAAGTTAAGCAGTAAAAGGGGTGCTAGAAGCAACCAGTGAAAAAAATCCCTCTAGCACAAACTTCTAGCAAAGAGTAGCTGTATGGCTACTCTTAAGTATAATGTATGCCAAAGAAGAGGCATTCCTCACAGCAGACTGGAGCTTCATCTCACACTCAGCACAATAGATAGTCTGTGTAAATCACTAATTCAGGGAATATGCATCACTACACAAGTCTCAGCATATAGCACAGAAAATATTCAGGAAAGTCTTAAGAGAGCTTAACATCTCCACTGCTTTTCTCTTCTCTGAGATGAGTTTCAGAAGCTTGATGGGGAAATTTGCCTACAGGTCCAACATTTGCGAACTATGTATTTCTTAATTTTTAATTTATAGTTATCTTTTTCATATTGCCACCTCCAACCCAAAGACCTAGCCAAGTCTACTTCTCTCAGTAATCTTGAAGGACTGGAGTGCTCTGAATCAAGCTTTGGCTACACCATTCACTCTCATCTAAACATGCTTTTTATTTTGCTAGATTGTATTTAGGAGGGATGAGAAACCGAAATTATGTTAAAAGATTTACTTCTGTGGGTGTTCTTTGCCCTTGATCTTAAGAATTATACCGAACCACAAACTCATGGATGTAAAATTGACAAGTTCTTAATCAATTTATTTCTTTCAAAGTATAATTTATTGTTGTTTCCAAAATTATCTTCCACAGTCTACTAAAACAACAAACATTAGTGCATGCTGATCAGAATATCAACTCACTGGTTGATCTGATCTAACTGAGAGAAAGGGAGGCTTGTAAAAAACGTTTAAAGACTAAACAGTACAACTAGTGCCAAGTTTCACTTGACTCACACTGTATGGAAGCTGAGGCCCTAATAGCCAATGTTCTTGTCTGCCAGAGGCCCATGTTTTCAAGTTTAAACAGATTTTATATTTGCCAGTAATACTTATAGTAATCACCAAGTTCTACTAAAGAAGACATTAAATAATTCATATGACACCATATATTTAATTTGCTCTTTAAGACACATTAAGAAACATTTTGGAAGAAATCATAATTAGTATGGGTGTGTGTACCCAGATGTCTATGTGTGAGATATTTTGGAAACTAAAGGCTCTAACTTCTCTTTTCTGAAAGGCCCTTGATTTTACAAGGTCAGAACAGGAACTTTCAAATAAAGAAGAAAAACATGAATGCACAGAAGGAACACACGTCTGTTATGCTGCAGTTCACACTGCAATCCAAAAACAACACAAGGAACGGTATGCAAACAACATAACAATTTTGGTGTTCTGGTGGGATTTTAGATAACTAGGAAATTTTTGGTTAAGAGCAAACTAAAAAAAAGAGCTATGAAAACTTGGCATATTCCACCTCTAGCCCCTATGGCTACATTGCTCTGAAGAGGCTGCTGAAAAAAAGACAAACCTCTGACATTTCTGACCCTCCTTCAAGAGGGAAGCAGAGTCTAAGTCTTCCCTGTTGCAGTTCGAAGGCTGTACAAGTGTACAATGGTGTTTTAAGACGGAACAGGGAGGTATCAGAGGTCAGAAAATCCCTTTTCATAGGTTGTCATAAACAAAGCAGAGCTGTGGGACAGGGGCAAGAGGAAGTGGTTTCGGGTGGCAGCCCATGGTCTGGGAAGGAGTCCAGGTCGCTGATTGCCTGCGGTGTCCCAGAGCAAGGACCGTGACAAGTGCAGGCTACATCTTTGCTCAATCTCATCTAAAGGAATCCTGGAAAATGTAATCCCAGTATCTGCTGGGATTTGCAGACCTCCATAGAAAGGGATATTTGGAAGGAGTTCAAGACAGATGCAGCTTCCTTTCTAATAATTTAAAATCTGAAATAAACCAGAGATGATACTCATCACCCCTCTGAGCAGGGAAACAACATTCTTGTTTCATTTTCAGTGTCAAAGCTGAGGAGGCAGCCAGTAATTTAACCACAGCAACACCTGGTACAGTTTTAAACTCTGTAAGTAGGTCTTTTTTTGTTAAACTTACTAAAAGTGGTTTTAGTTGCTTGTTTGTTTAGACTTTGCCACTAGTACTCTGGAGAGAAATCTCTCTTCAGAGAGAAGCTGTCTGTTTGTAAAATAATGTGAGAGGCAAAGTCTGTAAGGAAAATTGGCCTGTAACATCTAGGAAAAGTGAACAAGAATGTCGATGGATTCAAAGGTTAATGTAGAGACAATGAAGAAATTAATTAGGTTAATGACCAGACTCAGCTAATCCACCCATCCCTTCATCCAAATATAATGGCATAGTTGCACCGCAGCTGTGGGTACCACAAGAGGGATGAGAATCAGACGGCGCCAACAGTGTAAGATGCAATGTGGGAACATACGCAAGGTCCAAGTACGCCATTCAGGACAGGTGCACATTCACCTGCTGGTCTGCAACACTAACACCTTGCAGACTCAGTGACTTCAGGATTGGAGGGGTCCTGATGATTGCTGTTTTACCTCCTACTGTGCACAGACCACAAAACTTTGCTCTGCAATTGAAAGAAACCAATATTTCAAACACATACGCATTCCTGAGCCCAATGTAGTATGCCTGAACCACAGGTAATCATACAGGTGGAAGACTTGCCCAATCCATCTGTATAGCTCCTCAAAAGCTTATAAGAAGCTTCTTTAACTTCTCAGCGCAGCTTAAATTCAGGCAATATTTAGATTCTTTCATTTCTGAAGTGACTCCCCAATCTTCTTTTCCATAATTTGGAATTTAACAAACAAACTCCATCCAAAATTCCTGGTAAGCAATCTATTGTGACTGACTTATTTAAAATCAGCCCTGCTGTACTTCCTTGTTACCTCCTTGGACTACCTTAAAACTGTAAGATTCTGTAAAAAGCTGTTTATATAAATTAAAACAGCAAAAAAATGCTGCCAATAAATTCTATAGTATGACACCAAAATCAAACCTCAAGGTATTTCACATACTCCGAAGCTGAGGCTGAAAAAGGACCACAGTTAAAATAGTCACAAAATTGCATGTTGAGAATAGAAAATGTCTTTTGAAATAAAGTTTTGACAGGAAAAATTGTTTAGGTATAACTGAAATTTTGTCAATTTTTTATTGGACAAAATTTTTTCATGCTTATAAACAACCTAGAAGATCCATCAGGGCCACTTCAGTATGACTGCACCGGGGCCACTCTGCCTTCTCCCAGCAGTTCTCAAGAACAATGTAGCCTTGGGAGAATTTAGTTTTCAGGCATCTGATGCACCAGTTCTGGACTGAGCTGCTGGCTAAGATCGTATCTTTCATAACACAGATTTTCCTCCTCTCGGACCAAGCTGTTTCAAGAAACACAAGTGCAATCATGAAGTACCCCTAGAAAGATGCAGTTCAGGTTTGTACTAACTCAGAATAAATTACTTTGTGACTTACAGATTTAAAATGTACAAAATAACTGAGAAAACCTCACCCTACAATGACAAAAATTGCAGAATGAAACATTACAATTTTTTGCCTCCATTAATGATATAAAGAGCAAATACAATCTATGGATGTACGAAAAACTGGTGAAAAATGGCTTTGCAGACTATAGCAGTGGTATGTTTGGGTTTGTCAGATGTGAGACCTTGGAAAGCCCCATCTGTGCCACATTTAGGAGTAGATAAAATATATTTTGGTAAGCTCCAAAATATCATCATTGTATCCAAGTAAGAGAGAAACAGAGACTGGCCTACTTGAGAAAAAAAGAATAATTAATGCAAACTTAGTCAGGTAAACTATGCTGCAGAATTTGCTGCCCTTCATGTGGGCCACATTTTTTGAATGCAACAAGAATAACGCACTGAGAGAGTTTTAAAAGGAGTTCATGGCCAAGGAACTGCATTAACAAGTGAGAAGCTCACATCTATCTGTGAAAGCGACTGAAGTGTTACAGATAGTAGCTAGGTCAACCATGTGTGACCAGTTTATCATATACAGTGTATTTTCTCTGTCAGGCATTACTCCTAAAATAAACAGCACTGTGCTCCATAAAAGGCAAGTGGTGACCGTCTTGCTTTGTGTGTGTGCTGATTTGCTAGCGATGACCAAAATGACGTGAGGGGAACACCAGACCCATGGATTCTCATGGATCACATGTTGACAGCTCAGGTGCATCACCCACGTTAAACGAAGGTATGGGAACAGGGGTAATTGTGCTACTGGGAGATTGTAGAGCATCTCCTGAGGTGAGACTTTCAAGGATCTTAATCTGATGAATTTATCTAAAAGGAAACATAAGATCTCTACCCATATGGAAAACAACTATACAAAACAAGGAATAAAAGGCTCTTTAATATAGCAGTGGAAAGCCTAACAAGCTGAAGTTAGACAAGTTAGAAATTTGGAAAAGAATTAGCAGCGACAACGAATAATGACAAGAGCAAGCTCCTAAAGAAAACAGAAGATTACTTTCTTTTCAGATCATGACGAAATGCCTTCCTGGAAGACAAACTTCGGCAAAACAAAAAATACTGGGCTCACTACAGGTGTAAGTGAAATGTTATGGGCTGTGTTAAACAAGAGGTCAGACAAAATGATCTAATATTCTTTTCAGATCTTAAATGCCATGGATGTCTGGGCTTGCCTGCATGGTATTTTGTTGGTAGGCAAGCATACACTTTCTGGCTCTGGATGAATCCTTGCCATCAAGGCTGTGCAGCTGTGGTTAGCATAGTGCACAACCAACCTAGTAACTTGCCCCTGACTGGGCATCAGCCAGCTCATAACAAAGAATCAAGTTGCATCTGTCTGCAAAATACTGTACAGGTACACCTTCCTCTACCCAGCAAGCCAGCCAACCTAGTGCATTTTCGGACATAAGGGATTTCTGAGATAGCACCCATGGTGTTCACACTGGACCAAGTGGCAGTAGAACCATCTCAGCCTATCCAAAAAACCTGGCCAAGTGGCAAGGCTATCCAGGCTGCAGTGCCTTCAAGACCAAGGGCTATATCTCACGACAGGCCACGCCACACCAAGTCAGTCAGCCCTACACAGTGACTGAACAGCGACTACTCCTGCTGAAGTGGGGGTGGGCATTAGGTTCTCATGTGGTACTCTAAGGCAAATTTTATTATGGATTCTTTTCTTCTGGAGCAAGAATGAGGGCTCCAGACATGCTCGCTGGTCACAGCTGGAGTTTAAGTGCTCTGAAAGGACAACCTGCATTCCCTTCCATCTCAGCAACTGCTTGGTGACCTGTGTCTTAGAATGAACCAAACCAAAGCAAAGCAATTCCAACTGCAAAGGGAGTGATGTAGCCACACTGTTTTCTGTGCTCAGCATCTTAAGACTAGAATAATGAACAAGGTGCTAAGAATATGCATTGGACATGCAAAGAAGGGCAAATGAAGTGCAAGGTGCTAATAACATTGCCCCCACATAGTCTGTCTTCACAGAAAGTAGAGTGAGCGACACACTGAATATGCGTAATTTCTCAGCACAGAGCTCTACATCGACAAGAAAAACACAGCTTGAACAAAGAAGACAGAACACAGTCCAGAGGGAAGAATGTTTCCCAGAAGGGCTTATGCCACAGGACTGAATTAATGCTGTGAAGAAGGACTGAAGTGAAAGTGCAAACCAAAAGTGAAATTCAGATGTTTACTCCACTCGAAACAACCTGACTCAAAATCATAGATGCTGGGAAGGAATTAATATGGGAGAAAGAATTAACCACTTCTCCAGAAACATAACTACAGAAGAACACTTGAAAATACTGAAAGATTTGTAAGAAGCAGCAGAAGAGAAGTTTGCATTATACAGAGAACTCAATAAAAGTAAGAAAGACAAAGGTAAAAAAAAATATAAGCTAACCTTTAAAAGCGAAAACTCCTTTGTTGCAGGATGCACTTACTGAGTGAGCTACAGACTCCTCTGGGAATGGCTGGCACTGCATCCCTTCCTTCCCCTTTTTTAAGGTATCAGATATTCAATTTACACGATTAGTTGATATTATCAGCTTTTATTCAATAAAAAAGGTTTTCCAGTCCTTCATGATGCGAAGAAGAGCTTAAAATTGAGGCCCTAAGGATTAACCTATCCAGGCAAAATTCCCAAACTTCCATATTTCTGGGCCTCTGCTCTTTTTAATTCTGACTATTCATATTTTAATGCTTGCAAGCTTACCTCAAGACCTCTGACACCTGAAGAGCCCAAAAATAATAACACCAGTGTAGGATGCTCAGGGTTTATCTATATATTTCATGAAGATTACGTAAAGAAATGCTCAATAAGAAGGACTGGTGCATGAGCAGTACTAGCACATATGACTAATTTCACAGGATAGCTCTTGAAAGCATCCTGAGTCACTAATTTTGTGGGTGGATAGTTCCTTGATAGAATAATGTCCAGCTGAAGGGGCAGAGTAATTGAAAAAAGGCACTGGGGGTGGGATTTAAACAGTATTGCAGCTACTGGATATGAACTATAAAACACGGTAAACATTTCAAAAATACTTATGAATTGCAAAACAGAAAACTTTAGAATTATAACAATGACATTAAAGCTAAGCTTTTCTGTGATCATAGAACCTCAAAAGTTGAAAACTCCTCTCTCTATTGTGCACTAGTATGATCCTCACAAACACATCACTTCAGTTGCTGTACTAGGAACAAAAACAGGATGGATATTAGACATTGGAAACACTCCATTTGCCTTTACCACAAGGGTATTTTTTCCCATGGATAGCAGGAAGGGCAGACAGGCATTCCCTTGAGGCAAACAGAGATGTTTTCAGAACATCATGCAACAGGAATACTCCCTGACAACATATCTATAATAATATGTTCTAAGTGCAACTTTCTGTACTGCACCTTAGGCTATTTGGTGGTGAACATATTTTTATGCCCATTCATTTTCCCTGAACTTGTGTACGGACCAGCTGAACCGAACATCAGCCTTTTAAAAGCAGGACATCTCATTTAGCCACACAGATGTTCCTTACAAGTCAACAGGTCCATAAAATTTTCTGAAAAACTATTACCAGTTTCTCAATCAGCAGGGTGGAAAACGTTATGATGAAAGAAATGCACTTAGTCACAGAGTTATCTTGTGAGCAGACAGACTCCAACCCATGCCTTGTGCTAGAATCCAGTTTCCTAACAGACCCTCTGTGTGGCCACAGTTCGATAAAGAGTAAAAAGTGAGACAGCGCCAAATACCATCCAAGGCTTCCCTATGAACAGACTCACAAAATAAAGAAGATGGCTGAGTTTGTTTCAGACCTATGAGGCTTTACTCAACACAAAGCTCATCTAAATGCCACACCAGGTGGCATTTCCCCAAGCAGTAACAGATAAACATGGCTTGACAACTCAGCTTGGTTCTCTCTGCGTAGCTCACCACCTCCTTCTTTGCACCTCTCTATTAGCACAGGTTTGGTGAATGCTCTGCCATGAACACAGCAAATGAAATAAGATTGTTGATTCTCTCATGCTTTCAAAACAGCTACCTTCCCTTTGCATCTCCAAGAATTCCAGCTGCAGTAGCCCTTCTCACTGAGAGAAACAGTTTTTCTGTGCTGCTGATAATCCTTTCCGTTTCACATCTGGAGATTGTTAACTGTATCCCATGTGGTCTGAGTTTTAGCAGCAAAAAACGCTCCAACAAATTCTAGTAAAACTGGATTATTTATATGAACTGGACACTGGATACCCAGATAATACTATGTAGAATCATAGAATATCCTGAGTTGGAAGGGACCCATGGGGAACTATATTTCCCTTCCTCTTCACATTGACACTTCACCTTGACCTGTCCTTTGAAATAAATGCTTAGGAAACCTCATGTTTTAGTGTTTGGAAGTTCAGAAATGAAAAGGTCAGAAGCTGAAAATAATTTAAGCATGACATCTCTGTTTAGGAGAGCTTAAGTATATATGGGTGTCAGAAGTCAGAGCTAAAACTCAAACGATGCTGTGAGGCTGTGACTTCCCCTCAAATACCAACAGCTTACAGCAACCTCGCTTTTTGCAAAGTCATTATCTGCTCCCATAGAAAGAATTATACTAGCAGAAACTGAATGCATTGCTGCAAATCTTTGAGGGACAAAACACTACAGGAGGAAAAAAGATATATGCATACGCATGTTTTGCAGCTGCATAAAAGAAGAGATAAATAAAACAAGGAATGCTGAGTAGAGCTGTGAAAATGGTTTTGAGTTGCCAACATGGAGGAAAAATTACCCATGTCTTGGATAGTGAAATTTACTACCTTTCCAGAAGGTGGACAGATATGAATTTAAGACTTATTTGGTGCAAAAAAACCTCTGAAGTAATATCTTTGTTTAACGTTCATGCTGTGCTTAGGTGGAAGCAAGAAGGGTAAGGTAAATGCTCTTTGAAAGCCAACTACCACAAGTAATTAAAGGAACCAAGGTATTACATTTTTTTAAAAAAAATCACCACTAACAGGGAAAAGAATCAATTTAATAGTTGCAGAATCCTTTCCACTCTATTCAAGAAGGAAAAACCCTCCCACATTAGATCATCAATGTATCTAAGCTGTGTGGCAGAGAAATAATCTTTAGAACTGAGAACGTGGGAATGAAGGAGATGATGGTTTATATCAGTCAAATACTTCTTCCGTCATTTTACTTTCTCAGTTTAACTTAGTTTTGAGCCCAACACTGCAAATTTACCAGCTATCACAGCTTTTTGCTGTCCTCAGTGCTACATCATTGTGTTGCATGAGGTGGCAGAAGACAGTGCACTCCAAGGCTGCTGCCTGAGGCTTGCTGCTGCTGCACGCTCTCACTCAGACTCTGCCAGGGAGTATATATCATTTTGGGATTTATGTCACGGATAAAGGTGCAGGATGCAGAAAGGCTGTGCTTGGCTGGCTTGTATCTAATTTATGAATGGGTGTATGTAGGCATGAAGTGTTAAGAGAATGCTGCAGACCACACAAGGCTGCAGCTGTGCTGTGGCACAGCAAACTTAAACAATGCCTCTGCTCCTAGCAAGGACTGGCTCTTGGGGAAAGTGTTTATTGCCAGCATTCATCATCAGGAAAATGAAAAAGAACAGGTTTTATTTGTGCTACAAATCGTTCAAAGCACCAAAACACTCCATTGCAGTCGGAAGAAAACCAAATTTTGGTGTGACCTCTGGCAGAAAGGAACTTTTTTTTTAACTGAGAAAAGTTGTATATCTTTGAAATAAAGGAACCGACTATCATTTTTGAAGAGTCTTGTCTATGATTCTTACTTAAGGAGGAAAAGGCATTGAAATCATAAGATGATTGAGAGGGCCCAGTACTGTAACAAACTAGTTTTGAAGAATTTGAAAGAATCACAACTGAGCCTTCCAGCCTGTAGGTCAATGCAGGAGAGATGAGCTCTGGCAGGGACTGACTGCCCAAATTCGTACTAACTGGTAATAAGGCTAGCTGAAGAAACTGGCCTCTGAAGGGAAAAAAAAGCTTGAAACCTCAGACCAACTTCTTCAGGAGCAGAACTACTGCTGGAGAGAATAGTAGATCCACGTGTGTGGATAGATATAGGCTAATTCCTATAAATAGCTCCAAGCTGGCAGCACTACGGCAGTAACAGAAGCCAGACTGTGGTAACAGCCGGCTCTGCTATAGAAATTTTCATCGTAATGCCATCTTCCTTCTTGCTGTGGGAGACGCATTAAAAAAAGAGATCTGGATAGTATATTAAAACTCTATCAGGCTTTCAACAAGGTCTCATAAAGTTACATGAGCAATTTTTACATTTCCTTGAGAAATTCTGTTCAATCTCTACACAATACCTACAAAATTGCTACGTTTCACTGTTTCCAGGAAAATGCAAAGGAACATGACCCTTAAATACAATTTTTACATTTAGTCCAGTAAGTTGCTCTGTAACAGTAGCAACGGTGGTAAGGAACCTTATACTGAAAGAGTTTAGATAAATTTGACAGATTAAAGAAGCAAATATCCTTTATTCCTTTTGCTGCTGTTGTTAATTTATATCAATAAGCAATTTTAATACTCCAGAATTAATGTCACACCTCTCAATTAGAAAAAGAAAATATAAGGCAAAGTAAACTGCTTTTAATACTCTTGTAAAGTTTAATTCATTTGTTTGCAAAGAGTTCTAAGATATCTGGAAGATCAAGTACCATTTTCTTTTCTTAGCAAGGGTTAGAATATGGTTGGGAATTCTGCTGCACCAATGCAAATGAGACTGAAAGAACATAACGAAAACACTAGATTCTCAAGTACATTGCATTTACATTGAATGCATTGACAAAATGAAGGAGAAAGAGGAGCAACATCATAGCACTGTTCTACCCTTCTGACACTGTGTTGCTGCCGGGGCTCACGGTTCTTGCAAGAGTACAAGCGGATAATCTCCTATTCTAACAGGTACTGACAGGAACTGCCTGGTCTGTGTCACCTGTGAGGGGACCAAACAGGAACTAATTCTTTTTAAATGTGCAGTTAAAACACTGTCAGACACTTTTGAATGCTAAGGAGTTTTACATATTCTTATTTATTTTTTGAAATTGCAGTCACAGAGTGTTCAGACTTGCCCTTCTTTGACTAGCAACGTATAGGTGGGATCTTCCATGTATAAGCCAACTTGATAAAATATGGTTCACCACAAAATGTTCTTCCTGATGCTGTAAACTTTAGCAAGAGGCTGTACAGTATTATATTACATGGTAATGGTATTTCCAGAAGAAAAAAAAGGAATTACACATGAGTAAGGCAATGAAAGTATGCAAGTAACCATGGCTACTATTGTGAACCAAATAACATTTTTTATACAGCTGTGAATATTTGTACTATTGCCAGCTAAGCTGAGAGTTCGGATTTGAGACTGCACTGGTAAACACTGAATTCTTGCCTGAAGAAAGGTACTTCCCAAAGTCGATCCAGGCCTCTACATCATGCCACTGCTCATTCTGGTATAACTTTGTCTAGTAAGCATATATCTCATTACTCAGTCAAAATAATCAAAATACAACTCTTCATGGCCGCTCCTTATACTTTACCGTCAAATATACACTTTTGCACAAGCTTTTTTTTTGTCTTAGGGGTATTTTTATTTCCTCTTATCATACACCTACAATCACAACTTTCAACATAGCTTTTGAAATATCTTTGACGCCATAAAAGAGACTTTCGAAAGATCTTTAGAAAAACTGCAAACTCTCAGCTTTCCTTGATTCACAATAGTGGCAACACTCCCATCCTACTTTGGTCCCTACAGCATTCCTGGATGATAAAAGAAAAAAACGTTCCAAAATGACAAGGCAGATGAGAGGGACCTTTTCTCCTTTGACATATTTTCAATTTCCAAGTTCCTTCTTAAATCATCCTTCTGTTTACATATTGGAGCCTCTCTTCTCCAATCAATCATCATCTGAGAAGGAATGGAAACCTAAGGGATTTTCCTCCTTACGGAGAAAAGGTACGCCCAGAATCAAATTATTTGGAATAAGCTGACAGTAGTTGCTATACTAAAAGAAAACATAAACACAAAAGTAGTTGGTGAGATGAACCTGTACTTCCAGTGATATAAACAAAACAAAAATAGTGAAACGCCTATTGTAACTAAGTGAAGCAGGACTTAGAGCAACATCTCTCTATTCAAAAATTGAGTCACTTCTTCCAGTAGAGCATGAGTTTGAAACCCAAGTAAGTGCTCTTTCATTCACTGTGAATTTGTGTTCTTTGCCTGGTTTAGACAGAGAGGATTGTTTCTTAATAAAAGTTCTGGCTCATGAAGGAAACACAGATTCACTTTGATGATCAATTTTCAATAAACTACCTGTAGCCTCAGGTGAACCACAAATTTCATGTTTTAGTTTCTCCTCTGTAACATGGAGAAAATACAAACTCTTTTTTACCGGTCTTTACCTGTCCTATTTATTTAGACTGAAAGAAATTTAAGGACTAAACATTTTATATTGACAGAGATTAGCTTAGATAAAATTATAGATGTTCCTTAAAACAGGATTAGGTATCAGTATCATTATTACATTTGAAAACCAATACATATTATATATTATGTATTTCTCTTTATGTATGGTGTGTGTATATATATATATATATACAAACACTATACATACCATACTATATACACACACTATGTATATACACATGATATATATATTACTACAGATTTACTATGTATAGAAATCCTACCAAACTGATATTATGAAGAATATAGCTATGGGAGGCTCAGTGGCACAGTACAAACAACTGTGAGAACTAAAGATCCACAATCTCTGGGGATATTAGAGAAAAGGAGTGTACAGAGGGCACTTTTCAGATTTCTGCATTCACAAAAATGGTGGGAAAAGAAAATTGCTCTGTAAAACCAATAGTCAGGAGCAACCAAATTAAGCCAAATTTCTGCATGTTGGTCTAAAATAAACAACAGGTGGCATTTTCAATAGACACTGGGTACTTTAAACTTCCCTCTCAAGCTTTTTCTCAGTGAAGTACAGCAGACACAATTATCACCTCCATGTTCTATGGCTCTCTCCAGCTGACTACTATTAGCACCTCTTTATTTCAGCACTTGATTTCTTCTACTTTGTCCCTTGTCTTCTCCTCCTTAACATCCTCTAAGACTTACTCTCTTAGCTTTTGACACATGCATTTCTTTCTCCTTCAAATTCTCTCTTCCATCTTTCATTCCTCTGCTTCAGGAGCAAAGACTGAAATACCACCCACCTTACTCTCTGTTCTAAGAAAGCATATATTCATCTTCTAAAATGATTTGCAGCTGTACGAATTTTTAAACAACTTGCAGCCAGCACAATTTTTTGTGTTAATGTTTGTTAATCAGTAAATCTGTGGGTTAGTTAAAAGCCATTTTTAATGGATGAATCCTTTACGGGAAATTGTATTATTTCCCATTTCTGCCTTTTAAAGTGTGCCTTAAAATATGAAGTTCAGTAGACCATCTTTCCCCTAAACAGTTCATAAAAAAATTCTATGTTACATATTGCATTTGCAAAAGAAGCCACAAAAATGTGCACTGCAGTGACTCAGCAAGTTGGAACTCTGCACAGTGGATTTATAGAAAGCTGGTAAAGCTCGAAGAATAAAAAGGTGAAAGCCCCAGGAAGCAAATAAAATTGTTTCCTGTTGGAAATAAACGTAAGGATGTGATTTGACTATTACAGCCATTTTTATAAAGAAGAAATTCCTTTCTAGGTATATTTGATCTTCTTTTAGCATGCAGCATGTCAGCTTAGAATACCATATGAAATACCTGGAGCAATCTGTTTATAAATAACCAGAAGTAATGTTACTATTTGGAGGCCGCATGTGATCTGCAGCAGAATGGACAATAACAGCTATAACTCTTAGCTGCATTTGCACCCGTGAACCTCGAAGTAACCTGCAGTGGGCAATTCACCTCCCCATTGTAACTGAATAAATGAGATGCTCAAGCATGTGAGTGAGAATTACTTCTGAGGACCCAGCAAGCCCCCAGCACAGGGAAGAGCTGAGTGCGGGCACAGTCTGGTTGGGCACAGTTGGCTGCCCTGCCTGGGACATTTCTTAACCAGAATCACAGGCACCATACTATAAACCCTGCAAAAGTCAGCATGGTTTTTCTAATTATCATTAAAAAGCCCCACAAAACACAGCCATTAATGAATGAAGACTTATTAAAAATGCTTTTGATCAAACACTACATAATTTCTCTCAGATTATTTGATAAAACAGTGTCAGAATTAGGAATAAAATGGAAATTTAAAACTGGGGTTTGAACAGAACTTCAAATATGCAGCATTACTTGTTTTAAAGAGAAAGCAAGCTATGAAGAGTTCAAGGATATCAGTTAATACTGCAAAGGAGATGGAAGAGCAAATCATGTATTGGCCATTGGTCTGCCTTTTGCCATTTTGAAGCACCCCATGTCCTGTTCTATTTCTCCGTGGTCAGAGCCTTTTACTGCTCAGACAACTCTGGTGTCAGAGGGAAGGAGCTACCTTAGTCAGACTCATGGTATCCACAGAAAGAGACACCTCTGAGAGGTTATGACTTTTCCTGAGTAGGCCACTGGGCTAGAACTTGAGTGCTTTTAAATGTCCAGAGGTAAAAGGGACAACTGTAGAACTCCATGATTAATGGCAATGGTTTATACATCTGTCCAAAACGCCCTTCATGCTACATCCTGAATTTGAGCCTCTTGCATTTGAGGGGTTACTAAAAATGTACACTGTTTCTACTTATTTGTACCTCTATTGGAAAGTAAAAAATATGGGGATTGAATTGAACAGCATGGCAGATGTCAGGTTATGTCAAAGCTTACAGCCCACCATGAGCAAAAGTAAGTCCCAAGGTTGTCCCCAAATCCTTGATTTCTTCCTATCAGCATGTATAAAACATAATTGTTGTGGCACTACTTCAATATATTAATCATCTGAATATGAAATGACTTCCGCAGAAATTATGTCTGTTTCCAAATACAAAGACATGTAAAAGACAGCAATTAGCAAATAAAAAAGTTTGTTTTAAAAATTGGTAATATTTTATAAAAATAGTGTCAAAATATTTCCTTGTATTAGTTTTCTTGAAGCAATAATGATCTCAGGATACAGGGAAAAACAGTTAAGTTTTATTCTACCAACTTCAAGGGCTGGAAAAAGCACATAAGCTTTTGGGCTCAGATTCCCTTCATCAGGTCTGCTGATTCTTCTCGTATTGGATCTATGTGAAATAACTCACTTTCCAACCAATAAATAGGTAAAAATCTGGTCACTAAGTTAGTACATATGCCTTCAATTGAAGGAAAAGCTGTCTGCCAAACTTCAACCAAGTAGATCATAGGTCTGTGAAAAAAAAGAATCTAAAAGGATGGAATCCAGTTGCTATAGCGGCACATTAAACAAATAAATGAGATACCATGGAATGCTGCAAAATATTTGTGGTTTGATTAAGACATATTTTTCACATGTGTGAACAGTAACAGCACGGTTTAGTAAAGTGGGTACAATATAGTACAGTCCCACTTCTATTGTATGTAAAGTCTAATTCTTATATAAGTACTAATGGTAACCAGTGTTCCAAGGATACATAACACTGCATTTTTACTGTTATCATAAGGGAAAGCATAGTCCATTATATATATATACATTATATATAAAGTTATTCAATAAATGCTTATTAGACTACTACACCTTCAAAGAGATATTTGCATCCTCCCCTGTGTTTGCATGACCTGCTAAAGAGACAAGGCTCTTTGTTGTGATCATCTCTAGGATGACTTGCATGTGGACTGTTTGCAGTATATAACCTGTAGCTGGCAGCTTTTTAAACCTTCTTCAACATAAGCAATCCTGCTTCAACACATTAATTTTTTTCCTGTGAAATGTTCTCTTTTCTTGATAAAAGACACTGTTTGAATATACCTATTATTAATCATAATAATATATCCCCTTAATGTTACAGTCTACTATCTGCCTATATGTTCTCTGGAAAAAAAAAATCAGGAAGAAAACAGCAATCTACTCTGTCAAAGATAAAACAAGTCTGACTTTAACTGAGAGAGAAGAGCACATAAATTTTTATCAAAAATCCATACTACTTATTAATGCATTTTGCACTGATTTAAAAGTCCAACATTTAGTTACATTTATAACCTGCAAACCATATATCTGATAAGTCATGCATAAATGTACCAGCTTAAGCACTACAAAAGGATTGTGCACAGCCCCAGCGGTGACTAGAGCAAGCATTATAAGCTGCACAAATGTTAAAACAAAGTGTATTGTCAAAATTATGGGAATGAAACAAATGCATTTCCATCTCACACCCCTGCTGATTTAACAAACAGAGCTGGCAGTTCAGGGCCAAGCTCTGCTTCTAGGAAACACAGCTCAGTATGTACTCCACACCTAGAGTAAGGCAGAAAGTCTAAGGCTCCCCATATGTGTCCTTTTGGGGCTTTCCCTTGGTTATTTGCTTTGTGCCCATAGTAATTACTTTAACAAACATTCGTATGAGCAACTTCAGATGAAAATCTGACTTTAAGCTTTTATTACTATCAGCATAAGTAGTACTTCCATGGTTACAACTAGCTTTGGCTGTTTAAGTGGGGAAGTTTGAAATATAGGCAATATATCTTACTCCTTACCTCTGGTACTTCAAATATGTGATCTTCCAAAACACTTGCAACCTTTAGCAAACTGTGTCTGTTTTAATACGCAATGAAACTCACACTTCACAGCTGATATGAAAATATAAGGGCTTTTTTCAACTGCAAGACTGAAGTTGTGAGAGTCAAAGAGACAGTCGAGATAATGTACATCACTGTCAGATAAAAATGCAGACAGCGATGCAAAGATGTCAATGTCATTCTACTGATATCACATAGATATGTTTTACATGAACACAGGCCTCATAATGTTGGGTGCTTGCAGGTGGTTTTAATCCTGAACTTTTTCCAAGGTTTTGAAGCTCCTGGCGTGTCACTGTGCAAACAGTACTTCATCTAAGCTAAACCTATGTCCAACAGCAACAGAAGCAATTCTCCTCTCACAGCAGCATCCATGAGCCATCTCCTTGCTCTCAATTCTTCTAACATATACATCTCAAGGAAGTCTTCCCAAAGAAGTGATGCAAGAAAACATACTCTTCATTTCATCTTTCTTACTGTTTATTTACTTGCTTCTCCTTTCCTCCTCCTCCTCCCTCAGGTCCTCTTTAGCATTTTGAGTCTCTTCCAGCTTGTCTACATTATTCTGTGGCTCCTTTTTTATTCACTTGCCTCATCTGTTTTTTTTTGGTTTGTTTTTTTTTTTTAGGTAGGAGTTGGAACAGCATCAGATGACTTTTTGATTCATCTCTTTCCTCCTTTTTGTCTTTGCCTCTCATTCAACTACCTTTCCCTAACCTCCCTTTTTGTGCTTGCTCAATGACTCTTTCCTTTCCCCTCCTCTTTTGGTAGTAACTCCTGCAACTTGATGTTGACACTCATCCCCTGTGCTTACAGAAAGAGTTATGTGGCCTTGTCAACAGAAGGTAGCTAAACTTCTAAACTTCTGAAAGAGATCTCATCTGGGGGTTCCAGCTCTCAGGCTTTTTCATTTGCAGTGCTCACATCTAGAATAAGGCTCGCCTATTTAGCTGTTAATAAATACTCAAAGGCGTTTCAGAAAAGGTCCCTCATTACTAATGGTTGCGGTCATTTATACCAGGAGGAGCCTCTGTGTATGTTTTCTCCAGATTACTGGAAAAAGCAAGCAGTCAGAAACCTTCGGCATCTGTGTTCAGTTAGAAAGCTGTCTTCACCTTACCTTGCTGAGTGTCCTCTGGCAGATACACAACACGGTTAAGGCCAGCTTCCTACTTCACAAAAACTGCCGTGCTGTTATTATATTAGGTAATGAGGTTTTCCTAATAGTCTCAGAGGATGCCACTCAGATAATTCAGATTTCTTCACCCTAGCAGCCTCTCTCAATTTTCTGGTGCTATGCTATCACAGATTTTGACACACCACCAATTTCCAAGCCCTTCATGTAAGGAATAGAAAATCAAAAGAATCTTTTAAGCTGCTGCTGTTTTTCTCCCCAGAGCGGGGAGATAATTGATACCAGTGTACTTATGCTCCACTGGCAGAACTGGCAGATAATGAGGAGAGATAGCAGGCAGAGCCACGTAAATGCAGCATGAACATGTAAGAAGTGTACAAATCCAACATTATTTTCATGGATTTTGCAAATATATTGAGTCCCCAGGCAATCAACTTCAATTGTTATTCTTTCCATCAGACAGATGTTTAAACAATAGCCATCTAGGAGTGGGTAGACTGTTGGAAATTAAATTAAAAAGTTTTCCTGATTTTTATCAGAAAACCTTGCAAGTTACGTAATAAGCAGGAACTCCTTCCTGGAGCACTGAAAATTTTATTCACACCGAACATACGAAAATATTGTAGATAAATTGCAACAAGCACTTCAGCTGGAATATCCTTGAAAGCCTTAAACTGGAGTTAGAAACAAATTTCAGAAAAATACAAGTATCTTCTAGGCTAAGCATGAGGTATTGCAAAAGTGCAGTACATTGTACAAAAGGAGCCCATACATGGGATGTTGCTATGTTAGGAAGCATCCCCAAGAAATATAATGCACTGTTTCAAATTAATAATTTCTGAACAGGATTTTTTTAGTCAACATGTTAGACGGAAACACTTGGATGAAAGAAAGGACATCTCCTTGTTTGATCATCTGTGTGAGCACTGTGCAGCAGCTGACCTCAAATCACAGAGAGATGGGTTTGTCAAAAACCTCACCAGTTTTGCACCTTCCAATCATAATATGCTAGGCTACAAATTTTAATTTATGTGTGACTTTGCTATTTTCCTACTTGTCCAATCACCAAGTTAAAGAAGATTTACACTAGAAAATAAACTTTCATAAAATCATAGAATGATTGGGGTTGGAAGAGACTTAAGTGATCATCTAGTTCTAACTAGGGCAGGGACATCTTCCACTAGACCAGATTGCTCAGAGCCCCATCCAACTTTGGCCTTGAACACTTCGAGGGATGAAGCACTCACAACTGCTCTGGGCAACCTAATCCAGTACCTTGCCACCTTCATAGGAAAGAATTTCTTCATAATATCTAAAATAAACCTGCCCCCTTTCAGTTTGAAGCCACTCCCCCTTGTTCTATCATAACATATTCTTGTAAAAAGTCCCTCTCCAGCTGTCTGGAAAGACCTTCTCAGGTACTGAAAGACTGCAATAAAGTCACCGCAGAGCCTTCACTTTTCCATGTTGAACAATGCCAATTCTCTCATCCTTTCTTCATAAGAGAGGTGCTCCATCCCTCTAATCATCTACATGAAACCTATTCAGGATTCACCCCAACAGGGTTATGTCCTTTCCACCAGTAAAACAAAGAGACACACAAGCTGAGGCCACCAGACCTAAGACAAGGCTACTAGGAAGAACAATTGGAGAGGTGGTTGGCACACCACTCTCTGGTGTGCTCAATTTTTCTGCTCAGTAGACATTAATAGAAAAAGAGAAACAACTTGTGAAATAAGTAGAGATATATCACTTGGACAGGCTCCTTCCTCTCCCTAACTTGTCTTGCTGCTATTTGTTCCAGTTTTTGTGCATTCTCTTGAATACAAAGACAGAGGGTAAGTTTTTCTAGAAATGCCTTTGTTTCTCATTTCCTAAAAGCAGCATAAAAACTGACAAGACCACAAAACTGGAAGAGCTTGTACATACTGCAGTAGCACAGAACACATAGAATAATTTTTCCAACTCCACAGATGAAGAGCATACCCCTTCCTGAACTCTCCTCTAGAGTTTTCATACAAAGACAATAGTTTGTTTCCAACCTCCAGGGCCATTTAAACTCCTCAGTAAGTAATTTCTATCTCTGCATTTTGCTTTCCTCACCACAAACAAAAGATGATTCACATTTTTAAAACAAATTTGAGACAGTGTCTGCAAAAAACAAAGAAGGGCTCTCGCTGAAACGGTATGCTAACTTGGATAGATACCACAGGCAGTCCTGCCATGTAACCTGGCTCAAAATCAGTAGTGTTCAAGCTCAAATTAATTCCATTTACATATTTGTTTATGTGAGCATTGGTTAGAATAGAGGGCAACCTCTAGTCATATAGCTTGTGCTCATATTGAAGAGAATATAACTTAATGGAAACAAACATTATCCATGCATGAACTTGTCCAGTCCCAACACAAAATGATGCAAGGAATGAGCTGATAAAAATCCTAGTACTATGCCACATTAGTTTTAAACACTAAGAGTTAGCCTTTAATTAAAAATTCCTAACACTGATTAAGATCAGATAGACAGCCATCAGAAAGACAAGAAAGAATCTTTCCCATGGAAAATGTGCCTGTTGAACTATGAGCTGATATGGATCCAAACTGCAGGACAGTTCTCAAGAACATAAATGACATCTTTGATGAAAGAGTTCAGTAATTTGCCAACTAAAATTGTAGCCCGCAAAGATGAATTCATCTCCATAACTACTAAATGCAGGAAGTGCACTTGACACTTCAGAAGCAGACCAAGGCTGACACACAGCCCTCTTCTCCAACAGCTCTCTTTAGACAGGTAGTTATTTCGACTGACAGAAGCTCAGCTTCAGCTACTCAGATGTGCTCCTTCACATAACAAACAAAGATGAAATCCTTGCATTGATGAAATCAACATCACCCCTGTCAATGATTTCCCTGGCCGGTCCTCAAGTCATAGTCATACTATTGGTTATGGATAAACCAACTGACTGAGATGATGAAATGTATCAGCTTAATGGCACAGTACAACTCTGTTAATGATACCTTTCACAAGTGTATGAATCTGCATATCACAAGTACAACTTACTCTACAGGTTTTCCCATACACAGGAATTATACTTGTAACTATTACCATGTGTATACACACACACACACTCACACATACATATAAAATATAGAAACTGAGTCCACTATATGCAATTTTATGTCTGGCTTTTATCTTTGTACACAACAATAAGCTTCTCCTTTGTTTCCAAGAAACTTTATAAATAACATTAAGATTGAATTGATAATGGGACTGCGTAGCTCCAAGGTTCATTTCTCTTGTATTTGCAGTTTCTAGAGGGGATTTTTTACTATAATTAGGATTTTGCCTTTACCTTTTACCTTTTTTTTTGTTGAAAAAGTGTTGCTATGAAGCTCTGAGTATCAACAAGACACTATTATGTATTTGAGAAAACAGAATTTTAAGTATAGATGCTGTTGTAACTGCAGAGAAGGGATAGGAAAGGAGAAAAAAAAGTGGGATGAGAACTAATTAATTATTGCAACCTAAAAAAGCAGCAGACACTGCTGTCCAAATCACTTCTGCCTGGGCTAATGCACCGATTTGGACCAGCCTTCAAACAATTTCTCCATACAGCCTTCGATATAGTCACCTTGAAGTGCTTCTGAAGTATGAATACTCTCAAATATTTTGGTACACGCCCACACTACATGGAAATATGATTGCTATTATTACAGCCAGATTTCATGACTTTTGACTTCTTTTCAATGTATGGATTTTGCAGGCTGATGTTGACAGTTAAGCAAGTTGTTACAGCTGGACATAATACATTTGTCAGAATTGAAAATACGACTTTTCAATTAAAAAAGGAATCTTTTTACTATGGAAAATAGTTTTACATTTTCCACTTTTTGTGGCTTTTTTTTTTTTTAGTGCTAAATATATTTTTGGGGAAACTGCTGTGAAAAAACAGGTTAGGTACTCCCAGCATGTGGAATGTCACCTGGAAGAAATGTCATCAGAGCTGACACTGATCTGCTGTGGGGGAAAAACATCAAGACATGACTGGTTTGGCAGTATTTGCAAGTGTTCAACTTGTAACTTCAAAACTCAAGGGAGGACAGCCTGAACAAACACAGCAGGAGTCATCAGACTCTTTCCTCAGCTCTACATACACATAATATCATGCTGTTCCTTTCAAAACATCACAAAACAGTACAGTATGTAGCAGAAGCTGATGCTCCTCTTGTCAGTAGCAACTCTCATACCACTCTTTGAACAAAAAAATTAGGAAATAGCACTGCCATCTGCCCCACTCTGCAAAGGACAATTTATCAAGCCCAGCAGTAGTGGACAAATCTTGATCTGCTGTGATGACAGTACTCGCACCCTGCAGGGTAAGCTCTGCTGTCATCTTCTGATGAACAGCAGTGCCAAATGGTTTGCCATGCCTCGATATGGAAAACAAGTAGTAATGAAACATTTTGCCCAGATGCAATTAGAGAAGCAAACATGACACTTTTCATCTCCAAATGCTGCATGTACTGTGGAAAGTACCTGATAGTAAAGTGTGGCCTTAGCTTTCCCTTAGCATTTCAACATATAGTTGAGAAAAGAATGTCCAACTTGATGTACCAGAGAAGGATTAAAAGGTCAGATTTCTTCTGAAGAAACTACCTTTATGATTAGCAGTGTAGCAATTTTTAAACTTTGCCCTGTTGCATAGTTTCACATTATTAAAAATATTCAGATACAGGTTCTGCTACATAAGTCTGGTGTACTTGAAAAATTAGTAATTATTTCAACTTTTTTTCTAAAAAAAACATAAAAGTAAAAAAAAACCAGGGTTTTTTTGAACAAGCATTTAAATCAAAACATTTTCACCAGAAATTATATTTTGATAGAATGGAAAAGAATCATTTAATTGAATGTTTCTGTCATTTTAGAGAAAGCTTGGTCAGTCAGGACTTCTGTTTCATGGAAGAGTCTCTTTTCATTAAAGTTCACATGATCAGGGGGGCATTTCTCTGGGAAAGCTACTCCCACAGCTGACCCCCTCATCTAGTCTGGGAAGTAAGACACATAAGCCCAAATCTCCACTGTTCCAAGCTAACAGGGATTCAAATACAACTCAAGGAGTCAAGGAAAGACATTACTCTTGCTTGCAAACCATGTTCTTTAACAATTTCTGAGAGGATTAGCTCTAAGTGTATGCAGAGTCACGCACAGGGAAATCGGTGTCTTACACTTTTGTTTATGCAAGGAAGTGTTTGCATAACTTTACTCACCATTCCATGATTTAGCCATGCTGGTATAAAATTATCAAGTAGCTTTGGGTAAACCAGTTCCCTGTCATAGATATAGATGCTCCAAAACATCGTCACAACAAACTAAGAAGAAAAAAAAAAAAGACATTTTCAAATATATGCTTTTGAACAACTAGCTACACATTTTACATAACACAATGGGGTATTTAGAAAATGAATTATGGATAGACATGGACATTACTGTTCTTTGACCAAATACTGTTTAATTAACAATGTGAATCTGTTTTACTCTTTGAATCTGCAGAGGTTTTAACTTTTTTTTTTCTCCCCTTGACTTTCAGCCTGGGAAAAAATCTCATTTTTTGACTTGTATGCCCATGGCCAAATTACAACTGAATACTATACATTAGTAGCAGATGTAGCATGTCAATAATGTTCCACCACTAACGGGATAGAAACAAAATGGAAAATGAGGTAAAATATCACTTGGAATTCATAGAACATATAACTATGAAACATTCATCCTGCAACAGAAGCCTATAAATTCATCTTTGCACTTTTTTGTGTTTTAAAAAAAACACTTTCCTTTGACTACTCTCTAGACAATTCATCAACTGGGATCCACAATAAAGAGTTCTAATATTCTGCTCATTTGTCAGTACAAAATTTGGCTTGGTTCTTGTCAGAGACTATGTACTAGGAGCCAAGAGAAAGACCATTATTTCCTCTAGACTGAGGACAGGACTGATGGCTCAGATAAAATTTACACTAAGCTAAATTTTTGCCAAAGCGTGCACAATTTTTTTAAAGATATCCTGATGTCTGAAAGGCAAAGACAATATAAACCCACAAAAGTATACAGAAGTAATAGTTTAAACTTACCTTAGCTGGGGCAGATAAGTAATTCGCTAATGAAAATACCACTGCTTTCTTACCTCAAATTTGATTCATAGCTTTTTGTAATAAAAAAGACTTATTGTTTACAGCAGTAAAACCCAACACCTGTGCCAAGAGCTTTTCAATGATCACTCAGAGAAGATCTCTACATAGGAACGTGTAAAAACAAAAGGTTTGAGACAACACATAGACTTTTAGAAGACCAGAAGGGAAGAAGTAGTCTGTTACATCCACACTGATGCAGCTAATGATCTTACAGCTAGTTCAGGTGGTCAGAAAAAGAAAGTGCAATAAATACGGCACAAGCACAGCAAGGTCACCAAATTACCAGTGTGTATAACAGTGTAGACATAAGATGTTTCATATGCTTCTGACTTTGTTAAGTTAAAACTGAGTTTTGCAGTTAAAATCAATGGCACCTTGTTCTAACCACAGACATGCAGACTTTGGCCAGCCAGTTATGTGAATGACCTGAACCAGTACACTGTTCCCTCAGTGTGCATACAGTACATAGTTTCTTGGTTTCCAACACAGTTGTCCATCTGTTATGATAGCTATCAGTGCCTGCTCAGAATAAACTTGGACTATTTGACTGGTGTGCAGAGGCCAGAATAAAAAAACAGGTTATGATGGACAGCACGAAAAATATCGCAAGTGTAAAGTACCCCACAAGAAATCTCTCTTCTGGGCCTGCCTTGGCATTGGCACAGCCTAGCTCTTTACGCACCTGCTGACACATAAGTGCCAAGATATGAATAGCTGAGCAGCAGGAAAAATGGAAGCAAAGTATCCTCTTCTCTATAGGCTTCCTAGAAGTCATGCATTATCACAGTGGGTCTCTGAGAACCTGCTAAGACCAACTGGGATATAAAAACATCTTCTCAGGCATAGGAAGACTGAGGCTGATAATGTTTTCCAAGAAAGTCCTACAGCAAGAAAAATCACTCAGGATTAGGTTGAACTTTATTATACTGAATACGACAAAGCTGGCATGCTTTGACCTGTGATTTTTGTGTGGAGCAGAATAAAACAATAGACTTTGACAAGGAGGTAAAGATAAGAAAAGAGGGGACATGCCATCTGTCCCTTAACCAAAGTCAGCCAATGGATGGAACGGGATCAGCCTAGCTGGTTGCAACCATCTGGAGCTACAGACGGCAAATGCTGCTTAGCAAAGCACAATCACAAGGCAGACATAAGGTAAAGGAAGTGCGCAAAACCCAACGTGTTACAGAACTAACCTGTCCCAGAGCATGACCTGACATGAGACTAACACAACACCTTGAGGAAGATTCGTTCCAGTGTTTGGATGGCTCACCTTACCTTTCCTTACAATTAGTTCATTTGGATAAAATGAACTATGAAAATTAACTACTTGGATAAAAGAATTATAACAAGGACTTGCTACACAATTACCTTGGCTGCTTCTGAATTTGTTTACTTTGATTAATGAGCAACTGTTGGTCTGGTACTTTTACCTCTACTATGCTTACATTTTTCTACTGGTAGTTATTTGGGCTGAGCTTTGCTAAGATCACACACGATCATGCAGTGCCAGATGATGATACAGCTGAGCTGCTTCTTTACACTATCTGTGTAAAGCTCAAGCAGGTCTTACACTCATGTTGCCTTCCTTGTGGCACAATTCATCACTCTTGTGGAGACAGCCATGGTACTACCCTTACATGCCAGGCTGAACAGGCTGCTCATATGCAGCAGGCAAATTTTAGGGAGCCAAATATTTTATTTTCTTTTGTTTCCAAGGCAAAATGGCACAAACCTCATCCTTCCACTTCCTCTTTAGACAAACTCAAAGCCTGGAATTCAAGGAAGAGAATAAGCATCAGCAATCGCTTTTACATTTCTTTGCACAGGAGCCTCCTAAGAGTGTCAGCTTTCCAAAGACAGAGATTATTTGGGTAAACATAAGACTAAGCAACATTTAAGAGTCCTTCATTTGCTACTTAACCTAGCTATAACACACACACAGAATACACACAGAATTAACAAGGTTGGAAAAGACCACAAAGATCATCACGTCCAACCTTTTACCTAACTTAACAACTTATCCAACACCAATCCACCATCTAAACCTTCTAAACCATCTAAACCATGTCACTAAGTTCATCATCCAACCTATCCTTAAACACAGCCAGGGACGGTGACTCTACCACCTCCCTGGGAAGCCCATTCCAATGGGAAATCACTCTCTCTGTGAAAAAGTTTCTCCTGATATCCAGTCTGTAATGATTCTATCTGTCTGTAATGATTATGTATCTAGCGCCTGGTCATTACAGATGAAATAGAACCTCAAATTTGCAAGTAGACTTTGGAAACTGAAAATGGAATAGCTCACTTATTAGACACCTGAAAGACTGCTAAACAAATACACAGCAAGTAGTCCTTGAGTGTTTGTCCTCTGTCTCTGAAGCTTCAGAGGACATGAGAAGAGCATGTGGCCCTGCCGAGGGAAAAACTTTAAGAGACAAGTTAGGAAATGGATGGTGATTCAAAAGAGAAATCAAGTGGCTTTGACAAAACACCACAAATGGAAGCAAAGGGAAACTAAGAAAGCAAAGCCAATGAAAAGAATTGTATAATTTGCACTTTTATATGAGTCCAACAATGAAATGTTATGCAAACGAAGAATGTACCCAGTGGAACTTTATTTTTCTACATTATGAGTTTTTGTTTTTTGGCTGCACGGTTCAGTTCCGTCATTTCCTGGATGGCCTCATGACAAATTAAAAAAACCCCAACTCTTTCAACCTTGACAAAATTTGTTCTAAGTACAGTTAAAGGTAAGCTTTCTGGTTATCTCCCAAGACATTTGTGGTTAACTGCGAGTGTAAATATATTGTTGGTGACCTTCTTTGAGGGTTGAAGTCATTACGTCTAGAAGAAAACTGTTGTTAAAGGCAGACCACAGTAAGCATAAATTGGCATGGTACTGGTTTTAGGTGGGATCTAGTGCTAGCACAGCAGTATACCAAACAGATTTGAAAAGAGCCAACAAAGGAAATCACAAGGAGTGGGAAATGAAAATCAGGGAAGAACCCTCTTGGAGAAGAGACTTCAAGAGACAATTGCACCACTACTCACCAATGTTCCCATCACCAGTCACCAGTGTCACAACGGATAAGAGTAAAATCCAGAATAGAGACATTTTGACATGTTTGAGTCAATTATTGAAATAAAACTATGTTGCAGTTTGGTCAATTAACAGGGTAAGTAGGAAATTGCAGCAAATACCTATTTATCTTTTCTTGGCATAAGATAACAGATCAGCATAATTGATGATCCCACGGAAGAAGGGTGATCAGCTTTTGTTTTGACTGTACCAGTACAGAAAAACACGAAATAAGTAAGCATATCTGGCTTTCTCTCATTCACATCTCAGGTTTTTAAAAATATTCAAGTAAAACATAAAAAATTAGGTACTTCTAGACAGTTTAGACTCAGATCCAAACAAAGCTATTAATGCTACATGATTTAAAATGTCTATGGTAGAATTTGTAATTTTCTAGGCAGTAATTTTCAATATGTAACAATTTCAATTTTCATTCATCCCCCTGTTTCTATTAAATACAGTCTTAAACAACTAGAAATGCCTGTTTTATCTCTTCTTCTTGTTTGGTACAAATTACAAGAAGCATACTGATAAAACCATATACAGTTTACACAAAACACTAATTAACCACAGGAACTTGGCAATCTAATGATCTATGTCAAACACAGAAAAAAGTTGGGATAGCCTAAACTACTGGTGTATCTCTGACTTTTAAGCAGATCTCACATTTCCCTAGCAGTGTAAATTACTCCCTATATATTTCTCCTTTACATGGATAAAGGGTTGGCAAGTGTAAGTAATTATATACGAGAATTGGTAATGAACTTCTAAAATGCCTATGTAAGCAATTTTCTGCAGTGGATGCTTTCCAATCTCTTAGGCATTTGAGTAGTATTGCAGCCTTATAATAAACTAAAATAGGGTTAGGAAGTGTTGCCCACAGACTTTTTGTGGCATAAGGCTTTGATTTCTGATTTCATTCTTTTGAGTGCCGTATTAAAAAGAACAACAATAAGTAAACAGTAGTCATTATGTCCTTAAAAGGGATTCACACTTATTTCTTAATGCTTCTGAGCAAAATAGTACATTATTACTTCAGTTTTATCTGAGTCCCTGAAGATACACAATGCATAGATCACAACACTGGAGAGATGTGATTTGCTGCACAGATTTTGCAAGATTTGATTTGTTGCAAAGCCACCCAAGGAGATTATTTACCCTAGGGCTGGTTCTTTCCCTCCTTTGGAAGGTGGGAGAAGGTTGCTGGTCAGACTTCCCACATGGTTTATATGTAATACTTTTTTAGGAAGTACTAAAAATGAAAAATTTTACTTCGTTACCTTTCTTTTCACACTCCATTGTTTGACTTGGGAGTGGTAAGCCCATTTCTCATTTGTTTTTCAGAACAAGTCATCTCAAGGGCTTCAGTAAGCAGGAAATACAGAAAAATTATGGTGAATTGCTCTTGAAAATCAACACATAGTAGGTTTTAAAATGTTTCCCAGTATTTGCATGATCCCCTAAACATGTCCTGTGTAAAACCCTAAGCGATAAAAATAATTTAGATGTTAATGTAACTGACAAGTACTTAAGCATGACCACTTCTGTTACATTAGAAACCCAACAAAGATTTTATTCACATCCACCCAATTTATTTGACTGAAGGTTCCCTTATGTTGCTACTGGGAACCACTAAGAAGCTCTACAGAGGGCTAGGTGGGTGAGACTCAAGGAAAGAAAGTCTGTATTTCAAATTCTTTAGGTTTTTTTGGGGGTTTTGAGTGAGGAAGCTGTAAACAAAATATGAGAAACTAGGGAAGTTTTAACTTTTTTTATGCAGCCACTCTAGTGTTTAAAAACTTCCTTTTAACAAGAACCTCCATCATAGCAAAATTTCACTGGTTGTTTTCTAACACATAAGTAGCTCTTAAGACAACAAAGTCAGTGTTAGACGTTTGCTGCTTTGGGGCTCTGAACTCTTCCTACCTGTAATCCCACTGAAGCTGAGCCCGTGGTGCCTAGCAGTGCCTCAGGCACTGGCCAGGCTCTGTGGTGTGGTGTGGTGAGATCTCCAATGCTGCTGGACAGGATCAAGTTTCCTGAAGGAGCTGAGATCAGTGTTAAGTGCTGCTGTTTGTCTCTCAGTAGCCAGGAGAAGAAATAACAATGAAACAACCTTTTTTAGGCTTTCTTTGTGAGAATTAAAGGGAAATAATATGTGGTAATCAATTGCTCCCCCTTACCACAGAGAAGTCACATTTGGAAATGGAGAGCATCTGTCCAGTAAGCAGGGCCATACTATTTTCTGCATTTGTTTGCTTGCTTGTTTGTCTGTTTAAGATAGAAGTTCTTCTTGTACGAAATCCTTGGGAAAGTAACTAGCTCCAGGTATGCAACACATTCCTTTGGAACTTGTAACTCGTAAATGTTGCAACAATACCTGCAGTGGAGGCAGTAGCTAGATGGGATTCCTTGCTTACCCATGACAAGAGAAACCGTGCCTGAAAGAAGTGCACAGAATTGTCACAACAGAGTGAAGCTAAAATTCTCCAAGACCTTGAAAAGTTTCAAGGTCAGTGGCACTGCAGGGTAGGACGAACACACAGACAGGAGTATGGAGCTAAAAGAGTTGCAGGAAAGAATCCCCGAATCCTGAGGGGAGCAAGACAACCAAGGAGGGTGTGCTTTGATGCATGTGAAGGCTTACTTTTCTAAAGTGAAAAAGGCACTTAAAATATTTAAATAAAGTCAAATAATGTGATGATGTTCTCCTTTTTCACTTCTACTATCAACACAGCAGGAAAAGCATCTGTTGCCAATCACAACCACTACTACTTCTAACTCCTAATATCCCTTAAAAATACAATTGTTACCTATAAATCTCTATACCCGTAAAATATGTTTTTGCAAACTAGTTCATGCATGGATTTTCTAGTAACTTTATTAGTCAATCCAGTTTCTTCTACCATGGCTGGAAAACTGCAGTTTGCTATCCCAACATGAATTGTGGCAGCTCCCAAAAGGCAAGCCAGCAAATACAGTAAGGGAATGCCACCAGCTGGGTTTTCATAAAAGAAGTACCTGGAGTGTTTCACATATGCTTTGCCTTTTGTAACTTTGCAGAAGTATCCTGCATTTCTTCACATATTGTGAAATCCCACATAAATAGTGAAATCAAATTTTAATGAAGCATCTGTGAGTATATAAAATTATGAATGATAGATTGATATGTTAACTGCTGTTAGCTGACAGTAAGTGATCAGCTTTTGTGAAACAGAACAACTTTAAAGATCTCATATAGCTTTCTAATAGACCTACCACGAAAAAAAATTTGCTTCTACTGAACTTATTTTGAACTACTCTACCCTGATATAAAAAAGAGAATTAAAGTTTGATTCTGAATTACTATTATAAAAGCAATAGTTTTAATAAAATTTTCACACATTTTTGTAATGTAACCTAATGTAATTTAGAATTGAACTGACACAGATTATACTTCTGTGTAAAAACTTATGAAACTCTGGATTTTCAGCTGCTTTCAGTGTGTGGTATGAGATAAAGACATTCAGTACCTCTTGCCATTGAAAGTGACATGCAGTTTCCCAGTGGAGCAGGACCTTATCCAAATAATCGTTTTCTTTCGAAAAAGACATGTAAAAAATCAGTTTTACATGCCTTCTCTGTGGTTTTTTTTTTACATTACTGACAGGACTCTTTTTTCCTACTCCAATTCTTCTAACAGCTCTGAATCCTCCATGGGATTAACCTGGACTTTTGCTTCCTTTCTTGCCCATGTCAAAAATGGCTTACAGCCCAAACTCCCACTAGGTCATTACAGTGACATGACACATTCAGCACTTTCACTGCTTCTGAAGATGACATGTGGTGCAGAAAAAGTCTAAACTGAGTCTCAAGATGCTGCTAGTACAAAGACATTTGAAATTACTTGTACAATCAAGTTCCTACTGTAACATAAATGTTTTTAATGAACCAAAGATTATTTCAGCAACACACCATATATACTGCTTCCTTATGCCTGTGAAAACCAAGAGAGTAGTAAAATCATCTCTATCATTTTTTCATTTCTGCATAGTCTTTTGCATAGAGGTGGGACAGCCTTTCAGGAAAAAAATAATCAATAGGTAACAGTGTTCACCAGTTTGCAAAGCCATGCACAGTTTAACACTATACTTACTACTCCAACAGGGAAAGCTAGAACAGCCATCATCCAGTCACGGAGGGAAATGAGTTTTTTCAGCTGCCTCTCTTGCTCTTGACTGTCACTTCCTCTAGTGAGAAGACTGGACAGGTCGGTCAAGACACAAATTCCAAAGAAGACTGCCTGGATAACCTGCAGGGAAGGGGAACACACACTTGAACACAGAGACCACCAGACCTTTGGCAGAGAGCAAGTTGGGCAAAGGTGCACATAAGGAATATTGTCATGGAACTGACATAGGGAGTGGGAATACATTAGTTCCTTAAATATGGGTAGAGTTTATTCACATAAAAGCCACATGTGTTTTTAGACTCAAAGTTACACAATCACAGAATCAACAAGGTTGGAAAAGACCACTAAGATCATCAAATCCAACCTATCATCTAACATTCCATCCACTAAACCATGGCACTAAGTACCTCATCCAGTCTGTTCCTAAACACATCCAGGGATGGTGACTCCACCACTTCCCTGGGTAGCCCATTCCAATGGGATGTTACTCTTTCTCTGAAAAATTTTTTCCCAACATCCAGCCTAAATTTCCCCTGTTGCAGCTTGAGAATGTGCCGTTTTGTTCTGTCACTGGTTGCCTGTGATAAGAGACTGATCCCTACTTGCCTCCAACCTCCTTTCAGACAGTTGTACAGAGTGATAAGGTCACCCCTGAGCCTCCTCCTCTCCAAGCTAAACAACCCCAGCTCCCTCAGCCGCTCCTCAAAGGGCTTAAAGTCCTGCACGTACTTTGCTCCTCATCTGTGGGGGGAATCAATGTGAGCGGAAGGACCACTCCAGAGGTGAGATTTCCTACCCTTACCCCAAATATGTGCCACCCACTGGGGACTGAACTGCAGCCACCCCTTCCTGTGTCCACACAACTCATCCACAAAAACACAGCATTTGCCTCTGAAGTGGAAAAAGTGAGCAATTCTCCTTGTAAAAAGAAAGGGAAAAAAGGAGATGAATGTTTCTTTCCCTTGTGACAGGAGGTCTCCCTTGGAATTTCAGCTTGCCCCAGACACTCCACCCACAGACGAAGGGCATGCCTAACAGACAGAGCACACAGTTCCAGCGTCAGCAAATCTGTCTCTAGTTCATCTCCGGTAGTGAATGACAGAAGAAGAAAGCTGCAGGACTTAATCACTTTCTTTTCCTGATAGCAGACTTTAATTTAACTGCCTCTTCCTTTTTTGCATTTACGTATTTGTGTGCAATATCATAAGATTATGTGTTATATCAAATTGTTAAGTTTAATCACCTGAATCCACTGATTTGGTTTAAACTTGACTTGATCTTAGCTTGACCACTGCATTATTCTTCTTTAATTAGCTTAGTAAAATTTTAATAAGTTAGCTCAGGAATGCTCTTGCCTGAAGACTCATACATCCTTTCTAGTGTAGTTCAGAGGAAGTGAGTGCAGCCTGTTTACTGCCCCAGCTAGAAGCCCACATTGCACACTCATATGCATCAGGTAATCTCAGGTAAAAAAATAACAAAACACGAGCTTGATTCCCAAATTGCACAGTGATTCATAAAAAAATATAAACATATGCTTAAAATACACACTGCATGTTTTTCAAAGAAAGCATGGAATACTAGTTTAGAAGTCTTATTTGTAAATCTAAGTGTCCCACTGACTAGGAGACTCTGACAGAGCAGCAGACCATCCATAAGAAATAAGAATAGTACATACTCAGATTCTGCAAAATACAATTTATTATATGCATACATCTTTGCAGAATTTACGCTATAATAAGACAGGCAGGAAGGAAGGAAGGATGGAAGGAAAGAAATACCAAACAGATGTTGGCTACTAGAAAGAAATACAGAGATGTATAATGACTGGATGGACTAAAGTACATTTCCTTCCTCAACAATCCTTATACGACCCAAAAACTTGTAAATTGTGTCTGTGAAGGTATGAACGACAGATAATCAAACGGCCCCAGGAACTTCTTGCAGTTCTGCTGCCATTCCTCTACCCTACCCTCTCCAGGCTGTATCTACATATAATTTGCTTGATAAATAGATCAAACAACATTACAAAACATTCCCTGAAGCCGTGAAATGTGACAGACTAGTAGTGCTAGACATGTTTATTTTGCTAGAAAAAGGTATTACTATTTCAAATAACTGCCTGGAAAAGTTACCATCTTCTACATAACTTCTGAAAATCCTTTTAAATATAGGTTGAGGCTTCTTGGAGCTACATAAGAACTCCTAATACACTTTTTCAAATTATTTGTTTCAAACAAGCACTTAGTAGAAAAAGAAATCTTCCCATACTCGGCCCTGTTTTCCACCAAACAGATGGCCTATTTGGAGAGCAGAAATAGAAGAACTAATTATGCATTTGCTTGACTTATGAAGAGATATGATACCATCTACTATTCACTCAAGAGTGTGAATGCCAAAGAAGACAGAACTGGGAAAAAGAGTATACCTAACAGTAATGAGATCAATCTGGGTGTTAAAAAGTTTAGGCTGAGTACCAGGAAATATTTCCTAACAGAGCTCTCTCAGACCGTGAAATAGTTTCTCAGAGGAAGTGGTGGAAGCCTCATGGTTTGAGTCACTCAAACCAATATTGGACAAAACACTCAATAATGTACTGCAGGGAACAGTATTACGCTGGCAGGGCTGGGTGAGTGACTAATGGATTGTTTGCAGCATTAACTACAATTCCCTGAAATGGTCCCCCACGAAAGAAACAGACTCAAACAATCGCACACCCACTTTCCAAGGGAATTGAGACTGTATATCCACTAATCAATCACAAACCGAACCGCTTCTTTCCCCATCATCCTGTTATGAATACACAGCTTAAAGGGAAAATATAATGATATCATCGGGAGTAATTGAAAACCCCTAAAGGGAAAGAAAGTACCCAAAGATTTCAGAGAGTAGTTATAAAGTGAAGTATTCTACAAAAAAATTAACAAATAAAAATCCATAGAGGAGAAAATTGCATTTTTATTGAGAACATTCAGAGCCAATGAAAAAACTGTATAGTGTTCAGGGTGGAACAGTTCCAGCTTCTTCATATAAATAATGCACATACATTTACTGTAATACTTCCTTTTCCTTCTAGAATGTGCAAGAAAACTCTTCTGACACCTTCCTAACATCTAGGATTAAAATGAGGACCTCCAGAACTACATGAGTCCTAGCAGCACTAACTAAACAGCTGGAGTCAGTAACGATTCACATCCTTTGTGGGTCTGGCACAGGAAATGCACACCATGCAGCTACTGGTGGTTTATGGTATGAAATGAATTTTAAAGTCCATGCTCCTTGGTGTGAATGCTGCCCAACAGATGTGAAAAGTTCACAGCAAGGGAGTAGAAACTCCCTCTAAACAATGTTCTCCAAGGTGCCCTGGTGTTACCTCAGATTTAGGATCACATTTTCAAAATAGGGACCTTATTTTAAAAATCTGCAGGTGATAAGGCTATACATGAAACATCCTCAAGCTGTTGAACAGCTGACTTTTTTTTTCTTAGAAATATAAGCAAGAACAGTATTTCAGAGGAAATACCTTCCAATTTTTCCTCTAACTAGAGCTTGAAGGAAAACAGCAATTTAGAAAATGACAAATTTGACAGAAAACAGACACACCTTACTTACACCATGTAACAGTGATAGAAGCAGAAACTTATAAGCAGAGAATGCAAACCTAAGAAAATAACTGAATAGGTGTAAAATACTAACTTACTGCTGACCCCATTCTCTCCATGGAAGCCTAGAGGGGCCATTACTACTATAGTTGATAGTGCAGTGCCTTTAAACTGTGATAATGTAATGATAAGTAATGACAATGGCCATCTAAAGATATATTAGTAAACAAAACTCAGAGCAGAGAAAACACTCATTAAGTTGCTGTATAAGAAAAAAGCTATAAACAAGGAAAAAAAAGCTATTTCCTCTTAAACCTTTTTTCATGAGGAAGATAGGAGATTCTCTTCTCCTCCATGCTAAGAGGCTCCACGGTTCAGACAAAATTTCTGCACAACGGAGGAAATGGAAATTCTGTTACTACTGTTATCAAGGCAAAAAAATCCCCATTAAATTCACTGGATCTAGGATTTCGTTGTCAATGGACTCATTCTCTTCATCCATCTACAAATTCACTCTTGTAATCAGAAGCACTCCTTAGAGTTCAGGGCAGAAGAACTGGAAAAGCCTCCACAAGCATGACTATTATTCACTGGGCAATTTTTTTATCTATCTATCTATCTATCTATCTATCTATCTATCTATCTATCTATCTATCTATCTATCTATCTATCTATCTATCTATCTATCTATCTATCTGTTAAAATGAAAAATTCACTCTTCTCAAGTTACCACTTTCAAGATTAACAGCACTTACTTTGTGTACCTTCTATGAAATAAGGCATCAGTGTAGGCTGGCAAAAAGACAGCACTGCCAGAATAAAACATGGGAGTGACACTCACAAAGTCTGCAAGAAATTAAAAAACCTCACTAAGTAACATTTACATATTCCAAAATGCTATGTTTGCACATGAAGCGCATGCACCTGTGTGGGTGTGTGTGCTCAGGCACCTAAGATATCTATACTTCATTTACCAGGTAAGTTTCCACTGTTTAAAGGTAAGATTGCATTTTAAAAAGAGACTTAAGAGTCTGCAAACATAACCTATATCATAGGATGACTAGTTCACACAAAGGTGAAAGAGAGGCCTGACTTGATACTTGGGAGCTGGGAATGGCAGAGGACAGTTAGGACCCATCCCAGCTCCAGCCAGAAGCAGAGGGCAGCCAGTGGCTGTCCCAGCCCTGGAACATCAGACACCTCCCTGGGGACAGGCCACCAGCTCACAGGTGAGGGGCAGACATAAACTGATCCATCAAAACAACACTCAGGCTTAAGACAACATGTGGCTTTCCATAAGGTGAACGTTTAGCCTTACTAGCATGCAAAATCAAATTCCTGAAAGTTGTTATTTCTCATATATTTCAGATTTTACAATCTGCCATATTCAGAACACGGTCTGATTCACCTCTTCAAACAATGGAAAACGATTTATAACCTCAGAGTATCTATTACTGTTCATTGTCACCTTGTGCAATTTTAACTTTCATTTCTCCAGCCTCTAGACATCATTATTTTATGTACAAATGAACTATGCAATTAAGATGACTGTATTTTGAAGAAACTGTGAAGTAATGTAAATCAGATTTTTTTATCCACCATAAACACAACTGACTGGACTCTGTTTCAGGACTATGCTTGGTTTAGGTTGTTGAGTATTGAGCTGTATGCAGGTACAGCTGTAGACGTGGACAGCCTGCATCTGTAACAACAGCTCAGTTATCTGTAGCTGCAATATACAAAGCAAGTCCAAGTTACATAGAGAATAACAAGGTATTTTTGATAGAAAATGCAGTATGCTTACAGATCGAAGCCATGGGTTGTAGATGCTCAATAAATACGTTACAGTTCTTGACTGCATGGAAGATACTGATTCTCTTTGTCCATTACCATTCCAGCATTACTCACACTCTGTTTATTCTTGTTGCTTCTCCTCACTTTCTGCATCTTTGTTACTTATAATAGCAAGCAGAAGCTGGACAACACGTAATCAAGTGCTAAATCTTTCTATCAGGGAAGCTAAGGGCCTCAGACATGAAACAGACAAATCTTTGTGCCTACATACAAATGAAAGAGAGGCATAAAGAAAGAAATGCAAGAAGCAACAGCCCTTCAAGTACTAAAATACAAACCAGTGTATGTAATATGTCTGACCACTAAACCTACAATTAAATTTGAAGTGCAAACACCAAGAAATAATACAGTGTGCTACTCGGAATCATTTCTGTGCAAGGAATAGGGACGAAGAGTCATATTTCAAAGGCCAAAGGTAAAAGAGCAGCATCACCCCAGAAGACTCACTGCTGTTAAGGTGAGGCATGCAGTCAGACCTCGTATCACATGTTCTTTCAAGCCAGCTGCAGTGTCATGGCCATTTTAGATTGCTTTGTTTGTTAAAATAGGTTTCAACAAAGTCCCAGGCCACTTCAACACAGAAAAGGAGCACAGCCCCTGTCCCATTACAAACCTGAGCCTGAGAAACAAAGACATGACATAGAGGAGAAAGTAAGGGACAAGGGAAGGAAAACAGAATAAACCAAAGGAATAGTTAACGCAAATGCCATCTATTTTACTTTGAGTTATTTACTGCTTAGGAATCTTGAAATAAATATATCTCTGATTCCTCCTTTCTCTTTCACTTACAGAAATTAGAATTTTAAACTACACTAGAAAACATGACATTTATATCAGAACAGCCATTAGAATCTCAGTAACTGGATAAAGGGACAGCCTTATAAATACCTAGCACTGCCCTCATTCAAAACAATGACTCATGTCTCCCTTTACAGCCTTCAGTGGGGGGATAGCTCCTCTAACCAGGATTTGCACATGAAGACTAGTCCTTAGTAGGAAACTTAACTTCATTTTCATGGTTTATTCATATGATATGAATCAGCTTACATAACATGCTTAATGCCTTACCATATGATGTAAATTCAGGGACTCCTTTAAATATAATCCTTTACTTTCTACATAACCTCCTGTGGTCTTTTTCTTTGGAGCCCACCAGCATTGTCCAAATGTAAGTAAGGATGGAGTTTTAAACCAACGAGATTTTATAGATACACACACACACATAAAAAAAGATCTACTATGAAATTATTATGCATGAAAGAAAAAACCATTTCACTCGAGTTTAGTTTTTATAGGTACTATACTGTTTAGTTCCAATTGCTTAAGCATCTACTATGAAGCTGTGGAATGGGAACCAAGTTGTGTTAAGACAAAGAGATCTTGTGTTTTCATGAAGAGAGACACCTTTTAAAATTCTGCTTGTTAAAACACAAGATCTGTTTTAATGTGGACAGATAGAAAAGCAACTTGGCAGGCTCTTCCTTTCTCTCTTCATGTTCTCTCCACTTAACTCAGGAAAGGAATCCCTTACTATGTTACACTTACTGGAGAGGTAAGTCTCAGACTGTTCTGTCTTAGCATGATTCTTGACTGTATCATAATGGTTTCCAAAAATATGCAGTAGAGTTCTTGGAGATGTAATGTGGTTGTGCCAGCATAGTTTTAAAAGCAGTTTTCTAAATATTTTTAGTACTTCTATAAGGACAAATATTCTTTATTACAGCAAGCTAAACTGAAATTGGATACACTATCAAAAATATTTGGAAATGCTTTAATTTTTGATGGCAACAAAAGCATCTTTATTCTTTTTACATCGTTAAAATATCCAGAACAAAAAAAAAATCTGTAGTGGACAACTGAGAAATTAATTTTAATGTGCTATATATCTCAGCTGAGTTGCATAGGTGACATTTCCAACATAATCTCAGCATGACAGAGTGTGTGCCATCTGGCTCAGAAGTGCTAACAGCCTGGAATCCACTACCACATATCGATGAAGAGACAGAATGGACAAATACACAACATAGTAAAGAAACATGAACAAAAATTTGACCGGATGCTGAGAAAGCGCTACATTTTCTCAAATCTTCTGCAATTCTTTCAGCTGTGTCATTTCTCCAAAACCGTGTCAATTTTCCTCTTACATGTCCGTATATCCTACTTTGATCTTGGCTAATACACTCAAAGAAGCACAAAGATCATTGTTACAGTATTTAAGACATTATTAGTCTATTTTTATCCTTATCTTTTTAATTGTTCAGACCAAACTCATTTTCTAATAATCCCCATCTTCTTCCTTACTTTCTTACATTGTGTATAGAAAAGCTGCCATTACTACTTATTGTATCCTGCTTATAAGACAGTGTAATTTCATTAAATTTATATAATCCATTCAGCAAACATGTATAATACAGTTTATTCAGAATAGATTATGATTTTATTAGGTTATATATTTTATGTTTTTCTTTGGTAAAGCTTAATCTTATTAGGATTATACACTGCACAGAAGGTTATGTCATTATTTTGGCTTAAAGGCTAATTTTACACATTTCAGCATGATTGGTACATTCTCTGCAGCAGTGCCCTTGCAGTCAAGGCAGGAATGGCAGCTCTCTAGACAATGTCTGGGATAGCTAGCTAAGAAGGTAAGTCTTGCTCTGCAGCTGTCTGTGCTAAAATGAGCTTTAGGATAGGGTTTCCAGTGGCTGGAAAAGCAACTTGACAGGCTGGAAAGGGTTTCCAGTGGCTGGAAAGTCCCTAGCACTTTGTAAGTTAATTACCCCCAAAAGGAAATTACATTTTATTAAATAAAAAACTTTATCAAAGAAACTGTTTTCTTAAAACCTCAGAAACTTCCGTATTTTACCAACTTTTTTGTGTTTATAAATACCATTTGAAAACCACTACAGGGAAGCAATTTTGACAAATCAAATTTGAAAACAAAATTGAAGTTTTTCAAAGTTAGAGTGACTGGCTTTGCTTTGAATTTCTTCCCTTTTTAATGAGTAAAGTAATAGCTGCCTTCTAAAATGGTGAATTTAGAAAAAGCCATTACTAAAATATCTCAGCAACACGGTGACAGAGCTGGAAATGCAAATGAGAAAGGCACTACAATCTTCCGAGGCACAGCAGCCTCAGTGCTACCCTACTATGGTTGTAGGAAATTAAAGGTTTTAAAGGTCTGTTTCCTGAGCACTATGAAAAAGCAGTAATGAATGACTCCTCGCACCAGTACAGCAAGGCAGGCTATTAAGTGATATCATCTTAGTTGGGCAATTCTCCTTCTCTCCAGGGAAGGTAAGAGAAGGAAACATTGAGAGTTTCATTCCACTTCTTCATTCACCCAGCCCACCAACAACTCACAAACCGAGTCAGTTGCAAGCCCACACTGTGAAAACCAGCTGAAGTCTCTGATCCTCAGCTTTTGCTTAAACTTTTCTTCCTTGGCTTACTGCAGCAGCAGCTGAAGGACAATTTATGACAGGCAGCTAAAGTATATTCATAAATAAGGTTATTAGTAAGATAAGAATGTTCTGTAATTAGACCACAGCAAAGGATGCCGCTATTCAAGCTCCTTTTGAAAAAAAGAGTGGACAAAATTTTGAACATTAATTATAAAGCACATGGTTCACTGAAAGGTGATCTAGCATGTCATACTGTCCTCATAAACAACACTATTCTTTACGCAACACTTCAAGGAAGACACTGCTATGAAGAGTTGCATTTCAGGAGAAAAAAACCAAACCATTATCTTACATCACTAAAAAAACCATGGGAAAATCTCCCACATAAGCTAACTGCATTTAAATTAAATAATACAAGCAGGGGTTAAACGTTCACTAGGTGTGTGGCATTTCAACCACAGATGATAACACTTCCCTGCTTTCATTGTCTTTCTCACGAATCAATCTCAAAGGAAATCAAGGATTTGTTTCCTGATTGTTGGTGGTGTATGTAAGGCAGGGAGAAATGAGCTGGCCAAGGCAGCAGGGGACCTAGAGGATGAACCCAGGTGCCCTGATCCCTAGGCAGTTCTCTAGTCGTTAGGTCAAGGCTGTTTCCCATGCTTCCACACCTACTCTTACAGCAATAGCCATTTCCACTGCCTACTAGGAAAACACAGCACAGACCTTTTCATTCCCACCAAATGCAGCCATACTACTGTTAGCATAAATCCAAATACTTCTCTCATGCAGCTCAGAGTGATCATAGTTTTCAAAGTCCTTTCCAAAGTTTGGGTTACTGTGTCTTTCAAAGTTTTCTAATAGTTAGATAGTTTAATTCTGACCAGCTGATCTATTTGTGCCAACCAACTAGAGTTAATAAGGTCTCTAACACCTTTGGAGATCTTGTCCGTTATACCATCCCCACCTTCACTGTTCTTACATCATAGTTCATAGAGCAAATTTTGATTTTGAACAATATTAGTACCGAAAAGATATTTTTTATTTTTCTACTTGTTTTGCTCTGTAAGAGTAAGTTCTATCAGCTGCAATTTCAGTGTGGTACACTTGGCTCCTCAGCAACCCTGTAGGACAGGACACTGAGTGGAATAAGCACAACCACCCCATCTGCTGCCTGGAGACTGTCTCTGGAGAGAGTGGCCTGAAAAAGAAACAGCATGAAGCCTTATCTTGCCTTACATGCTCATGAACGCTGACACAGCTCAAATCTCTCTCACTCTTTCTTACAACTTTGTTTCTTGAGTTTCCAAACTAATCTTTCAGACATTACTCTTTACTGTAGCCCTGGTTTGCTCACTACTTTTCATTTCATTTACAAAAGAAGGAGGAGATTAACTATAAGGAAGTTTAAATTTACATCCCCTTACGTATTATGGGAAGCCACTTTATGACAACTCCCTGACATTACACCAAGTTCCAAACCTATCTGCCTCAAAAACAATCAATATACTTTTTTAAGCAGTAAACACCACACGTTCAATAATAGGCCGTCCTTTCTTCTCAAGAGACAGGAGGCTCAAACAACACCTGTTGTAGCAGGTAAGAAAGTAGCAAATAACTTCAGCAAAGAGAGCTTTACGAAGTGTGATACTGGTGACAGTGAGCATGGTGTTTTGGATTCTCCATGGCAGGAAAAACATTTCACAGTAGCTTGAAGATGTGGCAGCCCAGCATGAAAAAAACCCCACCTGTGCCTATCCAGGAACATAGCCTACTGGTCAGCTGGGCAGGACATGCCCAAGTATCAACTGGCCTCTGTGAAACCTCTTGATACTCCCAACACTATTGCCTCCATGCAGCAGGTGGGTGCATGCACATGCACTCTAAATTAACACAGCAGCTGTAACTGTAAAGCAGCTGGGGACAAGGGCTGTGCCCCTGCACACGCTGGGCATGCTGCGTCATGCACAGGAACTCCCTGGGCAGTCCCGGGAACTCCCCAGCTAGTTTCTGTTCAGATGAGATAATTGACTGATAGCTACAGGAACCCGCCCTAGTCAGTTCCAGCTCCACCAGAGGTCTGAGGGATCCATAGAACTCCCCAGGCAGTCCCACTCCACATTAAACAAAATAATCAACTGCATATCAGGGACTGTGGAGGCAGGGAGTTCCCAGCAGCCCTGGGAACAACCCAGGCAGGCAGGTTCTGCTTTGCATACATGAAGGAAATANATTTGCACACAGATGAGATGATTTTAACTAGAAACTCACTACAGTCCAGTTGGACAGTAAGAATTCCCCAAACCACAGTTTGAGGTCGTCCCATCCAAAACAGCTGAAAACGCTGTTACAGTGAAACTTGCAATGGAGACTTCTATCACCACCTGGTCAGAAACTGGCCTTACTGTCACAACAGTGACAACAGCAACACAAGAGCATTAGCTAATGCTTGAACCAATGTTGTGTGTAACATGAACCAGAAGGGTCCCTTAAGGAAATGAGAGCCTACCACCATGTAACCTGGCCACAATGAAATTCCAAGCAGATTTAAAACATTACTCCAGAGTATAAGGGCATTGCTCCAAGTAAATGTATCTGATGCCATTGTCTGATTTTATGTAAGGTACCTCTAATTCTGACTTTTAGAACACACACTCTTTTCCCAAAACGCTTGGTAAATAAATGCTTTCCAGTATTCTGTCCTGTTCCTCACAATATAAAAAAGCCATTATGCTATACAGATAATGTTCATAAACATTGGTGGGGGCTTCTGGGCCATGCCCATTTATTTCTAATCCGGCAGCACCAGGCACAGACACCACTGCAACAGAACAAGGACCTCTCCAGTCCAGACCATCTGTAACCATATACCATGAAACTTCACACAGGAGCCCAGAGAAGAGCTGCTGACCAGCCCTATGAGCATGCTTGCCTTGAGACATTCAGTTCTGACTAACAGTGAGACCAGGTCACATTCAGTGTCTAGCTTTGCATCAGCCAAGAATCCTGGCTCAGAGACGTGTTACAAATTTTAGACGACACAGCCTGAGCAGGGTGCTGGACATCTACACACCCTCTATCATGAAAGCAAAGCCAATTGTTCAATGCAGAGCTGAGCTGAGTCCAACCTGGACTCTGACTGAGCTCCACCACAGGAGGCTGTTCTGTTTACATTCAGGAAAGCTTGGTTCGAATTATACCTGTAACCACCAGCAGGTTCAGGTGCAACAGTACACAGGGTTTTTAGACATCTGTTTCCTAAAGCAGAAACCACAGCTCTCAAGCAACACTAATGTGGGATGATATTTAAGTAAAAATCAAATTTGGTGCAGCAAGGCAAGCAGTATGCTTGGAATCCCAACTCCTCCTGCAAGGCACATACAGGCAGAACGTAAGTTACTGCAGACAGTTTCTGGCGCAAGATGAGTGCTCACAGCTTGAAGTCTGAAGAGGAGTTTTAAGGAGTCCAGTGTTTACCTTTTAGGACTGCTTACCCTAACATGTGGTGGAAGGAGAAGACAAATTCTTGTTATCAACTTTTATGCAACGTCAAAGAATATTACTTGCTGAGGGATGCACCTTATACACCCATTTCAACCCAAAATGAGCTTAAAGAATAATTCCTGTCTTCAAGAAGACATACATTACTAACAATGTCAAAGAGTACGATGCCTACCCTTCCTCTTAAGTTGTGCTAGTGTAGGAGAGAGCCCACAGATGTCTTTGGAAGCTTATACTGAGGTTACAGCCCTTTGTCTATATTTCATCAAGAAAACTTTTTGCTAAAATACTTTATCTGGAGCAAGAAATAGGAATCAGAAACCAGGACTACTTCCTTCTGTCCTATCCTCCTTCTCCACACAACATGAAAACTAGACAGCCACCCTTCTAAGTAAAAATCTTTATGAATGCTCTTTATGAAGCCTACCATTTTGCTGTTAAAATAATTGTTTTTCTTGGTCAGAAAACCAATATATTTTACAAGTCTCACTGCAGAGCTCATATATATCACATTTCTTCATGCATTACTGAAATCTAAAGGAAAACACATGCTAGGCATGTTTTTCAAGTTCCACTTGACTCAATCAGTTTACCTTTTTCTTCCCAGTCCACCGAAGGGAAAAAGCACACGCGAACTCCAGGCATAGTCAAAGCTTTGTATTATTCTGCTGTCAAGACCAGACCATTTGATTTCTCCATTTCTATTTATAAACACAGTTAGGTATTACATTTAGCCATGAAGACTGTCAAAACAGATAATGTATTATGTCTCACTGAATTACAAACTGGCTGAGTGCCTAGCCTTTTGACTGCAAAGGTCCACTCCATTATAGTTCCAGCAATGTCTTCTATCTACTTTGAAAAAGTATGGAAAAGCAGACAACCGTGAAATTACTATGGGGATCATATAAATTAAATTTGTTCATCTTTCTTTTGGTTACCTGTAATTATTGGTTACTAGTTCTGACACCAACTTAGGAAGAGTTAACGCTTTACTGGAAAATCTAACTGATGACTTTCAGTCTATTGAGACACCGCTCAGCAGTGATCTCTCACAGTATCGACACAGATGTGTGCTAACTTACTCTGCTAGAACTTGTTCTCTGATACATTGTTTTTGTTATGTATTTAGGGACCGCATGTGCATCCACAGTGTGATCAAAATTAGCATTACATCTCAAAGAACCGAGTCCTTAGTGTAGCAGCAGTTACAACACAGCGATTATTTTTACCAGGACCACGAAATTTTATTTGACTCGGTGAGAGCATTGCTTTTGTCTGCTTCCACAATACACAAAACAGAAAATGAATAAAAAGGTAACAAGTATGGCAAATGGAATTCAGGTAGGAAAATAGCTTCTTTTGAGAAGAATACACTGAAACAAAACAATAACCCACCCTTAAAGGCACATTGACTCCAAATTAAAATGCCACAGCTTGCCTTTATATAAAATTGTAGTTGTTAATATTTTGGAGGAAAATATAAATTGAATACTGCTTTGATTTATAAAATGTTTGGCATCCAATCGTCACCTTGCATACATGCAGTCAATAAAGTAAAAGTACATCCTACTTCCTTAGGAAGAGATTTCTTTAAAGAGGTAGGGTTTTTCCAGCTATGATGTAGTCAAAATATGTATTTAATTTAAAAATAAAATATGACATAGTATTGCAATACAGCAGCATTATAATGAATATAAAACTACAACTTCAGGAGTTTCACATCTATAGTTACAACATCTGTATTAATGCCAAGGTCAGCACATCAATACATAGTCAATTTTGAAAAGCAAACACAAAAATTCTACAACAGAAATGGTCATATTTTAACCAAGCGTTTATTGATATTGTTTGTTAAAAGCTAAACTATCATATCATGATTTCTATATTGTAAGTAGCTTTAGCTTAGAAAAATTAATCAATCCGCAGATCATAGTATTACTAGAGCATTATAATTGTCCCTCTACAGACACTTCCCTACACTTAATTTGTTTTTTGCCATTACTACTTCCCAGGTTTCAGACTGAAGATGGAGAGAGTATTAGAGGGACTCTTGCCTCTCTAAATGAGTACTCAAGAAATCAGAGAAGGAATCTGAAAGGATCTCACATACTTCAGTCTAGGTTTGCTTTCCCTTAACAGCACTTGGGCAATTTGCACTTATTTTGTTGCTAGATGCAGAGACAGCCAGCTTCACATAGGATTTCCTTATCAGTATTATCATATGTTTATGATCTTTCAGAGAAAACTGAGAGTGATCAAATAGATGATCTGTTTATTTGTTATCCATCTTTTACTTAAATGATTCTAAGTGTCACACAGAAAGGGATTTTTATGTGGAACTGTCATAAACTAGCCTAAATGGTATCACTGCACGTTATTCAGCAGTATAAATTGAATTGTATAATGTAATATTTCTACCAAGCTATATATTTTTTAAAACCAACAGAAAATCACGAAGCTGAGGTCAATAAATTGCTGATTACTGTTAATAAAATCAGTCCTCAAAAACAATACAGTCTGCTTCCCTGTTTTTAATTTCTTTACTCTTCTTAATGGTAATCGTTTTTTAAGAACTAATAAGAGATTTTTCGTATAGGTCAACATATTTCTTTAGATCATAGAGAGGAGTAAGATTCACAACAGAGATCCTTCCTATCAGTGGCCATTTCATAAGGCAGCAAAATAGTACATCTGTTAACTTCCCTGATGCGTAACAGCACAGGAGGAGCAACCAAGAGCAAAGCAGGCAAATCCACAACAATTTACTGCTTTGTAACCCAAACCAGCACTTTAAATTCAGCTTAAAAAATACAGGAAACACTACTGTAGCTGGACAAAACAAAACCAGAAGTAATTTCTTTGTGGCAAGATATATTTAGTAAGCAGACTGCTACATTCTGCACGACTTGCCATGTTTGGATGAAGCCTCCGGTGAAGAAAACGGCAGAGGAATGAGGCCTAAGGCATTGCTGCCACGTGAGCACTGCAAAAACATCACACTGAACACAACCTCCTAGTCAACCACAGGCAGAAAAAAAGGCTCTGGTATTCTGGAATGTAACCAGACTTGTAAGGGCCAAAACCAAGTAAGAAAATGGCAAACACTTCCCCTAGAGAATTAAAAGCACATTTTTTTCTATTCTCTTTATTTTTTATTATACTAGAAAATGGTGAATATAATGGTACATTCATTTTATTTCTGCTAGATAATTATAATGACTGGTGATCGGCTGGAATATGCTAAAATATCTCCAAGCAGAATTCTGAACAGTTTTAACTAAATAAAGGATCTTACTTTAAATGTGTTACACATGTAACGAAAATCTTAAAACAACACATTATGTATTTAAATAACATACTGAACAAATGAAATGTTTTCTGTAGTAAGTAAAACCAGATTTAGTGTTTCTTTTCACCAGTGTTTCTTTTTCTACGAGATTTTAGAGGTAGTAGATATTATCCTCCCACACTTCATTGTTATTCGCAGGTGAGTAGGAGGAAAACCAGCTTTCCAACATTTTAAACTCCCAGCTGGTTAGTCACTGAATTGATTTCTCTTCATTCTGTGTGAATGAAATAGTTATTGAGGTAGCCTAACGAATAACAGGAATAGGCATTTTCTCTGCATCTGCAGAGAAGAACAGTTATCAAAAAAGCAGTTAAATACTGAAGCAAATTTAACTCTGGTGCTTCACCATTACCTTCAGTAGTTCTGCGGTGTGGCTTCTCTTAAAAACTTCAATAGCACACCATTCTAGATGGAACAAGAACTACTAAAAAATCTGGATGTGCAGTACATGTTGATAAAATTATCCGAAAATATGCTGTATTAGGATACATGACAGGAGTGTGTTACATTATCACACATCCAGCGAACAGGATTATCGCCAGTGAGATCCTTAGCAGAAATGTAATTGAGCAGTTCTGTACAATACAACAGAAGAAGGATGTGTAACTGTAAAAGAGTGGAGGTTTCCAACTTCTAAGTCAGGACTAAGTCCTAGGAAACCTGAGTCAGTGTTGAACACAATCGGAGCAAGGGCTTGGACAAGATGACCTCATGGCTTGCCTTCCAACTTGAGAAACCTTATGACTACATCAAGCCTGGGGTTTCATGTAAGGGAAAGTGCTTAGTCACATCAAGGACTGTGAAACCTTGTCCTTGCTTGCAAAAGACGTGTATCTCTTGAATGACTTCAGCTCATCACAAAATTTTAAACACCTCTGAACTGTTTTCAAAATTTAGTGAAGAACTTTTCCTATGGTGGCTAAAGGTTTATTTAAGCTTCACATGAAGAAACTGGTGAACAGACACTGACTGCAGCAATAGTACTTGGTTTTGTACAAGTATCTCTCAGCTGGTAAGACTTCAAATGTGTTTCTCAACTTGGAGGGGAAAAAAAAGGAGTCGAGGGATACAGATCAACTGAAATTTGATCCTAAAATTGTATCCTAGACTATCACTAATAGGTACTCAGTAGCATCTGGTTGCTATTTTATATGCTCACAGAGAAACAACCAAAAAATATCCAACTCGATCCACACTGTGTCAGTCATGTAAATCTGGAGATCGTTCTGTGGTTGTAGGATCTGCAACTTGACAGGCCCAACTCACCCATTAGACAAGCAGCTATCTGTGCGTGTTTAGGCACGCATCTGTTACTGACACTCAGAAAGAGTGAAGCCAAGTACATGATTCTTTCGTTACCGTTTTTTGCCTAAACAGGTCAGGAAGTTCTTACATACACACATACCAGTACTGCCTTTTCAATCTCTCTGGTGGCAGTTCAAAATCTATCTCCATCAAATGAAGACATTGAAACCAATAATTTTGGGTTTTATATGTAATTTTACAGTCCACTGTTTCCCAGTTGTACAAAGAAGTCTTACTTGCACCCTGTATCCAACTTTTGGTCCACATTAAAGGGATGCTATCCATTCTTTGGCGAGGCCCTCATCATGAAGGTTTTTTCCTGGATCCTTACAGGTCTTGGTGCCAGCAGCAAACTAAGAACCAATTCAGCTTTTAACCAAAATATACAATGCTGATAAAAAATTATCACTTCAGTATCAGGAAGGCAAGTTGCATGTGAAATGCAGCACTAATGTACTTCCTCAAAAAGGCTTATTAAAGTTTTGCATGCAGTCTTTCCAATGGCTAATAGTATACTACGAAAGGCCTTATCGACTATTTGAATATTTAAAGGACTTCAACTCCCATAGGTTGTTGTGCACATTTGTGTGCAATATAGACAAGACACTAACAAACTAGGATGAATTTTTTTTTCACTTTGTTGAGTCTTCTGCCAATTAAAAAGTAAAAGGTAATCACAGTTATTTTCTCTGTTGCTTGTAAAGACTGAAATCAAAGCTTCAGTTTGTCTTGGGATATTGGGGTCTTCCAGTTTAACACTTTAGATATGTACACTCCTCAAAAGGGGTCTACCATTCCTCACCATTGCTCCTTAAAACTAGAGATAGAACTCTGAATCTTAATGACTTTTTATGGCACAATAATGACATTTATTGTGGCTTGCAGAGATAAACTGAGATAGAAGAGAGAAGAGGAACAAGGAGACTGTAGTAGGAGGATGGTTGCTACTCTTCTGCTCACAACAAATTCTGCTCTACATAGCCTATACACACCACAAACAAGATTCAGCCATTCTTATTATATGTCCTATTTTGGGGTTTTTTTCTCCTTTATTTGGCTCTGTAGTACATTCTCAGTAGATCTCTCAAGCATGCAACATTCTTTGAGCTTTCTACTTGTGCTAGTTTTGAATGGGATAGAGTTAATTTCTGTTATAGTAGAGAGTATGGGACTATACTTTTAATTTTTGCTGGAAATTGCTCATAAGAGATGTTTTCATTACTGCTGAGCAGTGAGTGTTTGCAGCAAGTCAAGGCTTTTTCTGCTGGTTACACCACCCCACCAGCAAGGAGGCTGGGGGTGCATAAGAAGCTGGGGAAGGACACAAGATCAGTCAGCACAGCTAATCCCAACAGATCAAACGGTGTGGAATATCCCTATGACATGAATTTCATCATAGAAAGCTGGGGGAAGTGAGGGTTGTTCAGTAATGGCATTTATCTTCCCAAGTAACCATGACTCATCATGGAGTCCTGCTTCCCTAAAGACTGTTGAACATCTGCCTCCCCAGGCACACTGGTGAACAAATTCCTTGTTTTGCTTTGCTTACGTGCATGGCTTTTGCTTTTCTTATTGAACTGTCTTTATCTTAACCCAGGACTTCTCTGACTTTTACTCTGCTGATTCTCTCCCCCATCCCACCACACAGGTGCTCTGTTGCCAGCTGGGGTTAAGTCATGACAGTACTCCACTACTGCTGGTGGTTACCTAAATTTAATAGCAGCAAAGTTTCTGAAAACACTCATTTTTCTAGGCATATGTAGCGTGAAATGAATATGCAAAGTCTACGTGAAGGACTTTTAGATAAGTTGCAGTGAAGGGCCATAACTGATTTGTATATATACTGTAAGGTAAAATTAGGTTGCTGTTTTGTTTTTATTATTTTTTACTTGATGTTCAGAACATTTGATAAAATATCCTACATATTAAGATGATAAATATTCTGTAGTGCAGTTAAATAATGTTGCATTATTGGTTTATTCAAAGAAATTGTGCAGAAAAATTACATCTAGCATTTCAACAAAGACTTTAAAAGAAATTGAAATCTACTAGAATTCATAGCACAAGGTACAAAGCAGTAGAAAATTGTGTTTTATTTTACCTTGTGACATCATCCAGTGAAGCAACAAAAGCTAATTTTATTGTCAGATTTTGTAGATAAACTGAAGTCCAGAGAATTCACTGTCTCTCCTATGATGACATCTTAAAGCTCAGAAGAAGACAATCAAAACTCCTGACTGAACAACACTCATTAAATAATCCTCTTGGCCTTGATAGAAGACAGTTGGCAGAAATTCTTCAGGATTTGATTATCTCCCTCCCTTACAGACATCTTTGAATGGTCATACTTAAATATAGGCATACACACTTCTAAATAAATACCACTTACACCTTTCTCTTGTTGATAAAGCAATGCCCATATGATAAGTCTATCATGGAAAAAAATTATTTTCAGTTACAGAACTTGGCAACAAGTGGAAAAGTTTAAACAAGTGCTTCAGTTCTCCCTGTTTAACTGATTAAACAAGTATTTCTAAATGGCATCTGCCTCGTGGAAGAAAGCCTTCATCCAGCCTTCAATCTCATCTATGTCTATTCAAAGTGAAGACAAGATGCAAGCAATATCAAACGCTAATGAGGTGAGCTCATACCACTAAGATGTAAGTAGCAACACGGTGCAAGATAGAAGCCTTACCACTGGATGAAGAGGGTACATAAATTCAAGCAGGAATAAAGCTATATCCTCATTTGAAAAAGAGTAAAACAATAATAAAACTAGCATAGTTTTCAAAGTAAAATTGTGAGAAGGAAATCTGGACTATGATTAATCAAGAATATAAACACCTAAAATTCTTTTGCTGCCATGATTGTTTAGTACTAATTAAGCAGATAATTTTTTCACACTCCATTTGCAGCAACATCTTCTGTTTGAAGTGTTGTAAAGATGTTGTGTTTGTCCAACACAAACACTTGTAAATTTCACTTTTTGATGGTTCTACACTTTGATCAATTGAGTTCTTTTTATGACTTCAAGAAAACAGGCTTTTAGAGATTTATGCAATTTCTCAAGAACTGGCCATATGAAACATTTGATGACCACTAACTTTGGTTCTTTACATTGTTTTCTGATGTCACAGTTGAGGCAAGATAAAAATAAAGCTGTGGAAAAGTCACATCAAGGATAAATACCATATTACTTCCTTTTGTTGCTGTGGTTCTTTGTACAATACTTGGACACAGTGACTGGAAAAGATCTGAAAAACAGTTTGTCCACAGACCAACATGAAAATGAAAAGGGAAGGAAGGATTTTTACAATGGAAGTCAGTCTGATAGCTGCAAGCTTTAAGCTCAAATCAGATTAATCACTTGGGATGTAGATTTTCAAATGATAAAAATGTGGAAGTCACTGTCATATAATTACAGATTAAAATGGCAGCTGCTCTCAAAAGCAAGTGTATCTGGAAGCAATCTACTATGCTTAACTGGCATTCTGCAGAAGCAGATGTACCTTATCTGCGTGCAAAGAGTTAAGGTAGCCTTCTAGTGCTGATACGAGCACAGGATAAACCAAGCAGTAGCACAGAGTAAAAAGCTGACATCAAAACTGATGCTTTGATTCTAGAAGTTATTGGAGTTCATTCATGCCTTTTTGATATTCTCCTAACAGAAAACTTTCTTTTTAGATCATTTACTTGAATTAAGTGAAAGAGCTTTTTAGGGCACATAGCTGAAAGAGATACTAGGGAATAATTCAGAAAATACCACTTTCAAGCTCTGGGATAGGAATGTGAAAAATCTACATGTAATAAAACATGCATGTGAGAAAAAGAGTAAGCCACACACCCCTATCCTCCCCACAGGAAAGTGTTAATTAATGACACGACTGAAAACCACAAACATAAAATATAAATCTAAAGAAAACGTAAGACCCAAAGAAGTTTGTCAATCAATTGACATTTTCCACTTTGCTACATGAATGCAATCGTTTTTGTTGTGTATCACACATCCACCTTTCTTTCATAATCTTTAAGTACGTACACACACAGAGTCTCTTATGTATCACTAAATCTTTTGGCTAAGGTTGGCATCACCTTTTGTCATGCCCAGCTCAGCACCACAGGCTGCCCTTACAAGCAGGGATAGGAAGCCTTGCAGCCCAAAAGCTGCCATGAGGGCAGGTGCCCAGGGACCAAGCAGCAGGCTGCCTGTAGGCTGGGCTTGGCTATGAGGCCTCAGCAATCTGGCCCCAACTGGCCCTGTTTCTCCCTGAGAAAAAAGGTGAGCTGCAGCCATTGCCTTCAGGCCAAGTCTCACCTGTGGGCCACCCCTCCAGCACTGCTGCCAACCAGCAACTACAGCAGCAACAGAGCAGGAACACGACACATGCCAGTGGTACATAGATAGGCTTAGGCATTTACATAACCAGAGACTACAAAATACGCTAATAAATAAGGGCACAGGCAAAATTCAGGATCAGGAAGGCTGCCAGAACAATGCATTCCTCTCCAAAGCATGCACACAGCCTTCTCAGCCCTTCAGGCAGAAGGGCCCAGATCAGGAAATCAGGGACTTGTTCCATGAGGATCTGGGACTGCTCAAATGCTGACGATACTTCTTTGCAATCTCCTTCACTGCAACTCACTGATCATTTATGAATTTTCAAATGAATAATGAATATTGGGAGAAGAAATTGTCCAGCACAGTGAAGCAATAAGCCACGGACATGAAACGCATTCTGCATTTCTCTCCCCATTCAACTCTGCAGCTACATGAAGACAGTAGCACAGTAAACAAGCCTCCTCCTCCTCAACACACTTTAACTCATTCTTCCCACACACAGCTGCCACTAACATGCATATTTCAAAGCCTCCATCTGGGCTTGACAACTGTACCTTCCTTTCTTCCAGCTAACAGAAATACACGTCCTACTCAAACAGGCATGGATGACATTGTGCTGTTTATTTCAGAAAAGAAGCTGTTCCACAAGTAGGTCATGTGGGTGGAAGCCTCCATGCTAACCTACATGTTCACCGTGTAGGTTAAAGCTACCCTACATTCATTTTTCTCTCTTTCCAGCTAGAAACTGTCTTCAGGCAGCATGTGAGGATTCGTGGTACTTGTCCAGGCTGCTGAATGCCTGGTTTGTCTGCATAAACAACTACTGCTCACACAGGGATATTAACCTCACAGTATATACCCAGCAGGTTCAACATTTTCTAGAGATTCTTCATTTGTGCAACATATACTACACAGCGCAGGTACACCTCCCTCTGTCCAGAAATACGTCCATAATTCTCACAGCTGTTGCAGACTGAGGATGCCCTGAACTCAGCATGCACATGGGCAGATCTTCAGTCTGAAGCCTCATCTTTTTCTCCTAAGGTCAACTCTCCTTGCTGCAGCTATGCCTCTTAATGTTCTGCTGCAGCAGCAGCCTACGTTCTTCCATTTAAATAGCTGTGTCTTTTCCTTTTTCCTTCAACAGCTCCCCGGACTCAGGTCACCCTTCCTGTATCACCAAATGCACTCTCCTCCATCCCCCACAGAAATATACACTCTGCCTCTCCCCATCTCTTGTTCTCCAGCAGCTGGGTAGGCACAGGTTTAGGACAGCACCTGCTGCAACACCAGGAAGGGCTGAAGCTAAGACAGGCTACGGTTCTTATCTTGGAGAGCAGAAGAAGATGGGACCAAAACAGGAGACAAAGTGGAGTTGGGTTGCTCCTGCTCCAGCAGGGGATAATGCCTCTTCATTCACATCTGATGGCAATGTCCACAAATTTCCCATCTCTTTGTAGACAGCAGCAGCAGCAGCAAAAGAGTCACCAGGTTACACAGAGCAGATTGGAGTTGATGTTTGACAATCCGGGCAGAGCAGGTTGAATAGCCAGTCTCAACTCCAGCCCCACCTCACCCTGCAAAAAATCCCAAAGGCTGAATAGAAGTAACCTATGGGCAGCCTCTGTCCCAGAGATCACCTCCTGAACCACTTGAGATTAACAGTGTTTTAACATACAGATTACACAACTAAGGTCCTTAAGGATTTCATTGAGCATATGTCCAGCCAATTTCATTGTCTTGTCTGCTGCACTTGCATGTGGTTTAAATCATCCCTCTCCACAGAGACACGTGAGGTTTAGCTAATATTTCCTAAGTGCTTCGAGAATCTTGTAATAAGAGGTGCAATGGCCTTACAAAGTAATTTTACTCTTACCAAAATATTTGTTATCAGGATTTGTTAATTTTGTCAGAACACCTCCATCTACATGTGTACTGCCTCTCTGTTAGAATAAGGAGAATAAAGGAGATGGTACAAAAATAAGTATCCATAAAGAGAACAGAAAAGATTCACCATTTAGAATAGGCACTCTTCAGCTGCTTATACTATTTACCTACGATTTCTTTTGGGAAGACCACCAAGGAGAAAAACTGCAAAGCAAATTCTAGTGGAAGATACTTTCCACCCAGAGTACTCATTCATTTTAGGTCATATGAAAAAAGATGTGGCCTGTATCTTCTGCCACTCTGCAGGCACTACCTATCTTCCTACTTTAACAGCATTTCCAGCAAACTGAGATATAGCCTTAATTTTCCTTAAGCTGATCATACAGGTTTAAATTTTTTCTTTGATATTTATCATAGTGCTTCAGAGGTCACCCAGACATTTTATGCAGACTGCTGGTACACTTAATCATTTCAGTGTCTTCCTGCAGTAAATCAGAAAGCATTAAATTAATAAAAGATGGGTCTGTTCCAGGTCTGATTCCGAATGCTGAATCCCCATCTACCTGGCTTAAAAGGAGTCCTTTAAAAAGGTCAGTTTACTCTATGGAATTCCGAATATCAAGGATATGTCTTCTCTCACACAAGATATATACACTTGAGGCCAGCACGAAGACACTGGAGTGATTCAGAATGCGAGCTCAAGGCTGCCTGCACCACAACCCAGCCAAAGAGACCTTGTCTGAAAATACACACTGAGATACAGGCACACCATGCAAATAAGTATCTCATAAAACATTACCTCCATCACTGCACTTCTTTGTCGGGCAAACACTGTTTAGTCACATTCACTGAGCACAGGACCCAAGATAAGCAAAATACAAGGCCTACGAGGGAAAGACTGGTCAGAAGCGGATTTTGCTTGTACATTATATTATTATTATTATTATTATTATTATTATTATTATTATTATTATTATTATTATTATTATTATTATTTGGTTACTTCTTCAAAATACTTATTAATCCCTGTAATCAGGTTGTATTTATTAAAAAAAAAAGAGAAATATTAAACAGTTGTTCAGCTGCTTTCTGGACTTGATTTTCATCACATCCTCTTCTGATCTCACTTTTATCTTTTAAATGAAGGTTTGCATTCACTATCCCACATAGCACACGTACAATTCCTATGAAATAACCATAACATTTATGAGTAAATCACAACTTCCAGTGTTATGTTGCTTTTGTGACATCAGTCTGGCCCTTGCTAAAAGAAAATTAAACAGGTTTTCAATTAATACAGCTGAGAAAATCTTTCTGAATAACAATTTCTCACTGCCACAGCTGATTCCTTTGCAATGTAATTTTGTCCAAGTATGTTAATGAAGACAATCAAATGTCTTGTTTTCACTAGATTAGTCCAACTGCACTGAAAACATGAATTTGAAATACATTTTCTAAATCTTTCTTTTTCAAGAAATTGTGAGACTGACTTTTTCTTCCCATCTGGAACAAATTCATAATTTCTAAATTTACAATCACACCAGAAGAGACATTAAGAAAAAAATCCACAAAAAAACCCCAACAAACCCAACCTTCAATACTTTATGTCTTATCTTGCAAGGTGCTGAAAATGGACACATTTCCAACTTGCATGCATGATATGGATGCTGAGTATCACCCAGAACTGGAAGTCTGACCACAACTCCTGTGCAAAGCAGGCAGAACACATGTGAAGAACACAGAGAGAATACCTTGCCAAGGGCTGTCAAAAGTTATATCAAAATATCTCTGTAGATGAACACCTTTGCAAGATCTACAGACCTTCTGTGACATTTTATCATGATGCAGTTGTGAGCGTCGGTTCCAACAATATGCCAAACAGCTCAAGACCCACGGTAGGGATGGACACCCTGCAAGAAGTTCAGACTTGATACCAGGAAGAAATCCTTCACTGAAAAGGCGATCTGCCATTGGAATGGGCTGCCCAGGGAGGTGGTGGAGTAACCGACCCTGGAGGTGTTCCCGAGTAGCTGGATGAGGCACTCGGTACCATGGTTTAGATGATGGGTTGCTGTCAGATTACAGGTTGGACTTGATGATCTCTAAGGTCTCTTCCAACCTTGCGGATACTGGGATACTGTGCCATCAGGGCATGGAGCCATGGCAGGCTCCTCAGTACTCTGTAACCCCTAACAGAAATTAATGTCCTTCCATGTAGGTTGGAAGAGAAAGTTACCACTGTGAAATACTTATTTTTCTCTTTCCTTATTCTTAAATTGTACCAGGTGTGTCTGCATGCAGTCCCAATCCACCCACACAAACAAAGTATAAATACTTATACATGTTCACATGAAAAAAAAAAAAAGCTTCTTCCAGTTTTAATCCCAGTAATTAATCCCAGTAATAGCTGACAAACTAAGCAAAGTTCAAAAATATTTCTGTTTATCTCACTGAATGTAGTAGATTTCAATCTGAAATCATGATTTCATGATGATTGTTATGAGACAGGTTTTCTTATTAGGTTATATAATATAAAATTTAAATAATTTCAGCATCTCATTTAAAATAAGTATATTACAAAAAAGAAAGACAGAAAATATCTGAATAAATACTGATTGCCGATTCTGTACATAATTTTGATTTTTCAAGTTAAACATCAGTTTTTATCAAAGACCTGCTTCTGAATTGGAAATTTTATCACAAAAAAAATGGCAGACTCCCAAAAAATGACAAGATTTTAACACCATAATAAACATTAGGATCATGATCCATTATGCTTAACACTTACAGGGTTTTTTTCCCTGCAACCAGGATGCTTAAAAACTTGTTCAAAAACAGAAAGCAAAGCTAAGAGTCTTATGTAACAGCATAATTTCAAAACTGGTTTATTTAAGGCCACATCACACCAAGATTAGGTTTTTCTGATGGAAGATGGCTTATTCTTCATTGGTTTGGGTCTACACAAGGTGCTTTAAAAACATAAGAGAATAACACTGACTAGTTCTGGTATTTGGGAAGGTCAGGGTGAGGATGCAGAAGAATATATGAGACAGTGAATGCACCAGGAGAAAAGACAGCATGTGTGAATGGTGGGGAAAGAGTGTAAGGAGTACGTGGGATAAGATACGCAGCACTTGACAGGAAAACACAGGCTCCTGGAAGAGGACTGGGTGTGCAATGGGAAGTGGGATGTAGAGCTGAAAGATCAAGGAGAACTGTGCTGGGTGAGAAGATACTAGAAAGAATGGGGAAAGAGATATTACACAAGTGGAGTCCTATAAGGAAAAAAAGGCAGAAAATACACCGATAACTGACAGCAACCCTCAGATGAGGAGCCTGACTGGGTGATAAGGGACACAAATGGATCAGGGCAAAGTGGAAGCACCTTCCTTCAGAAAGCCAGCAGTAGATGAACAGAATCATCCCTTACACATCCTCAAAGACATTCATATTTTGTTTGCATGCTGAAAGTTGAATTTTAAAATCAAGAAGTTCAGATCCCTATGGCTCAAATCTCCAAAGTATCAAGAGGTCCTTCCACCCTTTTCTAAAATGCATCCTCATAAAATAAATCTTATCAATTCAGCCTTGTAATTAATGGGGAACAAACCAGCTTTGAAATATTTTGGCAATATCATTTTAGTAGCTTCTGCCCCAAACCATGAGAAAAAGAAAATAAACCTTAGCCTGCCAAACTTTAGACTTAATAGCATAGGATAAAGCCTCTGGAAAACAGAGCTGTTTAGCTTCTGAAATTATACTGAGGCATTAAGTCAAGGAGATTTGAATATTAATCTTCTATAATAATACATTAGAATTAGAAACATCATTAGCTCCTTAATAAATATAGGAATACCCCTTTCTAGCCATGGTAGGTCATGAGACAGCTGACCCAAAAGCTGTCTGCTCTGTTCTGTTCTCTACAGTTCTTTGACACCAAAAAACTTGGACAACATTTGTTACCTCAAACCACTGTAATCTTCTATCCATGGTTCACTAGCTGGTCACCTAAACTGACTTCAGTAGTAGCAGGCCAATTTACTCTTAGATGTGCACAGCATATGGAGAGACTATGAAACAGAGTAGTTCTTATTAACTGTTTGCTATCTTCAAATTATGTGCAGCATAAGTAAATACCTATTATGTCAAACACGTACATCAAGATGTATATCCACCTCCAAACACCCCAAATCCCTTTCAGCCTCCTGAATGTCCGGTTTAAAAGTACAGTGCTGGGCAGCAGTTCCACATATCAGAGGTTTCTTTCGTGACTCCTGCATTCTTGGGACTCACTTCCTGGGACCTATGGGAATGCAGACAATTGTGTCTAATGCACATGCAAATCCACAGTCCTTGGAACACAGCTATAACAAGCAAACTCAGGTCAGGAAGGTTTTCAGAGAATGTAGTTTCATTTGTAAGTTTAAGTGAACAGCAAATGAGGACCCCTGCATCTGCCAGTGCATATGACTTGTAACTAGGGACACAGCTTTGCAAGCATCCTCTGCTGAGCCAAAGCATGCTGAGCCAAACACATATGTGCAAGGAAGTGGTGATGTGACACCAGTGTGGGACGTTGTGTAGGGAGACTGTGTGGGTGTGTGGAAGGAAGAAATGAGAGAGAACAAGGAAAGGGAGGAAGTCTTAGGGAGCTAACACATGCTGGTTGAGCCAAGAAACACCAGCCACTCTCTATCAACACCCCATGCTTTTCCTCAGTTTCTCCTCATACCTGGCAGTCAAATATCGAAACACCACCTTGTCACAAGACAAGACTGATCAACATGCTGCACTCTCTCAGCTACACAGCCCAGGTACAAAGTGCTGTCATCTGTGGCATCTTCCTTTTCTCTCTCACTTCCTTTCTTGCTTTCTTTACACAGCTGAGCCTGCGCAAGCTCTGGCCTAAAACAAATTCCATCTTCTCCAGGGTCAAGGGCCCTACTGCAGTGCCTTAGGATTATACAGTTACTAGCCTGGACATGAGCTACATGAAATGCTTCCACCACTTCAGGCACAAGCGTTTTAAGCGTTTTAAGCATCTGACAGGGAAAACATCCCTTTTCTATACTTGCATTTTACCAACTCATACAGCAGCATTTAAAGTCAGCAGGGTTTTTTTCTCCCTTTTGCATCTCATGAAGTTCTTATAGGAACATATGCCACCTGTGCTCTGCATGTGTAACTCCCACTCCTGCTGAACTCTAATAATATTAGCAATAATAATAAATAATAATTTGTTACTTATGTGCTGCCAGGACCAGAAGGCTTCAAGACACCTCATAAAATATATGCAAATATAGGGACAAAAAAAGTAAATTTACCCTCAGGTATACAAAGCATGAGGTTTTAAAAAATATAAAAATACAGATAGAACTGCCTGAAACCAAAAATGAGACCATAACCCCTAACAGATTAAAATTTAAATTCTCAGCTAAGCTGCTCCTTGCACAACCAGCTCAGTCTGAAGAGTCTGTCAACAGTTGTAGAGGTAGGCTTCAACCTCTTAAAATTGTTTCACTTAAACTAACTATTGCAAAAACTCACCACCCCTTGTGCATTCCTTTACAAGTAAGGAAGGAAATACGGAAGGATTTTACATCCTGCTCTCCTACACATTCTGCTCTAGTTTATCAGGACACCTAATATTCAGGAAAAATGCAGCAATGCTAGTTTTGTTTTAAGCTTCACTTCAGAGTCCTCAAGCACTTTGAAGCAACTAACCTGACAGACAACTGCAGCAAAAATACCTGAACTGTGTCAGCTGCACACAGATCTGAGTGGAAAATATTATATAATTGCACCTTTTGGCATATCTGCTTGGAAAACCAACTGCAAACTGGATGTTTGCAGGGGCAGTGGCAAGAAAAGATGTTCAGGCAATGAAATTAGAGGCATTCAAATGTTACTTTCAAACTCTCGAGGGAAAATCACATGGACTTGCCTAATATGCCAGAAGGAACCTTCATACAAATGAAAATGAGGTTCTGATTTTCCCCTAGCATTTCACATGAGCTTAGCCTGTTTCCAATCAAAAGAATATCTAAAATTTGCAGTATACTGAAAAAAACCAACACAACAACAATCACCCACCCCCCTCCAAACCCAAGCAATTTTACAGTATAGAAAAACAAAGAAAAAAGGTTATAAATTTTAACTAAATTTAGTTTTTTCCTGTCTGAAAAGTCTGGAAGTTTTACTTAACTTTCCAACTGATTTTGTTTTTTCTTCAGACTTCAGTTAACTTTTCCATCCAGCTTTTTCAGTGGTAGAATATTTAACTATGCCAAGTTGAAAAAATATGACATAGGAAGAGCAATGGAACAAAGCTTGCAAGGCTTTGAAGACTAACAAAGTATCTGCAGCTTTGGAAAATATGGTATGGGGAAAATGTAATTATTCACATAAGACAAAATTTGAAAGAGCTTTCATTGGAAGGAAGAAAGCTCTTGATATTCACCCATTCAAAGAGTTAGTCTACAAAATAAATCAACTTTCAATTTTGTTTCTACCTCATATGCCAGATAAGGACTTGGACATGCAGGGTGAGAAGACCAGGCCACAGATTCTGACACGTGAAGAAAAACGCCTACGCTGAGAGAAACGTGATGTTTTTCATGTGTTTATTGCAAGCAGTAGCATCACTTTTGTTTCAAACAAAGAAACATCCCATGTGAACTTCTTACACACCAATACTTGTTTCACTCCTAAATTCTGCAGAAAGCAGACAAACCTGTCGGCAGTGTTGCTGTTTTTGACATTTACTGATTAGAGTTGCATTGGCAATTAGAAGTACAATCCAAAGAACTCTCCACAATGTCAAGCTCCTTTCAATATCTAAGTCTATATTAAAGCAGCACAATTAGAAACATGTTTTCTAAATGTTGCGTTAGGATAGGAAGTCACTCACAACTCTAATTATTAGCTACGCCCAGAAAATACTTCACCTAATGGAAGGAATCTGAGCTAATTTTTCTTTTATTGTTTTGCTCAGGTAAATACACACTCACTATAATACCTCACAATGAATCTACATGTATGTGTTCAATACATAAAAGAATAAAAAAACAAATAATAACATTTTGTTTTATTACATTCTATTGTGGCTTTACTTTGTTCAAATATTATTATTATTATCAAACTTATCTCTGTGGAATGTCAGGGGTTTGTAATTTCATAAAGATTTTATTTTCTATTTATAGATCAACTTTAATTTTGTTGTACGGGGTACTGACACATTTGAGATTCCACCAGACCAATAAAAGATTTTTATCCTGTGAGGGTTTCCCAGTTTTCAGATAGACTGACCAAGTTTCTTTTTTTTATTTTTCAGCCTAAGGACAAAACAAGTAACTACCCACATGGACAGCAAACCTACAAGTTTATGTACATCCTGATGTTGATGTACCTGCAAAGAATTTAGTAGAATTTATTTTCATTACAAATATTTTTAATTTAAAACATCAAGTTTGCAGTTTTCTGTACTAGTTAAGAACATTACCTGACATATAGATCTTTATGACAACTTAAGAAGGTCTATCTTCCAGAATTTATTTTTTGCATAAACTTATATGGCTATGTTAACATAACACATATATAAGGTAAAAAAAATACATTGATTAAATAATTCTTATATTCTCAACAAATTAAGGCAGCACAGAACCCTAACTTTGACTTCAGCAAAGAACACTAATGCAGAGGTGTTGTCCTTGATTAAACTAATTTTTTAAGATATTTAACAACTTAAATAGGATTTTTTTCAAAGGGCAACAGAAAGACAACAAAACCAACTTCTTGAAGCTGTCATCATTTGAAACTGTTCTGGCAGAACTCTACAGACTTTACACTACTAAACTCTACCGAATTAAAAACACAGAGCTGTTACATATCACTTACAAGCTCCAAGTTATAAAATAATACTACTGACATTAGTTAAATCCATCATCATAGAAAGTCATCCCAATTTTTCCTCTCTTCCATTCTCCTCCTTGCTTAACCCATTGCCAACACAAACATTTCAAGACAGCTCTAACTTTCCTGAGAATTCCCAAATGAAATGTACAACATATTTAAGTACTATTGTAAAATAAAGGTAAGCTAATGCAGTGTGAAAACAGAACTCTTCAATGCAGTGCTCAAATTCCACTCAATTTGTAACAGCAAATGGGAAACAAGGGTCTATTAATAAGAAACTGTGACACTATTACATTTTTATTACTGCATCGACCACACCATATATTTCTGCCCTCTGACATGTTTACAGGCTGAGAGTGAAAAAGAAAGCTCTAAAGCACACACATAAAAGGCTCTCCTATGTATATTGTTGCCTTTTCTCTCAAAAACATTAAGCATCATTAAGAAACTTTCACCTTGTTATTCCTGCCAAAGCAATCCCTTTCTTTCCCTGTAAACTGATAACCCCCCCACTGACCACAATAGTAAGACCAGAGATATCTAGATATGGTGATGAATCCCCTCTGGGAATAATACATAATAATGTTTTACAGTCCTGTAATCTTTCACTGAAAAGACATAAAACATTTGAATATCAAGGTAATTTTACAGAAGGTGAAAGCAGAAATTTATTTTGCTAAAGGAAATCCTGTGCAAGTCATAGTTATATTCCATAGAGTCTAGAATGTGTTTTCACCTTTGTCCTCTGTTTATGGTAAGTTTGACCCAGTTAGCAATAAAACTTGCTCAATTCTTCAGATACTGCATCAATGGCACAGTTTATTATTCCTTAATTCTGAATCTTTAGGCCTCTAGTATTTTCTGGTCATTTTATTTCCTAAAACAAATAGCTTGACTAAATCCAAATTAGGCACAAATCACCAAAAATTTTTAGCTGTGCTTAGTTAAGATGCTAGTTTTGTTTGTTGTCTAGTAACTGTATCTAAAAAAATAATACAGTAAATAAAGAAATGAAAAATCTACAACTTTAGTTTCTAGTCCTGCTGATAACATCCCCTCTGAATTTTTTCAAAGACAAGGAACTAAGTAAGTTCTGATGACTTATTTGAACTTTATCAAATCAAAACATGTACTGGCAAAAAAAATGTGCTGGGAACAGAGCACATATCTGTTTTTTTGTAGAACTTGATCTGCCAGACAATATGTAAAAGTTCATACACAGACATCCTGCTATTTCATTCAAGAGAATAATAAAAGTATAAGGTCAGGCAGATTTATATACGAACAAAACCAATTCTTTTCAAGCTTTGGCTGCCCTGAATCAGGTCACAGGAATATCCACATTAACATTCTGATATTCAAAATAAGACCACTAGTTTCAATCATAAAAGATAACACTTGAGACTGCTTCCAAAATCTGCCCTTGCTTTTTGTCTCTGTAACTACCCTGCTCAGCCTAACAGAGAGACCTTAAGGTCACAAAACCCAAAAACAATACCCCAGAAATCTGTTGATACATGCACATGTATGTGCACTATTATCTTGGTTTATTCTACTTTTTTTGAGGAGTAAGATTCCCAGAGAAACTGCACAATAAAAACTAGAAGCTACATAGAACAGCGCACCCCTCACTAAGGAGATACATACTTATTTCAACTCTAAACAACTTTCCTTCTATTTATCACACACACACACAAACGTACAATGTAGAATTGCTCTTCTTCTGGCACCCGCAGGCTGCAATTTATTCCAGAACCCAAATTATATTAATTTTTGCCTCCTCTCACAACAGTAAGAGATCCAAGAGAAACTGAAGAACAAAATGCAATAGCAAGGATCCTGGCCTTTTAGAAAAGTTGGTGCAATGTGTGTTTATAAAGGCAGCTGTATGACTGCAGTGCATGCAAGATGACCTAGTTATCTTGCATTCAAGTACTATTATCTTTAATTCAGCTATTTCAAGTACCTACAGAGCTGAGCAGGGAAAAATTCTGAGGAATTTACATAGCTGACAAACTTGTTGCAAAGATTCATTATGGTACATATGGCATCATTTTCAGTCTAACTCACCTTTCAGCTAGGAGGCTCAACAATGAATTTAGGGGTTGTGGCACAGGACAGTGCAGTCCTGCAGCATTCCACTGCTAAAGTACAGGATGGTGAATTTGAGGTTAACAAAGGCAGCCTATATAAGAAACACACATTCCTTGAAATATCCCATCTGAATCCAGTTCTTTGCTGTTTTCACAGGAACTAACTTTGGGCCTTGGTTTGTGCTGGGAGGTTAAATGAAAGCAACATATAGTTTTGAACTAGTCTAAATGTTCAATTCAGTAATTTCATTTGCTGGGCCCACTGTCTCATTTTGGCAACAACTCTTTACCTCTTCATACCTCAGTTTTCCACTCTATACATGACAAAAAAAGATGCTGCGCTCTTTCCTGAACTGTTTTGGAATCCACAGGTACTAGGCAGGTATCTTTACCCTCTTTTGAATAAGCAGGATAAGTGTCTACCAGCTCTACATACCAACAAGGAAGTCTGAAGTGGACATTTTACTATTAGTAGCAACAGTGAGGAGCATCCCCAGTGCAACGTGATGTGATGCCTGTAGATTGCTTCCTAAAACAGAAGAATGTCCCATTAACACAGGTGTTCTGGGAGCTAGAAGTCATCAGTTGCACTTACTCTCTTTCCTAATTCAAGGACAGGAGAGATTAAGCATGAACGCTGGCATCCAAAAAAACATTACTTAGGTATAAGCATCCAAAATACTGTGGATGGATGGGGACATTACAGCCTTTAGCTTTGTGTGAAACGACTTCCTCACAATGCTTAACACCTGTAAACAGTGTGAGGGCTCTAAGTCTACTATTCAGATAAATGCATACACTTAGGATGCTCCACTGTCTTGTGTTTCAGAGTCCAAACTACTAGTATTTCATAATTAGATCTAAAAATATATTACCTGCACATAACTAAATCATTTCACACAGCACTCTGCAAAGCCAGCTACTAAAGACTCCGAGAGACTTACGGATGCTGAGACCGAAAAGGATTGTCCCTTTACAAATGGACAGATGGAAAAAAATCCAAATTACTTTTCAGATGCATGTCATAAACTGACTTTCCTCAAAAAACTGGTAGCAGTTTTCGGAAACAGAAAAAACTTCTACGTGCTTCTGTGATGTCAAAGATGAAATCTCTGTTTGTGGAGGTACAATCTGTAGCAAGAACACACGTCTGCCAAGACTCTGGCATTGATGATATTTTGTCTAGACAGCCTTTGAATGTGACTGACACTGGAACACTGCACATGGTTGAGGAAACTGAAACTTATGGAAGAGCTTTTCATGACTTAGTCAACATATAGTATTTTGGAAATGTGCCTAACATCCTCCAACCATGCCTCCTGCCATCCCTCTCAGGAATGTAACTGTTTTTGTTTCTTCAAGCCTCCCAGTTGTCCAAGGGGACAGAAAGATAGATTTGCTTACATAAGATCCTATCACAGCCATGTGGACATTAGGAAATACTGTCGGCAAGTGGAGAGAGAGGTCTACGCACTGCTGAGTGACTGAGAAAGGCATTCAAGCCACTGAATTGTATGTTATTTGGAAGGATTGAAGACTCTAAGAAATTGCTAACCTGAGAAAGACATGACAGCCCCTAGACAAAGGACAGAAATTACTGGTTGCATTTGATAACTATTTTAGAAAGCACTACATATTTACCTTGACCTTTTGGGCCATGACAGAAGTGGCCTGAACCATGTACATGCTTTAATGGGAAAGTCCACATGAACTTGCCACAGACGGCAGGCTCTAATTTCTGGGAAATGATGACTGTCATTTACTGTAACATTTTCACTGTATGACAGCCTTGGCTCACTTAATCCTCAAGCAACTGTCAGGGCTAGGAGAAATGAGAAAAAGGTGAAGAAGACTCAAAGAGAAGACTATTAGCTTTTAGCTTTAGCTGGTTCACTTTCGATTCAACTGCCGCTAAAGCCAACAGCTCCCACAACTTACTGGGATTTCATGGTAACTTCTATCAACCAATATTACAGACAATATTGTTCAGCAGACCAAAAGGGGAAAAAAAATTAGATTCTAGTTTGCCTTCCAGAAAAACATCAGACTTTGAGACATTCATTTACAGTCACAGTAAAAGCACCAGTGAGTGCTGCGGATCCTCAGAGACACAGCAAATTTTTGCACCCACAAAAAAAATTATCCTGGCCAAATGATAAATATGGTAGGTGCTTCATCTCTGCAAACAAAATATGGACCTCAGTGGACTTTAACTTAATCCTGATACAGAAATTTGTAGAATTGAACTGCCTGGTTACTGGTGTTTGAGTTTGGTCTCCAAGCCCACAAACTCAACTTACTGACTCGATATGAAGCGTGTAGACAATAAGCAGCAACATTTGAGAATCTACAATGAAGGTTTGAGAGAGGTAATGTCACTGGGAAGCACTGGAAATACCTGCATTTTGGGACTTTTTTGTAACTCGGTAAGAACTGCAAAAGTTCTCGCCTATTTACATTGCGGATACAAAGAAAAAAAAGCATTTTGATCTAGGTACTAGGTTTAAGTTGGCTACCATACCCCTGAACCAGAAACCAGTTTTCTCCTCCCATCTCTCCTCTCTTCCCCCCGCCCCCTCTCCTCCCACCTGCACTAAGGGAACACTTGTTGTGGAGGCAGGAAGGCGAGGAGGATCAGGGAAAAAAATAGCCCCTGGCTAGCACCTGGCGTTTTCCAGCAGGCCAGCACGATGGTGACTCTTCCAGATATGGACCCTTATGAAGAAAGATGATGAAATGAGACCTTCTTTTATTTCATAGGCTGATTTGTGGATTTGCAAGCAAAACAAAGCTGCATCGGGCAAATTGGAGTTGCCCTGTACTTTTTGTGCCGCTGACACACTTGCACCTGTCAGGGATGGGCTCCTCAGAAGGCCCAGAAGGGAGCAAGACATGGTTTTGATTTCGACAGCACACGGGAGCCAGACGCTGGACCAGCAGGTTCTGGTGTTCCGCTGCCAGCCATTAGAAAAGGGCAGGCACGGCATCAGCAGCGGGGCGAACAGGCCGTCAGGCGCTCCTTCCCCGCGGCCGCTTACCCGCTGCAGCTCTGCCCGTGCCTCTCTCCGTCCCAAGCACCCGGCTCCGCGGCGTGGGGCCGGCTGCTCCTCCGGCCGGCCCGGCTGCTCCCCCGGCCGGCCCGGCAGCCCCAGCATGTCGCCGCCCCGCTGCCGGGTCACCGCACGGCGCTGCCGTCGAGCGCCGGGGGCCGCGGTGCG
>VXBA01002344.1:0-26921 GCA_013399895.1 Serilophus lunatus | reverse complement strand
CGGGCCGGGCCGCGGTGCGGGCGGTGCGGGCGCTGCCGCGGCTGGAGCCCCGCTGGCGGCAGGGCCGGGCCGGGCCGGGCGGGAAGGGGCCGTGCTGTTCCCGAGGGAGCGGAGGGGCGCGAGCGTGGGAACGAGTTATCTGCAGAACCGCGTTTTCAAGCAGGAACTGCCGCGGGTCAGCAATTACGGGTCATTACCGCGCTGCGCGGAGGAACGCCGCCCCTCGCATGTGCCCCCGGGGCGGGCGGCCCCCGCGCCGCTGCCGATGGAGCAGGGGCCTCCGCCCCGGCGGCGGGAGCGCGTCCGGGGAGGCCCGGGTGTGCCCGTGCCCGTGTCTGAGACCCGGTCCGTGTCGGGGCGGGTCCGTGCACAGCGCTGCCCCGCCGGGCACTGTGTCTGCCCTCTGTGTTGCTGAGGCATCATCGAATGTCTCAGTGTTTCCACACAGTTGCTCGAAGTGCGCTCTCCGCTGCCTACAACCCTGCGAGATGGGATCTTCTTCATCCCTGGCATAACGGGACCATCCAAGGGAGTGGATCATCTCTCTTACTAGGAAGGGCTAAGGAAGCTGTGCCTCTTCCGACTTAAGAGCAGGCAGCTGAGGGGGGCCCTCGTCAATGTCTGTAAGTATCTGAAGGGAGGGTGTGAAAAGGATGGAGCCAGGCTCCTCTCGGTGGTGCCAAACAATAGGACAACACGCAATGGGCAGAAACTGGTGTGCAGGAAGTTCCACCTGAATACAACGAAGAACTTCTTTACTATGCAGATGACCACGCACTGGAACAGGTTGCCCGGAGAGGTTGTGGAGTCTCCCTTGCTGGAGATACTCAAGAACCATCTGGACATAATGCTATTCCATGGGGTCTCTGATGTAGCTGCTTGAGCAGGGAAGTTGGACCAGATGACCCGCTGTGGTCCCTTCCAACCTGACTCTTTCTGTGATTCTGTCCAGTCAGGAAGGGTTTGATTACTTCTGTGTTCCTTGCCATTAGGAGAAACTGAGGGGGTCTCGTGTTTGCAATCCTACACCCTGAAAAGGAGAGCTCTTAAAGTGCTTGGTCACAGGGTAAATATTAAATTGCTCCACCATCTGGAAATGTTATTTTAAAGGGGAAAAAGAAAACAAACCACCAGCAGTGATGTCTGGGCTTGGACAGGCAAATCACTTCTATAAACACCATCTCCATACATCTGCCTTCTGAAATAAATATTTGAACAATAAGGTGCTTCATCATAGTTAAGCTACTGGTAGGCAAAAAGAATCAATGACTACAATGCACTCCCTGCTTCAATTCCATTACATAAAGCTGTCTCATCTGGTATCAGCTGCGCTCAAGTTCTGCAAAAGTGAATGTCATTTAGGAGAACACATGCTAGCAGGTCTCCTAGATGAATTTAGCTAGCAGGGTTCGAGATTTCTCCTTATGCAGAGTAGTTGAATGTCAGACATGAACAAAGAATCCTCTAGAAGCATGGAACATGAATTTCACACCGGGTGCTTTAGGTTATCTTATCCATCAGATCACAAACCCAGTAAGCACATTGAGTAATCACACCCTTCTGTTGTTTGTGGCACTTACTTTAGTCTTACCGAAGTCTCAAAGTTCAGTGTAAGAGTCATCTGAGTGAAATGTAATGGTCTGCAACACCGTGGGATACCAGACTAGTAACATTATCGGTGTGACCCAATACAAGTGAATCTCTAAAGCATCACAGTTGCTGCTGAGGACATGATGTCTGTTCTATATGTATGCAGGAGGTTCCATTTCTCTGGACCTGTGAGCTGAATATTCATTAGTGGCTCAGGTGCATAAGAGAAACTGTGGAGCACATCTTCTGATTTGGTTTTATTCAAAAGGAGTCCAGGTTGCTTTCTGAAACTGTGTCATGTTAAAAACCAGAGCTCAATGTCAGTTCAGATAACCAGGAGATTTACTTCTAAAATACACTCTCATCTGAGCCCTAATGCCACTGTAGAGGCACCCTTAGAGCATAGCTCTCACTGGACTTGAGCTTCATAAGCTCTCAAAGGGAAGTTACTCTGTGGAGGGCACTACAGCATGAGTGGTTGTGTATCCGTGCACACTTTTGTGTACCGTGATCAGCATCTGACAGAGTTTGGGGCTGTCTAAGCCTTATGCAATCTGTCCCCTACTCTTCTACTGCACCTCCTCCTACAATACACAGGAACTCACTCCCTGGGTCACCTCTCTGTCTGTAACAAGGCACCGCAGACATTAACACTCACCGAATATAACTTGATAAACTGGATAGCCACCGTTCTCAGTTTGGCTTTTAGCCACATGTAATTTAAACTGCCTCCAAGGTGGCAGCATCCTCAAAACTTTTTTAAAAAGTGAGAAAAACAATGCAGGCTTTTCAGAGCTCTATTTGAATATTCTTCAGTTCTACTCTCCCCTCTCAGCAAAGCTCACAGAAAATCTTAACTTCATAAAAAGAAAAACTTCCACTCGGACTTGTAAGCCAAGGTGGAAGTCTAAATGAAGCAGAATGTGCAAACATACTTGTTCCTCAATCCTTTTTCTTTCGGTCTAGAAAATCTCAAGACAGGCTACCTACCATGCCAGGCTCAGCCAAGCTTCTTCCTAGTCAAGCTCTTCTTATTATGCATTTGCAGACCTTTGAAAGGAATTGTAGCTCCTTTATGGGTGTGTTGTGTCTGTGTCCATCCTAAAGTAGTATCTGTTGAATCGCTGCACAGTATTATAATGAGGACTAATTAGATTGCAGGCTGCCGTTAACCTTTGTGTGCTACTATAGACTTCATACTCCTGACTATTGAGAGACAAGCAGCAAGGTCTTCCGTGAGTGTGGTTGAAGTGGGTTTGCAGTGGATTTTATTTTCCCTTGGATTTGATCTTAATTTTTTCAGCAAAGTAGAAGTGTGAAGTTCACTGGTTTGCCCTTTATATTGGTATATGAATGCAAATTTTTGGTACTTGGTAAAATGTTTACATTTTGGGTTTTTGATTAAATGCATAAATCATAGGAAGGTAAATTATAATGTACAATAAGATATTCGGTGCTGGCCTGTGATTTTTTTTCAGTTCCTGATGTTTAAATATTTGTATGCAAATTGTGAAAAGCCTCAACTCAATTTTCATAAGTCACATACTGTAAGTTTACTTGAAAGTGGGAGTTTGACACAGGTCATAGTTGTCATTCATGAGATGTCATTCATGAGATGAGAAACGGCTTTAGAAAGGAGAAAGAGTTCAAAGCGCTGGTGTGTCTGGGATGAGAGATGTTAGTAAATGCTGTCTACTACGGGGGAGGAAGCAAGATGCTTAAAAATCTGTCGGGGAACTGAGTGGAAAAAAGAACTAAAAAGGTGGGTTTCCCATCCAATTATATAAAATGAGTAGCATAATGTTTTTGCTCCTTGGAACCTTGGCAGAATAAAGTGGAGCATCTTGGAGTGCAAGTTTTAATCTTTTCTATGCAGGGTAGCAGATAAGAAAGCTTGAGGATTTTCTGGTGCTTCTTTGTTTGGAGTGGTTTGTTTGTTTGATTATTTTTTTTTAAAGGAATAACATTTGAATTTCTGAATAGCATTTTATTTTGTGAATATCAGAGATATTGGGGAATGATATTTGAGAGATATTTGAGATCCTAGAGGTACCTTTCCTTAAGCAATTGCTCTAAATGCAGAGTAGTTGTTTACGAAGAATTATGCCACAAACAGTTCCCTCTAAAGCAATAATAATAAGCATAACAATTCCTGATTGAACTGATGGGATAGTGGTCATACTGCCTTAACACAATGTGTTCATCATGATGCGCTTTATATTGCAAGTTCTGATATTTGAGGAATAGTGTGCAAAGTGTGCCAAGGTAAATGTACTTGGATGTATGGGAGTGCGACTCCCACAGAAGCAGGCAAAATTAAGCTTTCTTGCAATGAATATAGATGAAATCATTGAAAAATGGCAAGTTAAAAATCAATGAGAAATTGTTGAAAAAAACCTTGTCTGGCCTCAAGAGTTTTTAGAATATCAGAGGAGAATTCAATCCACAATCTTTGGTAAATATTGTTGTCTGCTGTAACTGGACCTGTTGTTAATAATGCTAATAATGTTTAGGCAAGCTTTTTTTTTTTTAATTTACTTTGAATAGGTATAAATTATAAAGATTGAAGGATGGAGGAAAAAAGATAATAAAAATTAAAAGACCACAGTCATACCCAATATAAAGAGCAATGTGTTTAATAAGACTTCGGGAACTACTTGTTGGTATTTTTGTATTATTAAGATTATTGCAAATTTACCTTGCAAATTAGGTTGAAGAATTACAAGGAAGTCACTAATTTGGCATATATATGTATTCTGCTATCTATATAAATTTAACAATGGAAAAAACCATGGAGCAAAAATGGTCAGGAGATTTATGGAACAAGTTTGTGGCACCTGGAAATTAAATCATCCTCTCTGCAAGTTAAATTTGGCTTTATCCTGAAAAAAAAAAATCAACTTTCTTGCTATAAAAATGAAACGAGCAGGAAATCTTGCTGCATTCATCTTCCTTATTAAATTATAATGTCCCAAAGCAATAGTTTTATAAAGAAAAAGTCTTATTGTATGTATCAAGAGTTACATAGGGTCTGTGTAAACAGGTTAATTTCCTCCACATTTGGTTCAGATGGATTGTGTGCAACAAACTTTTTCACAGTTATGATTTAATAGCTTCATCTCATATGCATTCTGCTGATTACATCAGTCAGTATTAGGGCAGAGAGGGAAGGCAGGTAACAGGCCCTTGAGGCACAGAAGAGCAGGAGTGACTGTGAGTATCTCACCTGCCCACAGATCATATGGCCCTCTGTAAACCAGAGCAACATTCTCGTGCTGTAGCATGCAATCTCACAGGAGGATGTACCCTTTGGGAAATGGTTTAGGTACGTGCAGTGCACAGTTAGAAATTACGGCTGTCCTGTTTTAAGAGCTCACACTACATCTACCTATCATCAAGTTCTTGGAACAGGCTGGATATGCAGTATGATTTAGGAACATCAGTGAACAATAAAAAAGCAGAACTGTTTGCCACGGGGAAATATGAATCGGCTTCTTATACATTAAAAATGTACAAAAGAACTTGAATTTTTTCACAAATAAACTCAGAAAATTTGTGTCTGCCTTCTCTTAGATCCTTCTGATAGAAGACAGTCCTGACATGAACATTTTTACCAGATACCTTTGAAACACATGAAATTTCATCATAAAATGGATGTAAGAAAACACTGTTTGCTTTCAGGTTGGTCACACAGGTTGCCCAGAGAGGCTGTGGATGCCACATCTGTGGGTATATTTAAGCATGGTTCTGAGCAGCCTGCTGTAGCTGACCCTGCTTGAGCGAGGGGATTCAAGGATAAGGTCTTGAGAGGTCACTTCCAAACTCCAGAGTTCTGTGATCTGTTAATGTAAATGGAGATACATATGTGACTCAAAAGTTGTAGATGTATTTGTCTGCACCCTATCTCTACCTCAAATTCTCATCCATTAAACCGGACTAGTAAAACTTATTTTTTGTCCTGACTGAAAGTTCATCTCAGCATGAGCCATTTCTTAATTTATTTTGAAATTATAAGTATATAATTGTACTTCACTTGATTGCATCCTGGATTTTTGAGGAAACGGGAAATACTGAAAAATACTGAATTTTGTTAACAGATTATTTTCTGTGACAACAAATTAATAGGCAACAACAGAAAATAGAGTAAATGTGAAATATCTTCTGTTATGAATGAGTGAATTTTCTGGTTCAGCTGCAGGAAGATTTAACTGATCAAGGGAGGGCAGTAATAGATGTCTAATACAATAGCCAGGATACAGAGAGTGTCTTTTGTTCAGTAGCAGAGAGACAGCACGGACGAGTAAGGATAGTAGTAACTGAATACCCATCTGAAAGGTTTGGCATGGTCAGTTTTTTAACTAGTTTGGCATTAATGGTTTTGCAGAACCTTGTATAGGGCCTCCTATAATCTGCTAGCCCCCCTGCAAGGAATGGTGGTGGTCATTGCCAATTCCTCCTCTCTTGGTAGGAGTGACTCTTAGCTGAACGCCACGCTTCTGGCTTTTTGCTATCTGCCAGGCAATACAGCAGCAACCAAACTCTTCATCACCAGCTGGAAGCTCTTATTATATCTAATTTTTTATTCTAGTGCTCACTCTCAAAATATCTTTTACACAACTTGTGGAAACTGTCATTTTTCAGTGTGTGTCTTTTCCATTGATACAATCTGCTGCTGAAGGCTCACATTTATCTGGGCTAACACTGACAGGGGGTCTCTACCATACTGTGGTGATACAGCACTAGAGATGGATTTATAGAGTGATTTTCCTGGATACTGATGGGCTTTTTTGTTTTGTTCTAGGTTTTTTTGTTTGTTTGTTTCTCCGTGTATCAAAAATGTTCGGTCATAGCTGATCTGTATTCTGGAAAGATAGAACATGGACAAGAAATCTTTGGATAAGGTATCTTCATGTCTCTGGAGCATCCTTTTTTTCTCTGTCTTTTTAGTTCAGTCCTTGGCTGTGCTGATGGATTAAACCCCTTCCTTCTTTGGTCATTTACACTCTTCCAGCTTCCTTTCAGACCATTTTCCTAGGCAAACAAAGCCACTGTGGATATAATAGACAGCAAACTAGCCCTGTAATTTTCTCACTTATTAGTCTGCCATGTGTCTGTAGTTCCATAACTAAAAGCCTTCTTTTAAAATCAGCTTGGGGAAAAAAAATCCACAATAAAACACTGAAAATGTAAGTGAAAAGGGAAGGAAATTCACATATTGATGTGATACAAAAAGTGAATTGCAAACTGAGTTTAGGGAAGCAAGCGTGAATAGCTTTCTCTACTGTTTGTTTAGCTTTGTATGTTTTTATAGTCTGATGATCATTTGAGATTAATTACAGAGGATAGAAGGATAACATGCATTAAAGGAGAAAACTAAGGGAGAAGCAGGAGTTCTAGACCAACCTCCAGAAAGAAACCAGTTGTACACTATTGCATATTTGAGCTCTTAGATAAATTGCCACAAGGGCATGTGTGAAAAAATGAACACATGGAAATTACTTCAGACTTTGGACAAATACCTTTTTCTGTATTATGATTATTGCTACTCACTTGTTAGAACAAAAATAAAAATCAAAATATTTTGAAACACCTACCTCATGGGAATCTCTCCACAAGTGAAAGAAATAACCATAATCCTTGCTTTCCTGGATGACACCAGTGTTGCACAATATACAAAACCACTGATGAGGATACACTGGAATTATGGATGTTTGCAAAGAAAAACTAGTACTTAATATCCTTGGGAAAATTTGGCTGCCACAGCTCCTGCCCCTGAATCTGATTCACTAATTGAAAGGACTAAACACAAGTCACTTTGTTTTGGGTTTTTTTTATGTTTGTAGGAGGAACACAATTGTATACACCTCACAGATACATTATGAAAAGACAGCAGTTTAAGCAGATGTAAAGCAACATTATTATAAGGCTTAGCAGTATGATTACTCACTAATAAAGTACAGACAAATATGCCAGAAGAGGCTGAATTAGGATGTCTTTGCTGGAACTAACCTCAGAAACTGTAAATACAATATTTAGGATACCTTTGAAGGCCTTTAGGTGATTTTCTGGAGTATATTAGCTGGTAAATCTGACTAGTTATGCTAGTAATAGGCAATTGCTAGGGATACTTGAAAATGAACAAGACTTCATTTTTTTCACCAAAATATTCATGTGCATGAGTTTGGAAGAAATCCTGCTTATGAACATTTTGCAAAAAATACAATCTTTTCTCAAGCATCTTCAAGTCTTGCATGAACTTATGTAGCCATTGACCTAGCAGCTTTATAATTTATGAGCAGCCCAGATGGCACACTGTGATTCAGAACACAGTATAAATCTTTGGAAAACTCAGTTTCATTTTGGCTGGTTTAGGTTAATCACAAAACTGTCCTCTATGTTTTCTGAACCTAAGCAGTTCAACGTTTGAGATAGGTTTTTTTATTTTGTTTTTTTTGGCATCCTTATGTAAGAGATGTCTTTCTTATCAGAGTAAATTATATCATGAATATTTCCAAAAAATGATTGGAGAGGGATTTTGAAAATGTTAGACGATTTCTGAATGGAAAGCTGTAGAAATTTCATATTTTTCACCTTGTCACTGAAAACATATCCAAGTGTGCATATTTTCCTGGTGAGAGATTCACTTCAGGAAAACAGCTTTCTGCTTATGAAAAAACTGAACAGTGATGATGGATTCAGATGGAAGAAGTACACAAACTTCTTTCAGGGCCAACATGCCTAGTTAAAACTTATCAACTGCAAGATACAATGACGTGTCTTGGGAATTACTGGTCTGTGATCAGGACAGGGCGTTATGCAGGTGAATGCAAATGGCCAACATTTATCATTAGTGTGAATTTTAAATGGTAACCGAAGTCCTTATCAGTGGCATCCTCTTAATAAAAAAATCGTCTTTTTTAAGATGTTCAGTATAGTGAGAACACTTAAATACTTCTTTTCCACTTACTTTTGATATAGTTCTTCTATCTTTTATTAGTAAACCAGCATACCTAAAATCCCTGTGCTACTTTTATTAGAATTAGTTTCTGAAGTTTCCTGATTCAACTAGCCATCCAAAATTTTGTCTGGTTTTAACATCTTCAGTGGGCCTCAGGTGAAATTTTGACCCTTCATCAGAATGTAATGGTACATCTTACACTAATAATGATACATGATCAAGCCTGATTTCATGTAACTTATTTATTCAAGGCCAGTGTTCTGACATCATTAAAACATTAAAAGCAATGCATAGAGTGTAGTTTCCCTGCCACAACTGGAACATAATACATTCTTCTCTCAGTATGAGCAGATATCCCTAGTTTTCACTAATGTGCCGGCAAGTTGAAAGGACAAAGAAACAAATGAGCAGAATATTAAAGTGACACAAAAACCAGCACAGAATGAAAAGCGTGCATGCAAATGGAAGTATATAATAGTGGCAGGAAGTGATTGCATCCTAAGTCCTCTTCCTTTTTTCCAGATTTTGCATTATCTCTAAACTCTAAAATTACAGTGATAGATCAATTAATTTTCATAAAACCAAAACAAAACCCAGTGTTATTAAGTTGAGTAGATGTACCATGTAGAGTTTGTTACCATTTGCTAATTTTCAATTCATTTATTAAGATCTGCTCTCATTTTTAATTTTCAGTAATCAGAGTCACTCTGTTATGAAAGCACCTCTGCAGTCTAGACAGTACATACTCATTTGTGTGATAAATAATGGATAAACACTGAGTGTGCCATTAGCCGTTAATGCAGTAGATTGATTCCCTGCAGCACATACTCTCCATCCTTGTTTTAGCACTTATGCCACCTGTCTCTTGCACTTACTGTATGATGTTTCAATAATGTGAATGGAGTTCCCTGATCATTCTTAATTTAGCTCATTTTATCATCTCATAAGTAGGTTGGCATTGCTCTGACATATGTGCAAATCAAGAAGTTCCTCACTACTACCTTTATGATTTGTCTTTAGTCTCTCCAATGTTTTTAGCACAATACAGATTTAATGTGGGTAACCAAACAGAATCAGAAGACCTCTTTTCTTTCCACAGATTTCCATTTTAACCTATCACTACAGCTTTGGCTATGTGGTTGGGACAAAGACAATTTATTTCGTGTCCCTGCTCCCATTTCCTTCAGCTGTAGGAACAGGGATTCAAATGGAATTGAAACAAACAGACAGATATCCATAAGTCACCAGAGCAGGCTGGCATTCAACCAAGATTTTGAAGGAACTCAAACGTGAAATTGCAGCACTGCTGGCCAACTTGTCTCACAAGTCTATAGAAGTGACCACTGTGCCAGACTGTCAGTGAAATTTCCACCTACAGGTAGAAATTTGTGATTGTGATGAAGTTCATTAGGTACTAATCAATGGTGTTTGCCTAGAGATTTGTTAGAAATACATGTGTAGGGTTCAGTGAATTAAAATTCTTCCTAGCAGACTAATTAATTGTTTAGTTGTCCTTACATAGTGCCTTTGTTTTTATTGTGATGTTTCTAAGATGCTTCTTACTTTTGATAGCCCATTGCATTTAATCTTTTTATTGGTAATACAGTATTCGAGTCCTGCTATCCTGTTTTGCATGGTTCCCCCAGTTCTTGGTGTTCAAAGTGAGAGGACTGTGGCTGGAAGTGGATAGCAAATTGCTGTCTAACTGTTGGTCTGTAAAGGGATTTGTGAATAACATAAAAAAAAAATGAAAAAAATAACTGAAAAACCTTTTTGTTTGATCTAAAACATTATACTGTAGGAAAGGTGTGTGAGAGAGAGCAAAGAATGGACATGAGCAACTGAAAGATGAACATTTGTCCCCATATAATCCAGGGTTTAAAGCAATCACCAAATATATGAGAAAGTTTGTTTTAATTCTGCTCAGTAGCAGAGCAGACTTTCACTTCTTTTTCTCTCCAACATGCTAGAGGATACACTTGTAGTTCTAATTATTTTCTTGTCACTGTATATTTTGCATAAATTATAAAATACTTTATTTTGGAGATTAGTGTTCAGGTTTCATCTCTGAAGCAGAACTGAGGGTTTATTGTGACTTGGCTGCCTACAGCTTGTTTTATGCAAAGGAAAAAGTGTCAGCAGTAGAAAATCTGACTATCCTATAGCTTAGTCATTAAGATGCTCATGAAAGTGACAGAGCTAGCTTGAATCTACACTCTGCTTCATTCATATGCATTCATGACTTTTTAGCCTTGTAGTTAGGCTACTCTCTCAGGCAAAACCTGAATTTGTGTTGCTCATGTCTTGGGTAAGCATTTTAACCCTTATTAACTGAAAGAGAAAAAAAAGGAGGCAGGGAAAGCCTTAATTATTCCAGTTGCAGTTCCCAAAAGCCCCTTTCAGTCAAAAGTATTCAAGCATTTGAACAAATACTTGCAAATAATTTCAAAACTATTAAAAAATGCATTTTCCTTGATTCAGTATTCATTTTTTACTTGCTTTATTCCACATAGGCACAGCTAAATCATTTTCCTCCTGGATGGATACTTGTCGCTTTCCAGAGCACACGAAAGATCATTAAGCAAAGAAAACAATCTAGAAAGTAGCTCTACCGAGAACATGGAAAAAAATCATTTGCCTCTTTGTATGCCAGAGCCAAGAACAATGCACTGTGGCCAGGGATTTCAGGAGGTCTCCAGCACTTAAGCTGTAGTCTGAAGAAGTCTGAAGTCTGTAAACCGGTCAGGTTAGAGTAAATATATATGAGAAATACAGGGTTGCAATTCAATATATCTCTCTAGTTCCACATATTCTGATGCAGTTCTTTCAGATTCAATTCCTCGTAAAGGAAAATTGCTACTACAAAGTGTTTGTTCAAGAAGAATTAATGCATTCTTACCAAATTATTTGTTTTCTCTATGGACCAAATTAAAAAACCAAGTTTTTTTAAAGGCTTTCATTCAGAAAACTTGACTCACTCTTTCTTTCCTCCCCCCAGCATCTGAGTCTTACAGAACTATTACTGTGGTTAATATAAGAATATTAGACTTTGACCTGAAGTTCATGAGGAAGATCTTGCAGTGGTACCACTGGAACTAAACCAAACATTGCGATAAATGTTACTGAAAATTAGACAATTGCTACTTTCCAGAAGAACAAATTTAGCAGCAATATCAGAACATTCCCAGTGTGTATGGCTAAAACTTGACTGACAGGGCTTAAAAAAAATAGTATGAAATAAAAAGCATTGCTAATGTCTTAGAGATACAAGGAAGCTACTTTTTTCTACCTACATTTCACATTTTTGCGTTTTTGTGCAAACAAAATCTGCCTTGGTTGAAGATATAAGTCACATTAGTCGTGCTGGTCACTTGGCATTAAGCGATAGAAGCAAAGATTTGAGTTCCCATTAATAACAATATTCTTCCTTGGTTAAGAGAAGTCCCCAGACATGCTAAGTGGAACTGGTACTTGACACTATCTCCTCCATTGGTAATGAACACCTCATTATACACAGAAGGTTTCCTTTCTGATGAAAATATGGGCTGGATTCACTGGAAAATATGCCCCGCTGAGGCTGTTGACAATACCAATTTCTGATAGTTCAGATGAGCCAGAAGTTTCCTGGTCTGGTTGCAACAAAGTTGTCCTGCAAGAGATCTTTCCTCACCATCAGATTAGGCCTGTGTCCAGCTGGCTGGCTCTGCCCCAGCCTAAATTCCTACTTCCTCAACCATGGTCCTGCATGCCTGGCTGCAAGCCTGGCTTTCCCCAGAACAGCTCTCTTTCCTGGGGGTCTGGGCTTGGAGTGTGTAAGTCACAGGAGTCAAGATCCTGCTTGCAGTAAATTAGGAGAAAGGCCTTCAGCTTTACACAGAATTAACAAGGTTGGAAAAGACTGTAGACATCATCAAGTCCAACCTTTTACCTAACTTAACAACCTGTCCAACATCAATCCATCATCTAAACCATCTAAATCATCTAAACCATACCACTAAGTGCATCATTCAGCCTATCCTTAAGCATATACAAGGATGGTGACTCCGCCACCTCCCTGGGAAGCCCATTCCAATGGGAAATCACTCTCTCTGTGAAAAAGTTCCTCCTGATATCCAACCTAAACCTCCCCTGATGCAGCCTAAGACTGTGTCCTCTCGTCCTGTCACTGGGAGCCTGAGAGAAGAGACCGACCCCCGCCTGACTACAGCCTATTTTCAGGTAGTTATGGACAGCGATAAGGTCACCCCTGAGCCTCCTCTTCTCCAGGCTGAACTTTCTCTCTTTCATTCAGGATGGAAAGAAGTGCAGGACCACATTGTGAGCCACAGGTTACAGGCTTCCTGCTCAACACCAGGACAACCTCACTGGAGGAAACGGGAACATATTTCTCTTTGCTGCATGGATCATAAGGTATATTTAGATAATGTAATTCAGTTGATCACTGAATGTGCTTTTGCTTTAAAAGAGACTAAAAGAGGAACAGTAAATAAAGAATTAATGTCTCTGTCTCTATAGATGCATAAACTGCTTTCACTGTAGTAAAAGTACAGCCAGAAAGATCAGAAGCACATTCAATTTAGCCAACAAAAACTGTTTCCTCAAAGGACTGTTAGAAGAGAATTGACTTCTATTTAATCTATCCATTTTGTGGGAGAAAGCTACATCTCTTATCCTCAAATTTATTTTACCCATGAATAAGGGGAAAACAGCCTGAGACATGCCTTGTGATTTAAAATTCAGTAGATTTTGCTTCTGGTTCCATTAGATTATTTTCTTCTTGAATTTCAAAGACTTTTAAGGAACTGAGTCATGCTACATAAGAAAATTACACAAAACAATCTGACTTTCAGAAGAGTGATTGTTATGGCTGAACCTTGGAAAAAGTGGTAAGAGGCCAGCTTATTTAAAATACTAGGCATATCTTATTGTCAGCTTTATAACACTGAGCTGCATTCATCTGTGATAGTCTACTATTCTTGGCAGGTTTTCGCATTCAGGAGAGCGAAGTGGTTTCAGGCTGAAAAATAACAACTATTTATGTCCTTCAAATAATGCATCCCATGTATCTCTACTGTCAACTGACCTGAATCCTGTATATAAGTTATTACTCTGTCAGTTTGTGAGAAAGGACCCAAACATACATCCTTTTACTTCAGGGGAAAATCACAGCAGCTTAAGAAAAAGGCTTGTGCTTAATACCAAGATGTGGCTGATACAAGAAAAATGGAAGCAGCGGGCAAATGAAAGCAGCACAGTCCCTTCCTTCCCATGCCAGCCCATCAGTGCTGCAACTTAGTTTATCTCAGTGGACTCCTGATATCCTGGGAACTGGTATTTGCTCTAGTTCCTTGCCTGTAATCCTACCTACACAGTAAAATATCGGACTGAAACTGTTAAATTTGATGCTGATCCTACCACGTTCATTCCCAATGGCATGAAAAAGGTCCTGAGCAGTGATAGAAATCTCCCATCTCTGGAATTCAAGTAGCATATTCCACCTTCGTCCCTTTGAAAGCCTACTGCATGAGGAAGAGCACTGGTAAGAAATTTTTTATATGTCTCAAAATATACATGGGATGCAGTTGCTGACAAGGGCAGAAGTTTTTTGACATCTGACTTCTCATAACTATAATCAAGTTCTTGATTCCACGTGCTTTTCTGTATACAAACCCTATCAAATCTTGTGGTGGAAATTCACCAAAAAGGAAGACATTGCAGCCACTCTGTGAGAAAGGTGACAGAAAGCAGCAGAGAGGTCTGCTCCTCCTGATTTTCTTGCCTGCTAGTGCAAAGTGAAGCCATAATCTTTTCACTTCAGCTTCCCATCTGTAGAAGAGGTTTACTTTTTTGCTTATACAGTTGTGAAGGGGCTGGAGCACAAGCCCTATGAGGAACGGCTGAGGGAGCTGGGGTTGTTCAGCCTGGAGAAGAGGAGGCTCAGGGGTGACCTTATTGCTGTCTATAACTACCTGAAAGGAGGCTGTAGTCAGGCGGGGGTCGGTCTCTCCTCTCAGGCTCCCAGTGACAGGACGAGAGGACACAGTCTTAGGCTGCATCAGGGGAGGTTTAGGTTGGATATCAGGAGGAACTTTTTCACAGTGAGAGTGATCTCCCACTGGAATGGGCTTCCCAGGGAGGTGGTGGAGTCACCATCCCTGGATGTGTTTAAGGATAGGTTAGATGATGAACTTAATGGTATGGTTTAGATGGTTTAAATGGTTTAGATGGTATAGATGTTAGACTGATGTTGGATAGATTGTTAACCTAGGTGAAGGTTGGACTTGATGATCTCCACGGTCTTTTCCAACCTTATTAATTCTGTCTGTGTAATTCTGTGTGTATACAGGAGGCTGGGGAGATTAATCTTTCTACAAGCAGCCACATACTACAGCAAGAGTAACCACAATTAAGAGACAAACTCCATTGGCAAAATCTTTGAGGGGGCCTAGAGTTCACTTTGAACTGAATCCTACATTTTACCAGTCATTACATACACATATACAAAATATCTGGCATATCATAACACTTACAAGAAATAGCAGGCCTTTAAAATAGTCAATTAACAGACAAAACACATATCCTTAATGAGGTAAAGTTACATGTTTCTGTTAAATAGTTTAAAAAACAACCTTTCTCCTTAAAAGTCTCCTTAGTAAATCTGTGACTTTATTCTGTCAGTTCTAAATATCTAAAGACTTTTTTGAGAAGCAATCTGAATCCTAGTCTCTCCCAACAGACTAGCACACCCATGTTCAGCGTTCAGCATGTTCAGCACTAGCAGGGCTCCAACTTCATGAGAACAATGACAGCACAATAGTCTCGTCATATGGAATATTCTTTTAGCATCCTGGGTTTTTAAAATATTTTATTTTCCGTCTTCATTGCTGTTTTCTTTAACCTGAGTCCTGTAAAATCTGAAGGAAAAAATACGTAATTAACTTTCACAGTGATCAGGTATTATCTGACTGATGGAACTGTGATACGGTAGAAAATACCTTGTAGCCCAAAAAGAAAAATAAATTATTGATCGCAGACCTATGAAAACATTCTAACTATTCTTTCATAAAATGTTTAACTGTTTTATATGTTATAAATGTTTATCAGAGTTATAAATAACAGTCCAACTCACTAAAAATCAGATAATGTGTACCAATCCCAAATACATTCTATAAAGCAGGACAGTCATTTAGGTGGATAGCTTTAGTCAGTTTATTACTAACCTGCTTGGATACTCAGGATACTTATAATGGATTTAATTTGGTAATAATAAAATATTATTTACACTAATGGTCCTATCCAGATTAATAGGTTTTAAATTATTTTATTTTACTGTCTCTTCCAGACTAATGAACTAGTCTATATATGCACTGTATATGGAGTGATGGAGACCAAGAACTTAAACAATATCATTACAGTGGTGTTAATATGGGACATCTGAACATTTTTTTCCTTATACATTGAAAGACGAAGTTTATGAAAGAGAAGTGCTCTCAATGTTTAATGTGTGCAACAGAAACTGTAAATAGCTGTCAGAACACTAGGAAATTGGTAGTGTTTGAGTGCCTCACCACTCCTCACTCAAACCATCTGTCAGGCACTTCTTCAGGAAAAAAAATCCACAATTTTTAGAAATGTTTGTTCTGAAAATGCAAATTAATACTTTTTAATTTATTTCGAGTCACGTAGATGGATCTGTTTCTTACACCATGTCTGCACAGAGATATGGTGGCTATGTAACTACTTCAGAAAAAGGTTGTGAAGGCTCAGGCAGCCCATCCAAGATAAGTTTAAAATCTCTTTTTAGTTTTGCTGAAAGAGGAATGGAGTAGCTGGGACACACAGAGTGCAATTTGACAAGTGTCTTCAGCTTGTGTCCAGCTCACTTGAATATCCTCAGAAAGCCAGTCTTGCCCTGTCCCCTCCTGCTCTTGTCCTCCAGCCTCCATTGCAAGTGTACTGCTGGTGCTGCTAGTGGTGCAGCTCCCACAAATACTAATTCCAGGAGAGGAGGAGTGGTGGAAAAACAGGGGTAGGCACACCTGGAAGGGGAAGCTCATGTCTCTCAGAGACACCATGGGCTTACATCACTTTAAGCAGCTTGTGAAACTTTACTGCAGAGCCCCAGCTCAACAAGCTGCTGAAATAAAATATGTGCCTAACTTGAGGCACACAGGCTAATGAGAAGAAAATATTGAAGCATATGCTTTAATTTTAAACACATTATTAAGAGCTTCCTGAATTGCGATGATTTACTTCTCAGTATTTCTTCTTTTCCCTTCCCATTCAGCATAACTTTATTTTTTCACTTCCTACCAATATGTACTTCACTTCTCTCTGCACATTGGCAGCTAGCCCTTGACTTGCTGGTTGTGGATCTTTTCATTGTCTTAGGCTACGTCTGTCTCAAAGTGTAACACAGGGCCAGGACATGGTTTTAGCTCTATCCTTGTTGGCCTGTTCTGCAGCAGTGAGCATGTTTTGGCTTATGCCAAACCTCAGTCTCCCAGATACACCTGAGGAATAGCATGGGCTCAGGGTGGCTCCTCCTCAGGTAGAGTGTGTATGTGATGCCACACTATTTTGGGTAGGCATTAAAGATGCAAGTCAATAAAGATACAAGTTCTCAGGGACCGAGAATGGGCCCTGATTCATTGATTACCGTATCTATAGATTTGTTTCTTCTGTGTTGTATGAGTCTAATGGAAAAGTAGTAAGAACCCGATTAAAAAACCTACATATCTTTAAATGAATTTGGATTCAGATTTCCATACCAGCCTGTACTGTTATCAGAACATATGGTATGGAGGGAAAATCTAGTTCTGCACCATTTCTAATTGCTGACCTGTCTCCTGTGGCCTTGGAGAGGTAGATAAGGGATATAAAAATACTTGTAAGTACTGCACTGTAAGACAACTAGTAGATCCAAGACAGCATAATTACAGATCCCAAACTGTAGACAAGTTTAGTTCACCAGCTACCTGATTTGTTGGCTCCAACTGTTTCTTTAACCAGGAGATTTAATTCATTATTGCATTAACTGCACTTCACCACAGCCAGACTTGGAACTTTCTGCTTTCTCAGGCCTTACACATTTGTCAGGTATTCCACAAATATTCATCAGTTGTGGTGTCCTGAATGGTACATACTATGAAGGCAATATGTTGTTATTTTTGACTAAATGGGTAATGCCTATCAAATTGACTAGCACTGAAGAGGATTGGCCAATCTGTTGGTTTCAGTGATTTTGTTTTCACTCACAAGGTCTCTCGCTTCTTATTGTATCTGGCTGCTAGAATATTTTTTACATTCTATCCTTTGACCAAAATCCATGTTAATTTACACTTCAGAACATTCCTTTCCTACAGTCAGCAACTGTCTTTAGACTTGTTTTGTGCTCAGAAACCAAAGATGCAATTTTGATCTTTTGAAAGAAGAATTTCACCTCAATTATTTAACAGATTTTTACAACTACCTGAGACAGAGAAGGTGGTCTTTAATTTATTATACTGCTGTGAGTGCCCATTGCTCACAACACAGGGTTAGCTGCTGCCAACTTTTCTCCAGTTTCACAAGTTTCTGGATTGTTGAAATATAATTACAGTTTAAATGAAGATGCTGCAGAACTTTTAATTTGCTTTTAGTCATTTCTAAGTCCAGGCATCTTAAGCCAGGGACACTGATGGCCATGCTGTAAGCCCAGGATTGTTGGTGGATTCCACCAACAGACTTTCCCCAGCCTTCTTGCTCATTCCTTGACAAAACATTGTAATTGCACGGGCAATCTCCATTTTTAGTTTTAGGGTAAATATGCTTCTTAAACAGTCTGACAATGTTCTTATTGACCAATCTGACTCCTTCTTTCCCTTCCCCCCTCCCCCCCCATATCCAGTGATTACTCATACTGAGATTACAACTGAAATTGTTAACGAACAGCATCCAATGAAGGTAACCTGTTTAATTTGGAAGTGTCTTCCCACTTGAAAAATCCCAATACTCTCAAAATTAAGAAAACCATGTACATGCATAGTAATAGTCAGTGGAGATGAGGAAGTGTTTTATGAGTGCACTAATTTGGGCCAAATCATTCTCCTAGAGATGTGTAAGAAATGTCATTGTCTTTGAGTAAGGATGGAGGGCACAGGACAAGTAAGGTCTGGGACACTTAAGCATTTGTTTAACTTTAAGCTCAAGAGAACATCACTGAAATGACTAGGTTCGTTCCTGCACTTAACTGTAAGTGTGCCTTTACATATCAGGTTGACTCTCGGATTTGGCTGTGCTATACTGACTATGCAATTTTACCCAGCTCTCATTGATCAGGATCATTGTGCAAGTCTGGGTGGGTCTTAAGTGACATTAAATGTTCTATTAGAGAGACATTGTTTCCATTACAGTTTACAATTTTAACATTTGAAGACATTAGAATTTGTAGCTTTGCAACATACTTTTTTTCATATATGTAGCAGATGGCTACTTACTGGCAACTGGTGGTGTATTAATTTTTCAGAAACTTGTTTCCTGAATATGATTAATGACTCACATCCCTTTCATATCTCTTTATTACAGATGAATGGTATATGGATTCTGAAATGAAAAACATATGCTGAGCACCTAGTTGGGCTGCCAATAGCTGAAAAATATTATAAGTTCAAAACCTCAGACAATAAACTCTTGACTGTCTGTGTATTTCACATTTATAAACTTCTGATATTCAGAAAATAGAGTTTATATTGATACTTTAGCTATTAGACCTGGTTACATCATGACAAATCAGTATTCTGTTGGAGATCTTTTAATGCATTTCTGTTTTTAACATGTTCTGCAATGTCTCTTCCATTATGAAGAAGGAAAACAGTTAAAGCATGAACTGAAATTTTCATTGAATGCTTCTCAATATAATCTTTGGAACTGAAAATAATTAAAAAAACCCCAAAAGTAGTCGCACCTTTGCAGAAATAGAGGCCAATAGGGACTAAAAAGACCCCTGAAACAACCCACTAGAAACTGGTAGGAACATAAGAGCTGCCACTGCAGCCAGGTGAAAACTCTGTAGTTTGTTGTCCTCAGTGTTTGGTCAGTTACACTGCTTAAGGAAAGAATTTCATTTTGTCTCCTATACTTTTTCCATGATACACTCACTTCTGCCAGTTGGTGAGTGGCTTAGGGATTGACCCCATAGCATTTGCATGCATGTGACCTGTTGTTTTAATAGCCAATAATGGACTATCTCACAACTAATATCTTGTTTTCAAGACATTCATACTTTGGAACCCCACAATATTCTTCTGCCCCAGGTCTACACTTGAACCATATGCTCTATTAAGAAGTTCTTTTTGCTTGTTTTAAATCTGCTAAACCTAGCCATCCCTTTCTTGAAGGCAGGATGGGAATGGCATTCTACTATTTTTCAGATTTCGAGAATATCAAATTGAATGTTCACTTCAGTCTCATCCTCTCATTGTGATTAATAATTTAATAGATACTACTAAAGGGATGGCTACCTTTCATAATCCACAAAACCTTTCCTGCACCTGAGAGCCCTGGCAGCCTCAAGTTGAAGTTTTGCAGAGAGAAGAAACCTGCTGCAGAAGGGCTGCCACCATGGCAGCAACTCCTGGCTCGTGCCCTGCCCACCCCAGGAATCAGCCAGCTATGCAGTCCCGGTGGGAGTACAGTGGGCAGGAAATGACAGAAGAGTATTTGGCATGTGCCACCCTGGATCTATACAGCTCTAAAACCTTTTTTATCCCTTTAGTTTCTGTATTACTTTGAATAATGGCTCTCTCAGTGGTCACCACTGAACACTGGGCTGATAGTTTTGCAGGACTATCCACAACGGCTTCCAGTACATTTTTGCTTGGTGGTAGCTAGTAGAGACCCCATGGCTGTGCCAGTGAGTCTGGAGTTAGTTTTGTCCCTTGCTGACAGTGAATTCTATTTCCCTTCTATGTCCTATGTATGCGAAACCTTGAATGGTACAGTTTCAGGTATTAAAGAGATTTTTAAGGTCCAGTATGACAGGTTGGTTAAGACTGTGACAAAACCGGTAGAAACACTTCAAACTTCTATTATATACATCTTCAAACTGTAAATCCATTCCAATGTTTATTCTAAATCACATTATTTTATTTCTTTACATTGCAGCAGAAATTTTGATTAAATTCTTGATGAGATTTTTTTTGAGAACAACATTTCTTAGGAAAAAATAAGTCCCAATACAGAAGCATTAAAGACATATATTATGTGTTAATTTCAGTGAATCACTTTTAGAAGTATTGATCATCCACTGTAATGTACATAACGGAATTTAAATCACTGATTCCAAAGTAAAAGGCTCTGAAGAGCCTCAAAGCTGAAAATTTTTCAGTTAAGCAGTTCCATAGCTATTAGTAAAAGCAATTGGTCTTCTTAAAATCCTTATTTATGATCCACTGTTGTAACAGTTGAAACAACACTGACATCTGTTTTGACTTTTTTGATAGCCAAAATGGTGCATTACTGTGCATGAATAACTCAGTGGCAAGAGACACAGGTAACCAAAAGACACTCTCTAGGTGTGTCAAACAAGTTATGACAAGAACTGTGTAAAGTTTCCTTTGAGCTTGTTCAACTGAATGATTAACTGAACAAAGAGCACCATCAGAGGCATCTACTACCTGGCAGTAAATTGTTCACTCATTTGTTAAAAATGCCTAATACGTAAACTGCAAATACCTTGAATGTCAGTGTTGCCAATACATCCACGTGTTTTACTGATTATCCCCAAATCTACTGTTTTCTTACAGTCATAATTCTCATTATGTATCGCACTTCTGGCAAAAAGTGGCGATGTAGAGGTAACACCCACTTGCTTTCAGACAGATTTAATAGATTATGCTGCTTACACATAGATTACATGGAACCAGCCTAGATTATATTTGTTTATGCCCATTTCATGACCTTCCGGTTGCTGAATTTACAAACTTCCCTAAACCAAAGTCTAATTTCTAATTTAAATCAGTAGTGTGAAGGCCTAGAAAGTTCAGAAATGGGAAAGAATTTAAGGAAGTCCAAGACATATAGAAAGTGGCTGAGGTCCTTCAGTAGGTGGCACACTTCCCTCTCAATCAGTTATGTAGGAAGATATTTGCAGGATCCTCGGGGCACTTGCCTGTGGGAAGATTTAGAGATGCAAAACCGGGAGGGCAACCAATGTGGTTATGAAGGTTCCCATGACATGTGCCAGAGGAATGGAGAAGATAGGATAACATGGTCAAATTCTAGGAAGCTAAAAGTTTGTTAACGCCATTTTTTTTAACCAAAGCATCCCCTGCCATTTTGAGATGTCAATTTATTCTCCTCTGTTTTCAAGTTGTCACTAGTTACTTCTAAGAGTGGTCTGCCTATCTGCTCTCTACAGCCCATACATTAAATTCTCTATGCTTGAAGCACTAGAGGTTTCTTTTTAATTGGAAGATGATGCAAAACTGAAAGTTGCCTATTTGAAAAGAATGCTAAATGAAAGGCTAACAGGTCTAATGGGAATATAAATAGGTAAGCATTTAGAAAATTAAGTCACTTAATTGTTCAGGTTATATATAACTCGGGAGTTGGTAAATCATGCCATGCCTTTGACAGGCTCTCATTTCAGTTGTTCCTAGAAAAAATGGGGCAGAGTTAGGGGGAAGAACCAAGTACACTATACAAAATATATAGGAGACAATACTTTTATTTAACGTGAAAAAAAATAATCTTGGTAACATATCCCACTTGTTAGCATGGCAAAATATTTTTGCCAAATGCCTAAAATTAAGGTCTTTCGAAAACTTAATTGGGTTGTGATATTAAAAAGATTGATCAAGGAGAATCTGGCTATAGCACTTACAGGGTTTATTTATCTCACAAGAGATAATACCTTGCCTGAGTTTCTGGTTGGCATTGTGGATTTTCCTATTCAGCTAGCTAATTAGCTGTGAAAAAAATGTAAATGAGTAAAAATAATCAAATTTTATTTAAAAATATTTTCCTAGGATTCATGGGCTTTAAAAAATGTGCCCAGGACAGGACATAATTTCAGAAAATTCTGCCTCTTTCACTTTCCTCCCCACTTCCAAGGTCAAGTGATGACATGTTATTATCAAACTGTTGATCCACACAGCATGTTAGCTCTGCATCTGGAAATAATTTATGTGGAGAAAATCACTTTCTTTTTTCTTACTTTTTTTCCTTTTTGAAGGAAAGCTCAATATAGCAGAAAAAATATTTTTCCTTCAGGAAGTACAGCTGTTTGTTCATTACCAGGCAAATAGTACTCCTCTTCCTCTGGGCCCTCTGCCAGATTTATTTACACACAGGCTTGTTCAAGTTAACCACCTTGGCTACTTGCTCCTTCACACCATTTGATATTGTATGAGCTTGAAGCTGTTGTGAATAAAGAAGTGCTTCACTGTGACTCCTTTGTGTTCTGTGGAGGAGTCACAGGCACACTCCCCTATGAGGAAAGATTACCCTTGTTTACGTAGGAGAGTAGACAAACAAGATAGAGCAGCCTGGATTCAAGGAACACATAGCAAGTGGTGTTGAGGGTGAACTGGCAATGTAATTTTCTCTTTTCTCATACAATGAGATGGCACTTGAGCAAAAAGAAAGCAGTGTCTGCAAATGGGAGAGCAGAATGCTGTAGCTGGAAATATGTTTTATGGTGTTAAAGGATTAAATGATATGTGAAACTTGTACCTGCTAGTTATCTCTGAGAAGAAGAGCTTGGGATAGTCAGTAGAAGGTAGGTATATCTCAAAACAAAAATCTTTCACCTGAATTAATACTGCTCTTTAAGTGGATTTTGTGATGCATTTGCTGTCCAAAGTAAAAGCAGGAGACAAATGCAGCCCTTTCAGGATTCTCACCAACTCTTTTGATCCATCTTGGTCTCCCTTCTCACCTTTCTTCCCAGCCTCAGAGCCTGAGTGCTCCCCCTCAGGCTTAACAGGGGTCCCTGAGAAAGGACTGGTGACAGGGACCTCACCCTTGCTGCCTATTCATCACCTAGCACCCAGCTCAGGGCCCTTCTCTTGCGATGAGGGAGGAAAGAGCAGGTCTTCCAAACGGGGAGGACAGTGCTCTTCCAGTGTTGGAAAACGAGGTCTAAGTATCTTACAAGTAAGTGGAAAGAGCACTGAACTTAAAAAGGGAGTTAGAAAAGGCAGTGTTGGGGACAGAAAAGGCGAAGGCAACGAGAGACATTGCAGTCTACGCAGTCAGGGAAATGAGAGGAGGAACATGGGAGGAAGCTCCTACATAAATAAGCACAATATGTTTGGAGCAACATCGAGAGGAAACTATTAGTATTTGTTTATTTATGAGGAAAGACATTCCCATAGATTGTTTCCCATAGATTTTCTCACTTAATCAAACTCTAAGAAAGAGGATCTAAACAGAAAAATAACACCACTAATTTCTTTATGCGCTCCTACCCTCCGAGACTTTCAGAAAATTGGATACACTTGGTCCATTTTACTTTACACTGCTCACACTGAACTCAAGAGATAGTATCATTGCCTTACATAAAGGAATTGTCTCTTTTGCTGCAGCTCCATCTGTAACAACTTTGTGAAGAATAGTAAAGAGCTTGTGGGTACAGGTTTGGGGACCAAGTAATTTTTTCCCAAGAAAGATAGGATGAATTGCTTTAAAATCATTAGCTATTTTAGGAATGGTTATTTAACATTTCAATTCAACTGCTCAGTTATAGAAAAATTATGTAATGCTTTCTATTATCTACTTTGGGAGCAGCACAGTTTACAAAATCAATGGATTCTGTATGTTCTGAGATCAAACCAAGTTTTCAGAATACTTTATAGTGCTTAATAATCTGTGAATATAATTTTTTAACATTATCATTCTGTATTGTGTTTGCTGCGAGCAGCAGCTGTGATGGCCAAGGTGCTTTCCAAGCAGCAAGAATGACTTCTTTTCTGATGAATCTGCAAAATCTGTATTTAAATAACAGCTGTACATCTCACATCTGAGAGCCCCCTTAGTTCTCTTCCTACCTTGTTAGAGTGATAGTTTTATTAAATGCTGGATGTAAATGTAAAAAAAAAAAAAGAATATCTAGAGGGAAATGGTAAGATGGTATGATGCAAGGACATCATTATTATGTTGTTGCCACGAGTAGGTGAGAGAAAGTGATTCAGATGTCTGCTGCCTCTCTGTGCAGTCACTGGCAGGAGAGCTACCCAGGTGTTCCAGCTGCAGTCCCTCGGAGGGACAGTGCTCCTGCCTCCGGCTTCCTGTGGGAGGGGGAAGGGGCATCAGTCGGGGATGAAGGCCAGTTTGTACTCAGTTATACCCAATTTCCTGCAAGTGTGCACAAAGGGGGAGTGGGCTGACGGAACCATGCAAAGATCTCCCAGCCTCTTTGGCTGGGGGGATTCTCCTCCAAGCTAAGGACCCTTGCAGCTGCAAGTTGTGCAGCTTGTTAAAACCTGTTCTGGGGCTTGAGCCAAACAGATTTTGTACAACAGCACGTGTGCAGCTTCACTCTTTTCCCCGGGAACGCCAAAGTGCCAAGGAGTTGTAGCTGCAGCATATTGTAGAGCCACAATGAAGGAAGTGGCTGTGTCTTGGATGCTGCAATTCGAAGAGAATGTGGGAAAGGACACACAGTATAAATCTGTGAGTTAACCAACATTAATTGAGAAAAGACCCTTATTTTGAAAAGCATTATGGAGAAACATTTTTTACTTTGCTTTGGGAATGAGTGTCAATAAACTTCTTAAAATTATTCAGAACACTGAACCTTGTTGCAGTACCTTCTGCGGGCTGGTCTCTCTGAAATAAAACTGAACCTCTGAAGTCTTGTGAGAGGGAGGAGCGAAGCTGACAATGCTAGGCATACCACAAGAATTTAAAGGTGCTGGTCAGGAATCTGCAGCCTTCCAGAGCGGAAAATACTGGCAGCCAGCGTTTGGGGGCAGAGGTAAACACAGCTGTTGTGGAAAGTAGCAGGATGGGAAAACCTCACTTTAAAACAAATCCTAAGCACTCCCATTTCCCACTGACTTATTCTGACATGACATCAAATAAAGATCACAAACACAAAGTCAATATGCTTGCTCAGACGGAATAATTTCAGTCAAACAATGCTCAGTGTCAGGAATGACTTATACCGAAATCAGGAAAACAAAGACAGACAAGTTCACGGACTTAACAAGGAGCAAGCAACTCTTTGTTCAGTCCTCTTAGTACTGAACATGCTTGCAGAAGCAATCCTTTTATGTAATGAACTCATAATTTATCATTAAATTATGATCACGCGAGATATTTGTGCCTGTATCATTTGAGGTGGCTCCTGTACCTCCTGGATTGAGTACAATGAAGCACTGTGAACCTAACTCGGAGGCCACCAAAGTCAGCAGGGGCCAAGGATCACAGTAGGATGACAGGATTTTTATTAATAGATCCTGTGTTTGTGTATCGCCAGCTCTGAGCACGGAATTGTTATTAGTCCCTAAAAGCTGCAGGAACGACTTAAAATTCTTGGCTACTAAAATGAAAAAAATACTAGTTTATTTGCCCTGTCATCTGTCATAAGAACCACTGTTCTCACAAAATATTCCTTTTCATCCATGAGGCTGACTTTTTACTCGATGTGAGTAAAAGGAATAATCTACGGTGCCAGTATGACTTCCGATGTCAAAATGACGGCGCTGTGTGTTGTTACCACTTAGAATCAACTTAGGGTAGCCTGCAAATGCGGCTGAATTGCTCCCCCAAAAGAAAATTATTTTGCTCTGAAAATTAAGTGAAAACCTGCTGTCAAAAACCCAGCGGGCGCCGGTGCCACGGCAAAGCCAAACCAGGCGAGGCCTGGGAAGGGACCCCCGCGCTGCCGGAGCGGCCGGGAGAGGGAACCAGCCGGTTCAGCTTCGATCTCCGAGAAGCCGCAGCAAATCTCAGGAATAGAAACGCTGTTCCCTGTAACCGCGCCCAGGTTTGACTAACTCAAAGCCGGTGTCAGCGGCAGGAGCTGGGGCGTGTGTCGGTGCGGGACCTGAGTCGGGTCCCCCCTTCAGCGACGACTCTGACCACCGGTGGTGGGTTCCCGACCACCGCGGGAGGGCGGTGGGATGCTTCCAGGAAGCGAGAGCAGCGCCTCGCCCCTCCAGGAGGGTATTCCCCTGTCTCGGCTCCGGCGGCTGGAAAGGGAAGACTCCGGGATCGGCGGCGGCTGCTGCGGGAGAGCGGCCCCGCCACCGGCCCCGGCCGAGCCCCGCCCCGCCGCCGCCGGGCATTGCGGGCCCCCATTGGCCACGGGCGGCCCCGTGAGCGGCGGCGGGGGACGCGAGCCCCGTTACCCGGTGCGGGATGGCAGCCGCCCCTCGCCCCCGCC
>VXBA01002343.1:0-11163 GCA_013399895.1 Serilophus lunatus | reverse complement strand
CCTTTTTATTCCCCAAAATTCCCACCAGAGTCCACAGAAAGCATTCCCAGAACAGGAAAACTGCTCCGGGCAAAATATTGGGGAGTTCAGGGTGGGATTTTTTATCCCCACCACAACAAAAAATCATGGATTAGGGAAGCAGCAAATCCCAAACTCCTTCTTGGCACAAAATTAAAGGGAGAAAACTACATTTTAATGGGTTTAAACTCCCAAAAAAAAGCTGGGAATGGGTCTGGGCTGTTCCCCCAGAGCAGGTGGTTGTGGCCGTGGTTATTCCCATCCAGAACAGTTGGATGGAGGATTTTGGGATTTTTTGGGGGGGGATTTGCACCAGGAACTTGTTCCCTTAAACCTTTGTGAGCTCAAGGCCTTAAAGCAGAAATTCGAGGGGTTTTATCTTGATTTTATCCCAATTTTATCTCGATTTTATCCCAATTTTATCCCGATTTTATCCCAAATTTATCCCGATTTTTCCTCCCGCCATGTCTTCGCTTGGGGCCAGGGCCGTTCCCTGGGAATAACCCTGAGCTCCTCCCGCTTTTCCCAGGATACGAGGGGTACAATTATGGATATGGCTACCAGGACAACTCAGGGGGCTACGACTACGGGGTGGCCACGGGCAATTCCTGGGATCTGGGCAACGCCGATGCCGACGCGGCCCCGGACAGCGTCGACGGCCTCGGGAAGATGAACCAGCGGCCGGACCTGGGATCCCACCCGGATTCCGAGGGGATGCAGGGGGGGCGTTACGGGGCCGTGGGGGACAGGTGAGTGCAGCCCTCCTTAATTAGTCCAGTTTTCTAACGAGGAGTTAATGACCCACAGGGAAAACTCCACCGGGATCCATCACGGGACAGAGGAAGACGGGACAGTGGAGTGTTGGCCCTGGAATGGGATAAACCTTCCCCAAAGTGATTCCCCCTCTGTCCTTCCTGTCTTTTCCAGCTGGGAAATGGGATTTGACGCTGGTTTTTCATCCGAAAAAAGGAAAATCAAACAACCCCCGGCAGTTTCTGGAGTTGCAGCGCGGCGTTCCCGGCGTTGGGTCGGGATTTTTGGGAAGGGGGTTTGGTTGGGTGGTGGTTGTGGTGGTGGGGGGGGATGTCCTCAAAACGGGGTTTTCCCAGGAAATTCCTTGTTTAGGGATGTGCCCGGTGGGATTTGAGCCAAAACTTGGTGTTTCGGGTGGTTTCAAAGGAACACTGGGCAGACCCATTAGTAAATAACCAGCATGGGACTCAGTTTTGTCCCATTCCAACACTTCCCAAGTGGTGAAGCCCCTCTGGAATGAGGTGTCTGAGCTGCCCATGGAATGATCCATCCGTGTTATTAAATCCAATTAATTTGGTTTGGTCACCTGGGAGTTTTATCCTCCCTGGGAAGGGGTTGTTGAGTTGTTCCCTGGATTTTTATCCCCCCAAACCTCACTTTGGGCTTCTCCTCTTGGATCCCCTGCTCCAGCCACCGGTTGGGAATGGGATGGGGTTGTTAAAAGGTGGAAAGAATTCCTGCTCTGTGCAGGGAACAAGGAAAAGGAGGATAAATCCCTCGGGAGCTGCTCCGGCTGTGCCCAACCCAGATTTGTGGCCATGAGGTCCCTCCTGGTGTCCTGGACATGGTGGGTGGGTTGGGGTTGGACTGGAGGGTCTTGGAGGTCTCCTACCCAAACAATTTCATGATTCCAGTGGAATCTCACTTGGGAGACTTGGGAGACTTTGGAAACACGGCTCAGGGGTGAGAATGGTGCTGGTGGGTTGATGATTGAATTGGAAGATCTTTGAGGTCTTTACAACCCAAACAGCTCCATGATTCCCTGGAATCTCACTTTGGGACACGGCTCAGGGGTGGCATTGGCAGCGTTGGGTTGATGGTTGAATTGGAGGATCTAGGGAGTCTCTCCATCCCAAACAAGTCCCCGATTCCCTGGAATCTCACCTGGGAACACAGCTCAGGGGTGGCATCGGCAGCGTTGGGTTGATGGTTGAACTGGAGGATCTTTGAGGTCTTTCCAACCCAAACAGCTCCATGATCCCCTGGCAGCTCAGGGCCGTCTCTCCCGCAGGTACGACCCGTACGAGTCCTACGACTCGCGGTCCTCCCTGAACGAGCGGGAGATGTATCGCCCGGGCTACGACTACAACGACTACAATGATTACAACGACTACAACGACTACAATGATTACAACGACTACAACGATTACAACAACTACAACGACTACCACGACTACCACGAGTCGGAGCACGACAACGACAACGCCTACGAGGGGCACTACGACAACTTCTACGGCGGCCGCCGGGAGCCCTTCCCGGGCCGATCCCGGGAAAACTTCGGTCCCCGGGGCCAGAACTGGGGGAGGGACGGGCGCCCCGCCAGGCCCTCGGGGCCTTCCTCATACCCCGGGCGAGGGGGGGGCCCGTGGAACGAGCCCCGGGGCTCCAAACGGCTCCCTTCCCTCTTCTCCCACAACATCCTCCCCGAGCCCGGCGGCTTCCCGGGAATGCGGGGCTTCCCCGGGAACATGCGCTACGGAGGGGGGATGATGAAGCAGAGGATGAAGAGGAACTGGAAAATGTGGGATTTGGATTTTAAGGTGAGTGGGGCTGTGGGTTGTTGGTCGGTTGGGTGTTCCTTCCCGAAATGGCGGTGGAATTCCCCCTGGGAATGCCATTCCCTGGGAATCCACGTGTTGTTGGCTTTGCCAGCCTGGCTTTTCCTGCCTCTTGGTCCTAAGGGTGGTGGGGTTTGGGGTGGGGGAGGATGTTCCCTCAGGGATTCATCCCCAGATTTTGGGATGGAGGAGGGAGGGGGGTGGGTTCCGTCCTTCCCAGTTGGCTCTGCCCCTCGGGGCTGCAGCACAGGGAGGTTAAAGGAGGGGAAGAAGGTGTTGACACACTAAAAATTAGGAAAATAAGGGATGAAGGCATTAAAAAAATGAGGAAAGTAAGGTGTTGGCACATTAAAAATCAAGAAAATCAACTTTTTGGGTTGTGGATGCAGCAGCTCCTGGCTCAGGGAATAACCTTGGAATGTCCTGGGCAGGGATGGATTGGACTCAGGGATCCTCGTGGGGCCCTTCCAGCTCAGGATATTCCCTGACTTTGGAGCTCAGGGAGTGTTTGGACACTCTTGGGAACCTGGTGGGATTTTGGGGGGATTTTTCTCCCAAACCAGGCTATTCTCTGATTTTAGAGCTCAGGGAAGCCTGGGGGGATTTTGGGGGGATTTTTCTCCNTCCCCCTGGGAATGCCATTCCCTGGGAATCCACGTGTTGTTGGCTTTGCCAGCCTGGCTTTTCCTGCCTCTTGGTCCTAAGGGTGGTGGGGTTTGGGGTGGGGGAGGATGTTCCCTCAGGGATTCATCCCCAGATTTTGGGGTGGAGGAGGGAGGGGATTTTTCTCCCAAACCAGGCTATTCCCTGATTTTAGAGCTCAGGGAAGCCTGGGGGGATTTTGGGGGGATTTTTCTCCCAAACCAGGCTATTCCCTGATTTTAGAGCTTGGGGAGTGTTTGGACAACACTCCTGGGAACCTGGTGGGATTTGGGGGAGATTTTTCTCCCAGTCCAGGCTATTCCCTGATTCTCTGCCCCCTTCTCTCCCATCCCAGCTCCAAAGGAAGAGGCTCAGGCGGGATCCCACGGCCAAGAAGAGGAAGCAGCCGAGCGGCTCCGACGACCCCGACGGCAAAGGGGCCAAGACGGACGGATCCGACAACTCCGACTCGGACAACGGTGAGGGCAGGGCTCACCCCCCTCCCCCTGCCTCCTCCTCCCTGCTTTTCCCTGGGTTCTGTCACCCTTTGGATGTTTGGGATCCATTGGGGTTTTCCCCTCCTTATTTCTTTGCAGAGGAGGGGACGGAAGGGGAGTCGGGAGACAAGGAGGAAAAGGAGGGATCCCGAGGGGTGAGTGACCCCTCTGAGCCCAGAATTCCTTCATGGTGGATCAAAGGCCTTGTGGTTGGTGGAGGTGGGGAGGGAGGATCCCTGGGATGAGGTGGAGGGGTTGGGATGAGGGGATGGAAGCCACAGAGGATTCCCAACCTCCCCCACCAGCCACAGTGTCAAAACATAGGAAAATTCCCATCCCCGGGAGCTTTAGTTCAGGACAATCCCCCCAGATCAGTTCCCTGTGTGGTGGATTTCTCTGGGCTCAGGGATTGGGAGAGGCCAAATCCCAAGGGAGGGATCTGAGGAAGCAGCTCCCAGAACCTTCCAGGTGGTTTTAACTTCCCCAATGTTACTTTTTTTAGGAAGGGGAAGATGAAGAAGGAAGAGACTCAGAAAAAGGTGGGTTGGGTGTCCCACTCACTCCAGGGCTCCCACATTCCAGAGGGAGTATCCCAATAAATCCCAGGAGTTCATCCCCCCGTGGTTCCTGGTGCCCTGAGCTAAACTCTGCTCCTTCTCCATGAAGGATTTATCCTGGTGAATCCCAACTTCTGGGCCTGCTCAGGGATCAGGGAGTGCTGGAAATCCCTGCCAGGGAAGAGCAGGACGCCAGGAGATCCTGGGATCCTCTGGGATTCCCAGCAGGAGCTGCTGGGAATTACATTTAAGCTCCCACTGGGCCCTAAATTGGACTTCGGGGAATTTCCTGGGGCTGGAAAAGGTGGAGCTTCCCAGCTTGGAGAGATGGGAGCCACGATTCCCAAAGGGAAGAAACCTCTTGGGGGGAATCCTTGGTGCATAAATCCAATCCTGGGATGCTCCAGCAGCTTCTCCATCCCGAAAATTCCCGGTGTAAGTGGGTTTTCCAGACCCAAAGTTGTCCACGTTCACTCAGACTCCACAAATCCGAGCAGATGGTGCTTAAAACTGGGAAATTACCCCTAATTAATCCTTAAAAACACCAAATCTCCAACTAATTAATCCTTAAACTCCTCCTAGGAAACAATGGAAGGGCCAGAAAGCCACGTTGGGATTTTCCTGCCTGATCCCAGTGCAGGTTTTTTTGGGAAAAGCCCCTTTGAGGTGGTTGGTGCTGCTGGTTCAGCTCGGGTTGGTCCTTGGGAGCAGCTCCAAGGGTTGGCCTGATCTGGAATTCCCTTTGATCCAGATGATGAGGCCTGAAATCCTCCCCTCCTTTTTTTCCCCCCAGGAGCTCTGAGCATCCAGGAGGAAATCAGCCAAATCAAGCAGAAACTCCAGGCTGGGAAAAAAACCCAGGACCGGCAAAAGAAGCGGCACCGGGATCGGATGGTGGAGAGGTAACGGCTCCCAGTCCCCTTTTTGAGGGATTCTCCCCTTTTTTAGGGATTATCCCCTTTTTTAGGGATTAACCTCTACTTCAGGGTTGATTTTCCTCTCAAAGGCCAGGAGCCAGGTCCCTCTGTCATTCCCAGTTATCCCAGTCTGTCCCTCCTGGAAGCTGCTCCCCTGCCGGTCTGTCCGTGTTTAAAAGCTAAAAAAACCCTGGAAAACCCTCTGGGAACCATCCCAAAAAGGCTTGGAGACTTCCCTGGGCTTCCCTGGCAGCCCTTGCTGGGGGGCTGGAGCAGCTGCAGTGGGAGGGGGGCTCAGGAGTGGGATGGTTTGGCTGGAAGGGCCCTGCCCCTGCCTCTGGCCCCGGCAGGATCCAGTTCGTGTGTTCCCTGTGCAAGTACCGCACCTTCTACGACGAGGACATGTCCTCCCACCTGGAGAGCAAATTCCACAAGGAGCATTTCAAGTTTGTGGGAACAAAGCTGCCTCAGCAAACGGCAGATTTTCTCCAGGTGAGTCTGGTCGGGGGGTCCAGCCCTGGAATTGCCTTTGCCTTCCCTTTTCTCCCTCTTCCCTTCTTCACTCTTCCCTTTTCCCCCTCTTCCCTTCTTTCCATCCCTTTTTCCACTTTTTCCTTCCCTTTTCCCTCTTCCCTTTCTCCCCTTTTTTCCTTCCCTTTTTCCCCTTTTCCCCTTCTCCCCTTCCTTTTTTCCCCCCCTTCCCTTTTTCCCCTTTTTTCCCTCCCTTTTTCCCTTTTTCACCTTCCCTTTTTCCCCTTCTCTTTTTCCCCCCTTCCCTTTTCCCTCATTTTCTTTTTCCCCTGCCTTGTTTTTCCTTCCCCTTTTCCCCCTTTTTCCCCTCCCCAATTCCCCCGGAGACACTGGAAATCTCCATTCCTGGGTGTCTCCCGGGGGGATTTGTGGGATTTTTTGGGACCAAAAAGTTTGGGACAAGCCCCTCACTGAGGGACATTGCAGGAATACGTGGCCAATAAAACCAGGAAAACCGAGGAGAGAAGGAAGGGGATCAAGGACATCAACGCAGTGATCCAGCAAATCTACAGGGACCAGGATCTTACCCAGGGTGGGGAACCCCTGGGGCCTGCAGGGATCCCAGGGAAAAATCCTGCAGGGATCCCAGGGAAAAATCCTGCAGGGATCCCAGGGAAAAATCCTGCAGGGATCCCAGGGAAAGCGATCATGGAGTGATCCAGGGAAAGGGTTTGAAGTGATCCCAGGGAAAAATCCTGCAGGGATTCCAGGGAAAAATCCTGGAGGGGTCCCAGGNTTTGGAGGGATCCCAGGGAAGGGTTTGGAGGGATCCCAGGGAAGGGTTTGGAGGGATTCCAGGGAGGGTTTGGAGGGATCCCAAGGAAGGGGTTGGAGGGAACCCAGGGAAAGGGATCACAGAGGGATCCCAGGAAAGGGTTTGGAGGGATCCCAGGGAAGGGGTTTGGAGGGGCCCAAAGTGAAGTTCAGCCACGGGCTGGACTAAACTCCATCCCAAACTCCTGGACCATTCCCTGCCCAATCCCTGGGCATTCCCTGGACCATTCCCTGGACCATTCCCTGCCTAATCCTGGGGATTCCCTGGACCATTCCCTGCCTAATCCCTGGGGTTTCCCTGGACCATTCCCTGGGGTTTCCCTGGACCATTCCCTGGGGTTTCCCTGGACCATTCCCTGGGGATTCCCTGGACCATTCCCTGCCGAATCCCTGGGGATTCCCTGGACCATTCCCTGCCTAATCCCGGGTGATTCCCATTCCCAGACGTGGGCATGGAGCACTTCCTGAAGAAGGTGGAGGCTGCCCACTGTGCTGCCTGTGACCTCTTCCTCCCCATGCAGTTTGGGAGCATCCAGAAGCACCTCAGATCCCTGGATCACAACCACAACCGCAGGGTGAGCGGGGCCAGGGAATGGGGGGATGGATCCCGGGATTCCTGGAACCTGGAGAGCTGTTCCTCACCTTCCAAAGGCTCCAGGGGCTTTGGATGTTCCTGTGGCTCCAGGAAGTTCTTCCCTGGAGTCTTCAGTGGGTGGTGGTGGATTTGTGTCCCCAAAACCTTTTTTCCCACAGAATCTGAGTGAATTTTGATGGATTTGTGTCTCCACAACCTTTTCCCCACAGAATTTCCAGGGAATTTTGATGGATTTCTGTCCCCACAACCTTTTTCCCACAGAATCCTCTGTGAATTTTGATGGATTTGTGTCTCCAGAATCTTCATCCCCAGAATCTTCCATGGATTTTGATGGATTTGTGTCCCCACAACCTTTATTTTCCCCACAGGATTTCCAGGGAATTTTGTGCCTTTCCCTCCCATTTCTTCCCAAACAAACTGTCCCTTCCCCACTCCCACCTCATTCCAAGCTTTCCCAGGAGCAGGGACCCCGGGTGGCTCTTCCTGCTGTAAATCCCCCCCTGAATTCCTGCAGTTTGGCTCTGAATTCCCTAATTCCAGGCTTTTTGTGCCTTCCCACCCAGGCCATGATGGAGCAATCCAAGAAATCCTCCCTGGTGGTTGCCAGGAGTATCCTGAACAACAAACTCATCAGCAAAAAGCTGGAGAGGTACCTGAAGGTGGGTCTTGCTCCAGGAATTCCGTGGGATCTGAACCTGGGGAGGTTTCTTTGGGAATACATTGGATCCTTGGTTGATCTTCCTGGAGTTTTCCTGTCTTTTCCTGCCCTGTGGCTTCCAGGTGGAACCTGAGCCTTGGGAATCCTGGAATGGTTTGGGTGGGAATGGGGAGAGGGCTCTTGGAGCTGAGCCCATCCCACCCCATTCCATGGGACCCCTTCCATGGAAAACCTGGATCCTGGGACACTCCCTGGGATGGGACAGTCACAGCTTCTCTGGGAATTCCATCCCACCCTCCCAGGGAGGAATTCCTTCCCCAAATCCATCCCAATCCCTGTTTTCCATCATGGAGCCATTCCCTGTGTCCTGTCCCTCCATCCCTTGTCCCAAGTCCCTCCCCAGCTGTCCTGGAGCCCCTGGAATTCCCTCTGGAATGGTCTGGCCCCTTCCCTGCTCCAGGTGAACATTCCCAGCTCTCCCAGCCCCAATCCAGAGCAGAGAGGCTCCAGAATCCTGGAATGCTTTGGGTGGGAAGGGACCTCAAATCCCATCCCATTCCAAGGGCAGGGACCCCTTCCACGGAAAAGGTGGATCCTGGGACACTGCCAGGGATGGGGCAGCCACAGCTTCTCTGGGAATTCCAGCCCACCCTCCCAGGGAGGAATTCCTTCCCCAGAATCCCACGTTTAGCCGTGATTTGCATCCCGGGGGCGGGGCCTGGAGGGGGCGGGAGCTGGGAATTCCTCATCCCGAGGGAAACTCCAGCTGGCAAACGTTTGTTTTCCTTCCCTTCCCTCCCCAGGGGGAGAATCCCTTCACGGATGATCCCGAGGAAAAGGAGGAGCACGAGGAGGGGGAGGGAGGAGCCGCCGGCAACGCGGAGGAAGGAGCAGCAGAAGGAGCAGAGGAAAACAAGGAGGAGGAGGAAAACCCCGAGGAGGAAAATCCCGAGGAGGAAAACCCCGAGGAAGAGGAGGAGGAGAACATAGATGAGGCAAACAAGGATTCCGAGGCAAATCCAGCAGCCAGGAATGAGGGAGAGGAAACGGGCACAGAGACTGAGCTGGAGCCCCGGGACCAGACAGAGCCAGAGGAGCAGAATTCCCTGAATCCCAAGGATCCTCTCCCTGAGGGAGAGCAGCAGCAGCAGCAGGAGGAGGAGGAGGAGGAAGGGAGTGAGGAAGCTGCTGCTCCTGCAGGGGAGGAAGGTGTGGAGTGAAGCCCCGGGATGGGGCAGGACCCGACGTGTTTCTTGGATGTTCCCGTGTCCGTGAAATGTTCTCTGCCCTGGGCCAGGGGGGCTTTGCCCTGCAAACCCTTTGGCTTGGGGGGTTTTTTGGGGAGGGGGGGAGGGAACTGGAGGAATTTTATTTTATTTTTTTTGTACCAAATCTCCACGTTAGTCCCTAGTTTTGTGTGGTCCCTGTTTTTAGGTGGCTTTGTAGGGAATTCCGCCTTGGGAGCTGCTCCGGCCCCCGGAGCCTCTTCCCCTCTTGGAATGGGGACGTTCCCTGGGGAAGCAAAGCTCTGGAAAGGCCAACACTCGGATCCTGAGGGGTTTCCCGAGGTCCTCCACGACTTCCCGTGACTGTTAACATTCCCGTTCCCGGTGTTTTCCCGGTTCTTTCCCGGATTGCTGTTGTCGTGTTGTTCGTACAGTTTTCTTTCCCGAGTCGATGTGTTGGTGGGTGGAGAAAAAAGGACTTGGATTCCGAGTTTCTCCGTGGCTCTGCCTTGATTCCTGGTGTCCCAGTAAAGCCTAGGAGAGGTGGGAGCTGCTCCACCATCCCGGGATTCCGGATTCCTGCATTCCCGCGCTCGGCAGGAGTTGGGGTGGGAGCTCCCACCCTCTGAAATTGGGGGGATTCTCCTTCCTGAAATGAGGGAATGGTTTTCCAGGGTGGAGCTGGGATGGGAGGGGGGGTGATGGAATCCCCCCGGTCCTGGGAAGGGCTCTGGAGGGTTTGTAGGAGGGAAATTCCTCCCTGGAAAAGCGGGATTTGAGCGTTAATTCAAAGGCAAAGTGCTGAGGTTGGGCCAAATTCCCAAGTTTTTCCTCCAGGCTGGATCCCTGTGGCTGCTCCCAGGAAGTTTGGGCTGGAGAGATGGAGGGGGAGGAGCTCCGTGGGTTGAGCTTCAGGAGGGGGAACATTCCAGGAAAACAGCTCCAGTTATCCCTGGAAAATCCTTCCCCAAATCCCATTAAATCACCTCGTCAGGGCTCCAGGAATTGGGGCTCCAGGGAATTTGGCTCATTCCCTGTCAAATCCCCTTCCAGGAGCTGTTTGGTGTCCCTTTTTCCATGGGTTTCGTGGGATTTTTACCAGTTGAAGGGGCAATCCCTGGATCCCACCTGGGTGGGAAGAACAGGAATGATCCCAGTGCCTCCTGGGGGACTGGGGATGGATTTTGGGAGCTGTAGAATCCAAGGGGAGCCAGAAAACCTTGGAATCCCACCCTTCCAAGGAGGAATTCCTTCCCCAAATCCATCCCAATCCTCCCTTTTCACCATTCCCTGTGTCCTGTCCCTCCATCCCTTGTACCAAATCCCTCCCCAGCTCTCCTGGAGCCCCTGGAATTCCCTCTGGAATGGTCTGGCCCCTTCCCTGCTCCAGGTGAACATTCCCAGCTCTCCCAGCCCCAATCCAGAGCAGAGGGGCTCCAGAATCCTGGAATGCTTTGGGTGGGAAGGGACCTCAAATCCCATCCCATTCCATAGGCAGGGACCCCTTCCATGGAAAAGGTGGATCCTGGGACACTCCCGGGGATGGGGCAGCCACAGCTTCTCTGGGAATTCCAGCCCACCCTCCCAGGGAGGAATTCCATCCCTAAACCCACCTCAATCCCTGTTTTCCAGTGGGAACCCATTCCCTGTGTCCTGTCCCTCCACCCCTCATCCCAAATCCCTCCCCAGCTCTCCTGGAGCCCCTGGAATTCCCTCTGGAATGTGCTCCAAGCTCTCCCTGGCTCCATCCCTGCTCCAGGTGGGCATTCCCAGCTCTCCCCTGTCTCCAGAGGTTCTCCAGCCCTCGGATCATCTCCGTGGCCCCTCTGGATTTGTTCCAGCAGTTCCAAATCCTCCTGGAATTGGGAATCCCGGAGCTTTTCCCACCCTGGGAATGACCCCAGGACAGGGGGTAGGAGGAGGGAATAAAGGAATGGAAATAAAAGAGGAATAAAGGTCGGGCAAAGGATGTGGAGCTTGAGGAAAACACACCCCGGCCCTGGAGGTTTGGGGCCATTTTGCCCATTTTGGGTGTTTTGAAAATGCTTTAATTTGGGATTTGGGGGCAAAACCTGAGGGAAAAGCTGGTGGGGAACTGGGATGGGGATGGAGGGTCCCAGGGCTGGGAGGGGACGGGGAAGGGGGACATTGTCACTG
>VXBA01002342.1:213928-235196 GCA_013399895.1 Serilophus lunatus | reverse complement strand
AAAGCCGGGGAACAGACCCCGGAACCGACCCCAGGGAAGCGCTCCCGGGAACAGGCTCGGGGGACAAACCCCAGGGAAGCGCCGCGGGCTCGCGGCGGGGCCGGGGGCGCCCCCCCGTGGTTGCGGCCGGAGCCGCGGAAGGGCCGGTCCGGGCCCGACGGAGCGAGCCAAGGTTTTCTGACAGGGAAAGGCCGATTCCCTCTTTTCAACATTTACGAACTGGTTTTTCCTTTCGCAGAAAGCGCCTCCCACTCGGGCCGATGCCCCACTCGGGGAGCAGGGCCCGGGCCCGGCCCCAGGGGGAGGCTGAGGGGCTCAAACCTCTGCTCTGCTTCAGTCCAGCACGGGCAGGTACAACGTTCCCTCCACCAAAGGTTCAATCAGCTACTGACCCGAGGTTCCCAGCAGTCCCCAACTTGTCCTTTCCTCTCCTTGACCTCACGGTCCAGGGGCCTGAGCCACTCCCCACTGCAGGAGGAACACACGGAGCTCCTGCAGCACTTGGGTTTCTGACCTGGACTCCCAACCCTTCCCTGCACTCAGAGCTGCTCCGGGCTGGGCTGAGCTGAGACACTTTGCAGCTTCTCCGACACCTGGACACAGACCCTGCAGTTCCCAGAGCTGCTCCCACTCACCTCAGGGACAAACCCGAGCAGTGACACACACCAGGCTCGGAGCAGTGGCCTGGCTGATGTTCATTCACAGCCAGGAGGGCACTGGCAGCTCCAGCTGATGCTTCTGGAAGAGAAGGAGCAGCAGTGGGACCCTGGCACTCGTCTGTTGCTGCCTCTCTAACATCACCTTTCTCTGACTTTAGTTACACTGCAACAACATCTACAGCCAAAAGCTTCAACAAAACTGCAGTTTAATTTCAGAAAATGTGTTAAAATATATATATATATTTGTACATCAATTCGACACAGTGTTAGTTTACACAAATGATGGTCTTTCTTGAAACTGTATTTATGAAATGTACATTTTTAATTTAAATACTCAGTATACACTGCACTTAATCTGCATGTTGCATTTATTAAATACATTAAAATCTGCAATGTAACAAAACGTTTTCTGCATACGAAATTCAAAACACCATTTTCAATGAACTAAAGATGGCTCACTTCATTTATTTAACAACTAGTGCCTAGCACACCAGCTCAGCTCCACCACCACCAGCTGTTCTTTCTCTTTATTGACATTGTTCACAGACTAGTACATATTACACTGAGAGTGCTGGATAAAAACATGAGGTACCAAAGTGGTTCAAAGGTTACAGGTCATGCAGATCATGCGAGACAGCAAAGAAAGTTGTGAATGAGAAAACACTAAATAAAAATACATAGAGAATGTGCATTATAAAATAAAATTTTAAAAAAACCCCAACAAAACAAAAAAACCCCAACAAACCTCAATTACACAGCTTTGCTTCTTTGGTTACAAAGTAGGTTGAACAATTTCACAGCTTTTTATTCCCACCCAAAAAACAAACCAAAAACGAAATGTCAAAAAGCAGAGGAATCATGGCCCTTTCTCTCTATTAGAAAGTAGAAACAGAAATGAGCAAAGTTTTCTTCATCAAAATAGCCCATCACTTATTTATTATATCACAAGGACTGGTGACTACCTGTACAGATGCACTACAGTCTTCATACTTACACTCTATACAAAATTTACATTCAAGCTGGATCTTTACTACCGTAAATAAATACCCAAGGTCATTGCCATTAGTGTTAGAAGGATGCCAGGGTTCTTTGTTCAATTATTGCCTAGACATTGCATCTATTAACACAATCCCAGCTATCATTTTACCCATATATTTAGCAAAAAAAAAAAAAATTAAAAAGTTCTGTGACATTGTTCATGTACATTATGAAAATAGCAGCCCTGTAATAAATAAAACAAATAAATGAAAGTAACGTAGGCAAATGTTACTTGTCTGAAAAGAAGAGTGGCTGTGCAGAGGAGCTGCTGCTGCTCAGGGCAGCCCCGGGGGATTGTCTGGCCGGGCAGGGCCGGGCTCAGGCCGAGGACACGTTGGGCTGGGCCCCGGGGGAGGGGCCCTGCTGGCCCGGGAGCTGTGCCAGCTGCTCCGAGCTGGACAGCGACTTGAGCAGCGCGTTCTCCCGTTCAAGTAAAGAGTTCCTTTCCACCAGCTCCTTGATCTGCTCCTTCAGCACCTCCACCTCTTCCCTCACGGCGTACATCAGGTGGCTCTTCACCAGGTCCTGCAGAGAACACAGGGCACAGTTACCTGAGATTCCTGAGCCCCAGCCCGGGGTCCTGCCCTGCTCTCACCCGCTGGAGCCTGGGAGGCAAAGCCCCTCCCCGAACCCACACCAGTAACTCAGCCTGCAGGCACAAGTGTGACCCAGCCCTGACCCCAGGGCTTTGTCCCTGTCCCCAGGGCTTTGTCCCTGACCCCAGGGCTTTGTCCCTGACCCCAGGGCTTTGTCCCTGACCCCAGGGGCTTTGTCCCCAGCTCTCCAGTCACCTCAGCCATGTGGAACACAAGGGCTGGAATCACACCCCAACCCCTCAAGGGAAAGCATAGCTCTGAGTCTGGAGCTGCAGCTCAGGGGCTCAAGGCACAGGCCCACACCAGAGTATGAGAATTAAGACAGAAGAAAGCTTTTCCATCAGCAGTAACAAAAATCCAGCAGCAGTGTGTGAAGGATGGTGCAACTCACCCTTCAGAAAAACCAGTGATGAACTTGGCTAAAGGCACTACTTATTTCCAGCACCCCTTCAAGTTCAGTGGGCTTGTTCACAGCAATTTATAAGAAAATTCACTGAAGAACATTGTTGGGCCAAGAGTAAAGGCAACCACGGTTTGTGGTCATTCAAAGCTGATACACAAAATCCTTTTTTCAACAATGGTCTCAGTCTGACCCACCTGGGGGGATGTCACAGCCTCACAGAAACACAGGATAGCTGGAAGCTTATGCCCAGTGATGAACCACATTAATCCTATGAGAAACAACTTGTATTTTACTTACCATTGCCTGTTCTATTTTGTTGTCAATGGCAACAACACTGGCACCAGATGCACTGTGAACACAAGGAGAGAACACTGTGAGATTCCCTGGGTCACTCAGGTGAACCCACAGGACCCCTGGAAGATGCTGTCAGTGGGAAGCTGAAGCTCAGAGTCAGGAATTCAGTGCACAGTCACAGGGGTGCCCCCTGTCCCCCCCAGCTGCCCAGCACAGCAGGAGATGCTGCTCCTTCAGTTCATGCCTCCTTGTGACACCCATAACCACAAAAATGCATTACAACAAACACTAAATCAACTGCTTTGACTCCTGGCCTCATCTTCCAGCTTTGCTGTGGAAAACAGAGATTCACAGAGACTCATGAGATCCTCACCTCTAGTGCCATTCCTGACACAATGTTTGTTCTCTGGCTTCACCTGGAGTTCCCCTTTGCCAGAAGCAGCTCCTGGCTGGGCAGTGCTGCTGCAGAAGGAGCAGAGCCCTGACCCTCTCCTGGCTCTGGCTGACAACCCCCCCGGCCCCAGTGAGGGCCAGGCCTGTTCCAGAGACACCAGTGCAAGTGTCCAAGAGCCCAGCTCACCCTGTGCCCAACAAGACCCTGAGTCCTGGGGGCAGCACTGCAGGTCTGAGTGCCCGGGTCTGTCTGCAGGTCCCTCCCTGGCAGCTCTGCACTGGGGTTTGGGGGTGCCCCTGCTCCCAGACTCAGCTGCAGCTCTGCCAGGGTGGGCAGGGCTGCACCCCCTGTCTCAGGGGTCCCGTTTCCCCCCAGCTCTGGCCTGACACAGGCTGGCAGCTGCTGGGCTGTGAGAGGTGCTGATAAGAGCCCCAGGCAGGGCCCTGGCTATCAGCAGCACCCAGGAGCCACCATGGGTGACAGCAAGGGCTGCAGTGCTGCTGGAGAACTCACCCTTCTGGAGTTACACAACACTCAGGGAAACCCAGTGCTAAGAAAAAAACACTCAAGGCTTTTCACAAGGAGTGTTCTCAGTCCTGCTGAGCACACTGTCACTGACATGGAGCAAGGCTCAGCTCCTGGAAAGAGAAGTTAATTTTAGAGGTCACACAGAACTGTCCCCAGCACTGGGCACTCACCAGCACAGTGAACCAGCTCTGCAGGCTGGGGGGAGTAACAGCCTCTGTTTCTACACTCAACTAAGCTTGTAACCCAAACCAGAAGTGCTCAACACTCACTCCCCAAGAAAATGGTTCCAGTCCCTTACTGTCTTCTAAGTCTCTTCCAGGCCCTGTCTGTGCTAAACCTCCTCAGAATAAGAAGTATCTATAACTCATGCCAAGGGAAGTGTTCCTTTCCATCCCAAATTAACACACCTCAGACTCATCTGGAACTGTCCCCAGTGTCTGTGCTCACAGCAGCCCTTCACAGGCACCACCCTCCAGGTCAGGGGAGGCAGCTCCCAGGTAACCACAAGAGGAGGAGAATGAAGGTGAACATCACACTTGGCACTGGGACCTGCTCCTCCATCTCTGCAGCACCATCACCACCTTCTGTCAGCCTGTTCAGTTCAACGTGACACTGAGTCCCTTCTTCCACCCATCTCAACTACTGTGCAGTGTCACTCTTTCCAGAATCAAGTGCACTGCACTGCTCCAAGCTAAGGCTGTCAGGCAGCTCTGAGCAGACAGGCAGCCTTCCCTGGGCCCCTGTCCTGCTGCCAGGCTGCAGAGGCACCTCTGTTGAGCTCCCCCCTGTCCGTGGGTGTGAGAACTGGCCCTCCCCACACTGGGGAACCACTGCTCTCCCACCCCCCCCAACAGGACCCCAGGCAGCTCTCACACCACTGCCCCTCCTGCCCCTTTCCCAGAAGAATCTGCCCCAAGCCCGAAGTGCCCAGTCCCAGTCCCAGAGACCCCACCTGCCCCCAGGAGAAGCTCCACACTCATGGGACAGGGTCCAGTTCCCCATCAGCACAGACCCACCCGACTCTGCTCCATGGCACCCCCTAAAACCAGATGAGAATTGGATTTTAGGGCAGCACATTTCTCAGAGGACTCTGTCCTTTAGGAATTTTTCACAATGCTCCCCATACCAAATAGCTCCTGTGAGATGCTGAAGAGCAGAGCCCTCTGCAGCCAGCTGCTCTCCTGGGACACTCCAAATATGCTGCCAAATCTTATGATTTGGAACTTCTCTTGATATCAAATCACTGTTTGCATAAAAAGTTTATCCCATGGCTACAGAATGAAATTTATAGGCACAATCTAGTCCTTATAAAAAGACCAAGAAAAAACCCAAAGTCTCTGTTAAATGAGTCTTTTTGGAACAGACACACTGTAATTCCAGTTCAGTTTGACTTGGATCTCTGAGTTCAGGTCACACCAATGAAGGCTCTGCCCCAAAAGGTGTTATGTTGGTGTATCAAGTTCATGCTGAAGCCCACCTTGCTACCAGGCAAGATTTACAGCCAGCAAGAACACCCAGACTCCCAGGTACAGTCTGTCACTCCCAGAGATGGGTGGTAACCAAGCACTTCCCTACCTCCCACACCAGGTACCAAAACTCCTCCTTGCTCTGAGAAATCCTCATTTTGATGGTTTAAAAAAACATCAGTGGCTTTTGCTTCCTAACTTGTGTTTGCCTCCACCCAGGAGCTCTGCTGGGGGAGCAGCTGAGGGGCTCAGGTGCTGGGGTTACACCCCCACAAGGGTCCACTGGACTGGGATGTGCTGGGCTGACTGGAGAGCTGCCCTGGCTCTGGGTCAGAGGCCATGGCTAGTAGTGGCCACTCTGTGCCCTCCCTGCTGCCACCCTGCCCTTATCTCCTGGTGCTGAGCCTGGCAAGGCCTGATAACCCTCCACTGGGCAGCCTGGGGCTCCAGGCTCAGGGACTGGGACTGGGCACAGCCCCCCAGGCAGAGCAGGGGGTGCCCCTGCAGCACAGTGGTGGCACAGCCCCCACTCTACAGCCCCTCACTGGCCCTGAAGGACAGGCCTGGGGCAGGGGAGGCCCCCAGTGCCCCCAGGGGAGGGTCCTGAGCTGGGGGCAGGGCAAGGGCAGAGGGGCAGGCACTGGGAGAAGGGCTGCAGGGCTCAGCCTGGGCTGCCCTTGGGGCCCAGCAGCCCCACACCCCTCCTGTGTGAGTGCCAGCACCATGGAGCCCAAAGGAACACAGCTGATCTCAAGAGGCATCTGTGGGCAGCTCAGGGATGTTCACAGGCCACAGGAGTGACAGCCTTTGTACCAAAGCACAGGGAGAAGAGGTGGTGCTGAATGGGCTGCACTGGGTGGTGCAGGACCTGAGCATGATGGAAATGGCACAGAGAAAGTGTGGATCGTGTGCTGGTTTGGGCCGGGCAGGAGTGGCTTTCCTCCACAGTAGGTGCTGTGCTCTGGGTCTGCACTGAAATAGTGTTGATTATATAGAGAAGTTTTGTAATTGCTGAGCAGTTCCAGCAGCAGTAACATCCAATAACAGCACCAAGGCCCGTTCTGCTCCCCATACAAAACATGTTACTGTCCCAATGTTAACTTGTTAATGGCCACGGGAGAATTGAACAAACATCACCTCACCCTCCTGGGCACCAAGAGCCATCTCAGCCACGAGCACAACAAGCACCACTGTGCTCATCTCAGTGGGACTCAGACACAGCTATGGCTCTTCCAAGAGACACACTCTGAACTCCACAACTCACTTCAAAATCTATGTAAAAAGATTAAGAACCAAACTTCAAAGGCATCTGCAACCCAATTCATTCCATATACTTAAAAAAAAGCAAAAGCACAGTGGTTCATTTTTAGAGACCCCAGGGACCTCAGGAACCAGCACTGGATGCATCAGGAACAGAAGTCATTCAGAGCCCTCCTTTGGCACAGCCCAGCACTAGAACAGGTAACAGCATCTTATGTGTGAGACTGGAAATCCTGCAGACTGGATGGTGGGAACCAATTTTGAAGGGTTTTAGTAACAAAGCCATATTCTGTACCCAGCTGTATTCATGCTCACCTCCATCCTACTGCCCCAAGGAATTTCTCAGCTCCAACTCACACAATGTGGGGGTTTCCTGCCTTTCAGATACATAAACCCTACAGATGGACAGCAGTGCCCCACCCAGAGCCTCTGTACCACAATTCCTCCTGTAAAGCACCAGCTGTGCTTTGGCTCAGGGGCCAGTGGGTCCACAGATCTGTGTCACTATTGCTCATCTGCATCATTTCTCTTGGTCAGAGCTGTGTGAGAACCTGAGAAAGTCTGAGGCACTGAATCTGCCACCCCAGGAGTTCCCACACACATTGGATGACTTCATTTATATTGAGAAGGTTCATGCTTCACACAGAAGTGCAACAGAAACACAAACCCTACTGCTTTAACTCCAAGTTCACCAACACTGTTGTGTTTCAGGCAGACCCACCCCAAGCTGCCCTGGCACTGCCACCCCCACTCATGGGGGATGCCAAGAGCCACTGCTGCCCTTCCTAAAGCCACACCAGCTGGAAAGGCCAACCCTCAGCCACCCCTGGGAGCCCTGGGCAGGGAAACCCTCCTGCTCACCTGCCAGTGACAACCAGCATCTCCCTGGCTCTTACTGGTGTGAGTGTCCCCCCCAGTGTCACCTCCTGCCAGGGCTGGTGACAAACACCCTCATCCCTCCTCACTGGAGCCACCCAGCAAAGCCCTGCTCCCCTCTGCAGGGCCAAGGACAGCTCTGCTGGCTCCAGCTGTGCCCAGAGGTGGCTGCTCACAGCAGAGCCCACAGCTGCCAGAAGGAACACTGGAGTCCCACAGGTTTCCTGTTCACACCCAGGGTCCTGCCCCCAGCCCTGGTGCCCTGCACCACATGTGGGGGGCAGGCAAAGGGGCCATGAGGACTCACCCCTCCTGCTGTTTGCACAGCAGAGCCTTTCCCTCCCCAAGCCACGTCCTGTTCTCCCCCAGCCCCTGTGCCAGGGCTGCCCTGCCCTGCTGAGCCCCCCCACCCCTGCCCTGGGCACCCCCAGCACCTGGTACTGCCAGGGCACAGCTCAGAGCCTCTCCCTGTCAGTGCCCCAGAGCTGCCCAACGTGACCCTAAAACCCACCAACTGGGAGGCAAATGCAGAACCTGCTGACCCCTGGCAGAGACCCTGGGGTCTGAAGGGATTGCACATTTAAAGCTTGTACCCCTCCTGGTGAGTTTGGGTCCATGTCCTCACAAACACTTACTTTTACCACAAAGTGTTCCCTAGAAAAGGTGCAAGGCTATTTTAAAGGCAGCCATTGACACTTTTCTCCCCGAATTTGATGTTTTTCTGTATCCCACACTTCCAGTACCTGCTTGGGCCATTGTACATAAACCTCAGATTTGTGAAGCCTCCATCTTATCCATTATTTGATTTCAGGACTTTTTAAATCAGCTTCCTCATCCTAAGATTTATTTTGAGACATGAAAATAGAGAAAGAGCTGAAACACAGACCACAAAGTGAGCTTCTGGTCTACAAACCAAATATGCCTCCTGAGCCCTGGGCTTTGTCTCAGTGAAATAATGAAGTCCCTGAAACCTGAATACCAGCCCTGCCCCATAAATACAGGAGAGTGGCACCAGCCAGAGCTCAAAAGAAAACAGAAGTTTGTCAAAGTTTCTGCTGCAAAAGGAAGACATGCCTGGAAACTGAGCACCCAGCACCACAAAATAAGGAAGGACAGAGCAGGACACACCAGCAGGACTCACAGCCCTCAGCACTGAGCAGGACACAGACTTGGCCAAGCAAACTGTAAAGGCTCCAGGCGAGCTGTGGCAGTTAAAAAGCCTCCCAAACACAGCCAGTCCAGGGCCGAAATGGTTGTCACTACTCCACAGCCACACAAAACTCACACTCTACAGCTGGTTAAGCAGAAGTTTGTGACAAGCCAGACACCACAAGGCATGAAGTCACAGAGTCACCAGGACTTCAACCTAAAGGTGACAAAATGTCCTTCAGATTCATTCCAGGGCAGGAAAGGAACAGTTTGCAGCTGCTGCTGAATTGGTAAAGCCCCTCAGCAGGTCAGGCTCTGCTGCCCTTCCCTGCAGGGTCTCACTGCAGTTCCAGAGCCAACCTGGCAGATTCCTTTTGTCCTGGCACAGCTCACCTGTGTCCCCCATCCACTCTGGCAGAATGACAGTAAGCCAGAGAGCTCCCTTTCCTGGCTTTAAGGTGGAAATACTGTAACTTTGACAAAATTGCATTCAAATGCAGCATTTCACATGGACTCAATGCCAAAGGTTCCCTTCTCTGGGAGGGGGAGCTGCCAACATGTTGGGGAAGGTCAGCCAGTGGTGACCAGCACTGAGCTCCGAGCTCTCACACCACAGGAGGGAGAAGAAGTGATGCCACAAGTGAGTGTTGTTGCAGAACAAACACTTCTCTGCCAGGGCTCTCACCTGCCCAAGCCCAGTGTGAAGCCCTGACCAGCAGCAGCAGTTCTGTGCCAACAAACTGAGGGGGAGGTGGCCCAGAGCAAAGCAGGTCATGCATTCCATCCCCAGGCATCCCTACCTCTGCCAGCAGGCCTTGGGCTCGGGGAACTTGCTCAAAGGGAAGGCTTGGTAGAATGCAGCTGAAGGATTCCTGTGAGACCCAAGAACCAGACAGACACATTGAGAAGGGGGGAACACAAACACCAAGTCTCTCAATTCATCCTGCATTGCAAAGGGAATTCCTGCCCAGACAGGTGAAAGCAGTGTTGGAAAGGCTCTGCAGTAAGGACACAGGGATCCCAGGGATCCAACCCAACACAGCACTGCTCCAGCCCCAGGGACTCTCAGGCTGCTCCTGCACAGAAGTGGCTGTGAGGCCATCAGTGACCCTCCTGTGCACACCCTGAAGGCAAGCACACACCTCTGGGGTGGCCCCAGCTGTCTCTGCACTGTTCCCACCCCCAAGCAGAGAAAAATGCCTTTTAGTTGGAATCGTGGAACGGCCTTGGAGGAGCTGGGTGTGAGGCTGACACTCACAGGCTGCTGCAGGGGGGCCTCTCCCAGCTTCTGAAAGGAATATGAACCTTTTTGTTCATGAACCAGTTTCAGTCTTCAAGCTCCTGACCAACCTCAGCAACTGAGGGCACATTATTCCCCAGGCAGCAGCAGGACACAGGGATGGTCTTCCAACAGCTCATGTCAGCCAGAAATTCCTTGTGAGAGCAATCCCCAGGCCTCACCCAAACACAGAGGATGTGACCATGTCCTAACTGAGCAGAGCCTTTCATGCCACCCTGCAGGACATTTCTGGGCAGGGAGCTCTGCCAGGGCTCAGTGAGAACATCCCCAGGCAGGAGACACTTTGCTCCTGTCCTTGGGCACTGCAGGACAGACCATCCCCACACCCATGGGTGGTCTGCAAGCACGTGGACAGCAGCAAGAGAAGGCAGGGAGATGTCTTGTCTGAAATAAAAAGGATGCACGTCAATAAGGATAAGCTGGAAGATGCTCTGGTATCAATAACCAGCTGCAAAGTACAAAATACAGAATGTACAAAATACAGAATGTACAAAATACAGAATGTACAAAATACAGAATGTACAAAATACAGAATGTACAAAATACAGAATGCAATCCCACAGAGGAGCCTAAACAGAACTTTAAAAACACAAGCTCTGCAAAGGTGTCAAAGCTGCAATCCTGCTCCTTACACAGGACACACAGGAACTGAAGTCTGGCTTTATTTGGCCTTTCTGAGCCCCTCAACTTCATGGCCAAGTCCAGGTATCAACTCTCTGGAAGGAGATAAACCTACTGAAATTCAGTTACCACCACTAGAAGACCAGGGAAATCCCAATTTCTTCCCCCAGTAATCAGAATCACTGAGCAGTAAAATTTAAGAGATGAAAGGGTCAGTTCCAGGTGTCACACAAAGCATCTGCTAAGAACAAAATGTGTTTCCACAGCTGCTCAGTACAAGCACAGGACCAACATTAAGGGGTTTGTTTGCACCAAAGAAATACCAACCTAAGGGTCAGAGCTGCCTTCCAGACACACAGACCCCTAACAGAAGGGGTGGGACTCCCACCCCACAGGAGATCAGCCCATTATTGCCCCAAACAAGGTCCACAAATCTCCACAGCAGTTCCCAGGCCCATCTTCCACAACCCTCTGAGGAAACTGGGACACTGTCAGCACCAGCTCTGCCTTAGAACAGGATCAACTCCTGCAGGTACCAAATTCAACTCTGAAATAGGAAAGAAAGGAAGTAAAGAAGAGGCTGGTTTACACTTTGGAATCAAACTACCTTTCTGTTCAACTGCAAAGTCCTTCTTTTGGTGTAAAACAAAAAAAGCCTGTTCTAAACTACAATTCTTTGTAGTTGCAGCCAAGGCTCTCATTGAAGCCCCAGTCAAACCCCCATCACTCTGATGTTGCTGGTCTCAGAGGAGAGGCCACTGATGGTGCAGTGATGCCAACAGGAAGCCCCAGGCTGTGCAGGGCTGCAGGAGCCAGGCTCCCTGGCTGGGGTGAACTGCTCCTGGGCACAGCCACCAAAGGAAACGTGCCCCTACCCCCCTCTACAGAGCCAGGGACAAACTGGACACCTGGAGAAAGGAGGGACTCAAAGACACCCCGACAAGGCAGTCAAGGTCATGAAGATGTGCTTATCCCTCCTGCAGGAGCAGGACTGTGTGTGCCCTCACCTCAGAGCCTCCCCAGCCCAGGGCAGCCCTCAGCTCTGTGCTGCAGTGCTCCCTGGCACAGGGCTCTTCACTGGGGCACCCACAGCACCTGCAGGGTTTACCTGGGATCTGGGAGAGGGGTTTGGCCATCACTCTATCCCAGCCCACCAGGGAACTCCCAGCACAGTTCATGGCCTTTGAGATGATGTTTGCACTAGTAACAGAATTCCTCCTCCACCCCTCTCCTTTGAAATTGCTTTATTTTTACTGCCTTCTATTTAAAGCAGCTGCAGCTTGGAATCAGCTTTCTCTCTATAAAACAGCAGCTGGAACACAAAGCTCTGCAGGAGAGGACTGACAGGGACTGGACATGCAGGAGTGGATGCAGAATCCAGGGAAATAACATCCCCAGCCCTGCAGTGAGGTGCTCAACTGCATATTCTGCTCACACAGGTCCTTAAAGTCATTACACTTGCAACACAGACCCAGAGAAAATAGCGGAGTTCAAAGCCTTCCCATCCAGCTTCAGGCACCTTGTGGCTGCAGGGGACAGGGAGGCTCCCTCCCTCCAGGGCCTGCAGGGCAGGGCTGGGGCAGCAGCTCCCAAACACCTCCAGGGACTCTGAAGTCGTTCACAGGCTACTGCAAAATTCAAATATCACAGGAGTGCAGAGGAAGCACTGCATGGATCTGACCTTCACTGGAAAAGAGCAGCAGCCCAAACTTTCTTTGCCTTAATCTCACAAGAGGATTTTGCCAAATAATCCCCTGCAGTGACTGGAGGCCTCCAAGGAGAGGGAAAAGGAGATGACTCAAATGCACAGGGTACCAAGGCTGGCAGAGCCACTTCACTGGGATTCTGGCCTTGGCCTACCCCTGCTCTGGGGGCTTGTCTCTTTAAAAACAACAGGAGTAACCTTCCACCTCTATGAATGCCATTATCTGTTTCAGGTACTTACGTGTTTTAAATAAAAATAAATAATATAAAAATAAAACCCCTTTGTTATTATTGCCTGTGCTAGGTAATAATCATCCTCTGTTTCTGAAGGAGTTTGCTGAAGAGTTCAAACAGTGAATCCCCGTGTGACTGTTTCATACTAACCGTGGAAGGAGCCCCACAGGTGCCCATTTCTGGATCTCTCCTCTCTCCTGGCTCCAGGGTCCCCTTGTGGTGGTGCCCAGGCCCAGCAGTGCTGCAGACAGCAGGGCAGCTGCCAGGCTGCCCAGGGGCCACTGGTGCCCTCCCCTCCTCCCAGNCCCTCCTCCTGCCCCAGCAGCCCCCTCACTCCCAGCTCATTAGCAGCCCCCTAACGAAGCACGGCAGGTCTGCCAGGGCTCTCCCTCAGCCTGGACTCCAATACAGCATCAACCTGAGCTTCTGTCCTCAGCCAAAGCACCCACCAAGTGTGAGAATGCCTTGTCCCTGCCCTGGGGGAAGCCAGCCTTCAGCTCCTGCAGGGGACACACCAGGGCACTGCCCTGGGCACAGCCTGGCTGCAGGGCACCAGCCCAGCTCAGGCACAGCCACCCACAGCCCCCCAGTGGGGAATGGCACTGCAGGAACCCTCTGCCTGACCCAGCCAGGGACTGGTCTCTGTTAAGGGGCTTTCAAGAAAGGCCCACCAACATTCTCCATGTCTGGGCACACCGAGACAAGCTGGAAAACCCCCCGGAGCAAACACAAAAAGCCTCATTTTCAGTAACTTCTGTGTTCTCAACAAACCCCTGGAACTTCCCCTCAGGTGGGCTGCAGCCCCTCAGCCTCCCCTGTGCTCTGCCAGGAACAGCCCTGTGCCACTGCAATGAGTTCTCCTGCAGATCATCCCCTTCAAGGGACCAGCTCTGAGAGCTCCCACCCACTCTGACCCACGGGATGGAAGGAGGGAGCAAAACAGCCAATTCAGGATTTCTGAATCTAAAAGATCCCCACTTGCTAGTATACCATTAAAGACCCAAAACTCTGCAAAACCTCCCAGAAGTATTGGCTTTTACACAGCTTGGCTGGTAAAGAAAAAGGCCTTTATTCCTAAGCATGACCACGTTACTGTAGAGGACCAGGCTCCTGCTGCCTGCACAGCCCACGAGGCCAGATTTCCTCCAAGCCAGTGATGAAGGGAAAGCTGTTTGTGGTTACTGGTGAACAAGGCCCTGCCCAGTGACCAGCTGGCTTGAGGACTCATCCTCCAATAAAACAGCTCAACAATGAGATTTTTCCCACACTGAGTTCCAGGTACAGCACTCTCAGTTACCTGTAAATACAAGTGGCTCCTGTTTTTTGAAAACCAAGTATTTCAGTATTTGTGGGGAAAAAAGGGAGTGGATAAAACAGATTCAAGCAGACTCACAAATCCCACCTGTCCTACTCATGTGACAAAATCAAGAATGCACCCAAGAGCAAATGTTTTAAATTCCACACTGGCCTTTACAAGGCCTGAGCCCCCAGGCCATGGCTCATCACACAGGGTATGACAGAGCTGCCTCCCCAGAGGATTCACAGGGCTTTTACCACTCAAGTTTCACCACTTGGCTTTACAGACACAGCATTTTTACAAAGGCATTTGTAGGTCACTCGAAGTATTTCTGGGCCTTGCCCCCACAGAAGGGATGTTCCACACAGGACACATTCCCAGGAGCTCTGGGCCACACCCCCACACAAACAGCTGGGGTAACTCAGAGAGGCAAGCAGGATTCTTAACCCTCACCTTTCAATAAACCAGACAAGTCCAACTTGCTGGAGATGGCTCTAAAGCCTCAGCTGCTTCACAGAAACCAGTGACTCCACTCGTGCAGGGCAGCCCCAGCACAGCCCAGTCCCCCCAGCAGGTCAGGGCCCTGCCCTCCCTCCCTGCAGTGCAGACTGGGGGAACTGGGCAGCACCCAGGCCATGCCCAGGGCTCTGCCCCGCTCAGGGCTGCACCCCCAGCCCCTCTCCTGCCCAGGGCCCCCAGCTCATGGCACAGGCAGCTGGCACTTCCCAGGGCACTCGGTGGGATCCCCACCTGCTCTGACAAAAGCTCTCACAGCCTGTCATAACAAAATGCATCCCTCCTAACCTCTAAGGGGGAGCAGATACACATAAAACCTCTTGGAAGAATTGTTTTGTGTGACAAAAGAAATCCAGACAAGTGGCCAAGTAAGTCCCCTGCCCTGCCCAAGGGAAACCAGGTGATCCCACGAGGCAAAGAGTCCCTGGCACTCCACACACACTTGGACTGAGGAAGTGCAAAGTTCAAAGGTAGGAGAATTTTTGAAGAGGAACGAAGACACAACCTTACAATGCACTTCAAGGGACCTCATGTCTGAGAACCTTCTCAGAAGTCAGTGGCTTCAGCAGCTACTGTAAATACTTCCATTTCTACTCTTTGTCAGATACAGGCATAATATATAATATAATAATATACAGGAATAATACAGGCAGCTGTGCCTGGCAATCCAGATTTACTGAGCAGGGCTGAACCAGCTGTGCCTTAGCAGGAGGCTCAGGGAAGCTTCCTGGGGAGTCTTTGCTGACACACAAAGCACAAACAAGGTTTGCACTTTTCCTGAAACTACTAATCACCAGCTGTCAAACTGAAACATTAATACAAGCCTGAACATGCAACAGGCTGGTGCTGAAACACTGAGCCCAACTCCTCTTTACTACAGGGTCACCTGAAGTCATAAAAGATTATCAGCACTTGCTATAAAAACACAACCTCAGAGAACCTTCAGCCCTTCCAAGTTCAGGGCCCTGCCTTCTCAAAACAACCAAATACCTGAATATTCAGCTTTCAACAAGCTTAAAAGAGCTTCCATAAAACACATGCTGTTACTGCTGCCATACCAAACAGCATTCAGGAATCAGCCATGGAGTATTTGCACTCTGCCGCAGGGGAGGAGGAGAAAATGACCCCCAGCAGCTGAGCAGAACACGGAGGAGTCCAAGGTCCAGGGCACCACTCATGTCCCCACAGTCTGTAAAACAAAACTGGTCACCCACTTCCTCCACTCAGTAACTCTCCTCTGAAACACTTCTGCCTCCTGAAGTCTAAAACTGGCTGCTCCTTAACAAAGGCATTGGAAAGTTCAAACTGGGAAACAAGGCTGTCACCTGAGTGTCCCCAACTGCCCCCCTCCCAAAGTGAGTGTGCAGCAGGACAGGCCTGTCACCCCCAGGCACTGCCTGGGGCTGCAGCTCCCTGCACCCACGTGGGTACAGAGCACAGCAAGGGAGCACAGCAGGCTGCAGCCTGTGAGCACTGACCATCCCTGGCTGCAGCCTGTGAGCACTGACCATCCCTGGCTGCAGTCAGTCTGTGAGCACTGACCATCCCTGGCTGCAGTCAGTCTGTGAGCACTGACCATCACTGGCTGCCATCCCCAGCTCAGCTGGATTTCAGACTGAGGTGTCAGACCAAAGGCACCCCTGCCTCTGGAGCACATCTGTCCTGCTTTCCTCCTCTCCTGCCCCTACACACACTCACAACCAGGAGGAGAGCTCAGAAGAAGCCCCCAGCTGCAGGAGGCCTCAACATTCTACCAAGCTGAGGAGCAAGGGGGGAAAGGGACAACCCTCAGCACTAAAGCAAGTCAGGTGTTGTGCACTGGCATGGATTTGCAGAATCCTTTGGTTTTCCTTAGGAACACAACAAACACTCACTCAGGGCAGTAATTCAGTGCCCCCCTGCCCTGTTCTGCCCTCCTGTGATGAACATGGGGCAGCCCCAGCAGCACCAGAGCCCCACACACACGTGTGACAGCTGAGCAGGGACTCAGCCCTGCCCCACCAGGCTCCCAGCTCCCAACTGCAGCCATTCCCTGCACCCCTGGGGCTCAGCCCCCCACCGTCCCTGGGAAAGGATCTACACTCTGCTCCTTTCCCAACAACCCCCCTGACAGTCTGCCCCACGTCTGCCCAACATGCAGGAGGCCTGAACAAGCTCTCTCAGTAACACTCTGTTAGAAGAGGCAACATATTCCTTTGCCCCCAGGAGCCAACATAAAGTTATTCAGCCAGCTGAGATAATCTGCTTGTCAACTCCAAATGTGTATGGACAGGGGCCCAAGGGTGAGCAGAGCCTGACACACCCTGACCTCAGAATCCTCTCCGGTGCCCAACTGCCTTCTGTCCAAATGGTCAGTGCAGCAAACGAAGGGCTGGGACAGTTCTGAGCTGCAGCTCTCCTGGGCTGCAACACCCAGCCCTGCCCCAGGATCAGTGCTGGCTGCAGCTCATTCTACTCACATCCACATTTAGGGACCAAAAGAAAATAAAACATCACTGTGTTATGCTGTAGGTATTCCATAACCTCCATGGAACAAATTTCTCTTTTTAAGAGCTTATCAGCTTTGCTTTTCAAGGAAGGTGTGACACACCAAAGGCTTTTTCTCTTTTTTTTTTTTTTTTTAAGTTCTTTTGGATGACTTACCCCCCTCTCTTCCATCCCAGGTAAGATTTCTTGATTGATTCTTCAATATTCATCATATGAATGCAAGAAACCACAGCTTCGTCTAGACTGCTGTCAAAGTGTACTGGACTACAGGAACAGGAAATGAAAAGTCTTCAGGCAGTGGCTTGAAAGAAAGTCCCTTCTATAAATACACAATTCTGTCTCTCTCCATTAAGCTACAAACCTTACTCCTGCATCCCTCACTATCTCAGAAGCAGACTGATTTAAAGCAGCAGACCATAAGACAGGTCTTTTGCATTGTTCCTTTCTCAGGAACGTGTGAACTGAGCACCTTCTCACAGCAGCCCTGCCTCATGCTCTCTGTACTCCTGACATGCTGTTTGCAAAGGATTTCCACCTTAATGATGTTACTTTGGAAACAGTTCCCCTTCATGTTCTGGATGATGAATGATGTCCTGGGTAACCTGAGGATACTGAGAGCTGTGCACCATCCCTGGTGAGTCACTGTCCCAGGAGGTGACTGCAGGAGAAGGATCCACAGAGGTCTGTCAGGCCTCAGGAACATGCAAACACTTAAACAGAACTGAAGGTGTCAGAAGCAATGCAGACCCCTGCCTGCACTGAGCCCCTGCTGGGGCTGGCACACACCAACAGGAAGAGGAGAATTGCTGCCCACAGATTTCCAGCTGCCATGACCACCCAGTAACCTCTGCCAACTTCCTGCACCTGCCAGCACAGACCATGACTCAGGATGCATCACCTCCCTTCTGGCCCCAGCAGCTTTATCAGTGTCAACCCCCAGCCTTGAAGGTCTCCAGGAACTATTTCCTCACTGATGGCAGCTGGGCCAAGCCCAGGGGAGTGCTGGGGCAATTTGAACAGCTGCAAAGAGTTCAAAAACAGGAGCAAGAGGAGACCTTTTCACAGCAAAGCCTGCCCAGAGAGCAGAGCACACAGCCACCCCGTGCTCACACAGCCTCACCAAGCTGCTGGCTTGAGAGTCTCACCTTTCTGTGCCCGAGACCAGCCAGGCCACTGCTGGTGGGGAGTGAAGAGCTGCTGGCTCTGGGTGACCCTCCCACACTGTGTGAGGCCCAGGGCTCCTGGCCCAGCTCACCAGCATCACCAGCGAGGGAGGGCCCTCCCAGCTGGGAGCAGCTCTCACCACAGGCAGGGGCACTTTTATCACCCAGGGCAGAGGGGGACAAACCAGTAGGAGCTCTGCTGATAAACCACAGCTGCCCACAGCCTGTCCCAGAGGGAGAGCTGCCTCTAGAGCACTCTGCCACCTCCTGCTCCCTGGCCAAGGGCCTGGAAGAGGCTCTTCAGAAATGAGCAGCAGGTGAAGCACTGCTCCAAGGGGGAAGTTCAAAGACTGAACCAGGAAAACAGCTCCAAAAACCACTGCTCTGGGTAAGAGCACCAGGAACTGCCTCACCAGAGCACAGCACAAAGTCAGCAGCCCCCAATTTGAGTAAGTAGGACAAGTTTTTCCTTGTCAATACACAAAAGTGATTCACTTGTCACGTTTGTTACTACAATTTATATTAAGTATTAGAAGCTATGCAAGATGAATGCAAAATGCATTCCTTCCTGACTCCTTAATCAACAGAATGATTAGGCAGTTGACAAATCATCTCCTGATAAAACACTGAGCTATGAGAAGAACCCAGCAGCTTGAAATCCAACCTTATTTGCACAGGGCAGTTTGTCAGCTAGGGCAGGAATCCTCTTCCACGAAGGCAAACTGTGAGGAAAGGGAACTTCAACTGTTCCACTTTGTCCTGCCTGTCCCTCAGTGCTTCAGGAGGAACCAGCACAGGCTCTCCAGCCCACAGGAAGGCAGCAGCAGCCAAGGCTCCGGTGATCACAGGCCTGCAGGACACCCCAGGCACAGCTCCCTGCCCCAGGGGTGCTCTGAGCAGCACTGACTGTGCTCCTGAGCCCAGGGCTGTCCCCAGAGGAGGGAGAGCTCACAGGGAAATCCACTACAAGACTCACACAACGGCCCAACTCCCACCTTTGAAAACACCACCACCCCACAGGTATTGCCTTCCTCCAGCCTGCAGCAATCCCAACACTAATGACAGCCACCCAGTGCTCAAACTCTGCTCTCCTTTCTCCCAGAGCAGCCACTCCAGCAGGGCTGGCCAGGACACTCCAGGGCAGGGGGACAAGTGCCCAGGCCTGGGGAGTCTGCTCACACCACACCCCTGTGCTGCAGCCCCAGCTCCAAACTGCCCCAAGGAAGGAAACTCCCTGCAGGTTGTGCTTCCCACCACGTCCACACCTTGGCCCAGGTACTGCCTCTTTCCTCAAGGCAAAGGACCACGCCCTGTAGAGCTTTCCCTGGGTAAGGCCTGCACACAAATCCATGTCCAGCTGCAAGGATTCCCCTCTCTGTCTGATACCATGAAGAGCCAGCTCCACAGCAGGACAAAGATCAAGAGTGTGTGTTCCAAGGTTTCCAAGCAGCCTCCCTCACCTGCTGGCCCTGAGGGACACCACACGCATTTGCCAACACTGCAGCACAGGGGTGGTGACAGACCCACTTTAACTCAGCTGTCACTAAAGTGTTTTATGTGTCCAGGGGAAAGAAGAGAACAGCTCTTCTCATACCCTGAGCCACTAGCTGCAGGACAGGCTCTTTGGTCCTGTCTTTCAGTCTTCGATTCTGAAGTCACATAATTTGTGCATTAAGCAGCTTTCAGGCTGCTTTCTACCCTGTTTTTTGAGAAAAGTAATCACACTCACACCCTGAGAAGCACAGTCCACTACTTGCCTAAATACTTTGCTATGGATTGTACTCTGTAACAAAAATATAGCCCAGATGAACTTCAGCATGATTTTCTGAAAACAGGAATTTGTAAAAAGCACTTGACGATAACTTGAAAGTCCATTTCCCCCCCCCCAAAAGACCAGTTACATTTTATGGCATCATAAAATAATTCATACCTGTCTTCATCACCATCCACAGGAATGGATATGCCAAACACAGAGCTAGCCAGACTGTTCATGGGAGTACTCGCAGGTAACTGCAGAGGGTTTGCCAGAGTGTCAGGGAGGGGAGGCTTCCCCGGAGGTTTGCTCTCGGCGCCCACGGGGGGCGGGGGCTGAGGTAGAGGCTCCGATTTCCTCCGGGTCTCGTCCCGCTGGGGCTGGGGCTGGAACTGCCCCAGGCTGGAGGCCGTGCCGGCCATGGCCGCGTGTGCCCCGTGCTGGGGCTGCCCCAGGCCGGAGCTCCTGCTGCCCAGCGGGGGCTGCCCCAGGGAGCCGGGCACGGTCGGCACCGCGGCTGGAGCAGCGCCGGGCGCGCCCTGGGCTGCGGGGGGCGCTGCCGAGCCCGGGCCGCTGCCCCCCAGGGGCTGCTGAGTCACAGGTTTGTGCTGCCCGAGGCCCGGCTGACCCTGGCTCTGCCCCCCCTGCAGCAGCCCCGGGCCCTGCCCCACCGCCTCGGGCTGGGCCGGCACCCCCAGCCCCGGGGCTGCCCCGGCAGAGGGGCCCGGGCCTGTGCCCTGCCCCACGGGGAGGCTGGAGGCCGCAGGGCCGGGACCAGAGCCCGCAGCAGCCTGAAGAGCTCCTGGGGGCTGCATCAGGGCCACGTGCTGCACGAACTCGGGCTGCCCGGGGGGCAGGAGATGCACGGCCGGCATCTGGGACTGGGAATAGGCGAAGGGCTGGGGCTGAGTCACTGGGATGCTCGGCTGCTGCCCCGGCTGCTGGCCCACGGGGACGCTGGGCTGGCCCGCTGTGGCACTGGGAGGCGCCAGGCCCTGCCCGTTGGGCCCGGCCTGAGGAGCCACCTGTGGCTGCTGTGGCACCACCGGCTGCTGAGCTGCCCCCGGGCCCCCGGAGAACACGGGCTGGGCAGCACTGGGAGGCACGGCCCCACCCACGGGCTGCTGGGGCTGCTGCTGCTGGCCAAGGACAAAACCGGGCTGCTGGACAGAGGGCTGGGCCATTTTCTCCGTCTGGAGCAGCTGTGACACGGCAGCCAGGGAACTGTCAGCTATAGAATCCGGGCCGTGGGCCGATGCTGGCACAGCCGAGACCACGACAGAGCCTCCCGTGGCACCGAGGCCGCTGTCCCTGTCCTGAGCAGCCTGCTCGAAGGTGCTGCTGTGCCTGATGCAGTCTGCAGTCCTGCCCAGAGCAGCAGCGCCCTCCGAGTCGCGGTCATAGTACTCCATGCACGTCCATCGGCCGCGCCGGTAGGGCTCCCCGCTGCCGTGGTCCAGCTTGATCACCCTGAAGCGGGAGCTGCAGGCGGCAGCGGCGGCGGTCTGGGCCACGGCCCCGGGGCCCGAG
>VXBA01002342.1:172174-212620 GCA_013399895.1 Serilophus lunatus | reverse complement strand
AGCGAGAGGAGCGGGGAGCGCCCCCTGGCGGCGGGGCCGGGACTGAGGCGGGGCTGGAAGTGGGGCTGGACTGGGACTGAACTGGGACTGGACAGGGACTGAGGTGAGACTAAACAGGGACTAAACCGAGACTGAGGCAGAACTAAAACCGGGACTGAACTGGGACTACACCCAGGACTGAAGCCGGGCTCCGTCCCTGGAGCCCCCCGTGCCCCGTCCATCCTGCCCTGGGCACTGCCCCCTCCCTGGGCAGCCCCTGCCCTCCCTGCCCCCCTGGCCAGCCCCAGCTCTAAACAGCGGGTGTTCTCAGAGTGCTCTGCCTTTCAGGTGGAAATTGTTGCACGCATCAAAACGCATTGGAAGTACGAGTCGAAATGGCCAAATGCACAAACTCTCCTGAGTCTCTGTTAGCTGACCCTGAGCCCTCTCGAGTCAATGGAGACCCCCCAAGTGTCGGGGGGAGCTGTGTCTCACTTCTCTGGTGCTGAAATCCAGGATGTGCCTTTGTACAGGTCCGTGGGCAAGTGTTCAGCATCTCATGCTCCTGTTTGTGAGCTTTCCCCATAGACCTTGTGCTGCACCCTGTGGGCAGGAGAAGGTGCCACTGCTCCCCTGGGGGACTGTGGCTGCCTGAGGAAGGGCAGCATTGCCTGGAAGTGCAGGCTGCTGCTCCACTGGGGGGCCTGGGGTGCTCCCTTGGGAGATGAGCTGCTGCCAAGCCCTCCTGAGCTTTCTGAGCCCCTTGTGGTTTTCAGCTGTGTGGTTTGGGGGTTCTTATTTACACAGTTGTTCTCAGCTTGGCCCTCTGCTGTGTTTTGAACCATTTGTGGTTTAGAGGCAGAGAGAAGTATGAGCAAAATGTGAACTGCAAATCCAGTTTGGGACTGTAGTATGTTCCTGATGCTGGAAAAGAAGTGTGGATTTGGGAGTCATCACGAGGCAACTACCATGTCTTGGCAGCAGAGATGAATTACTTCTGCAGGAGCCACACTTACAGGGAAGGCCCAGAGCAGACTTGGGTCAGGCCATAGTTTAAAAGCCAGGAAATCAACCCTGGCTTTAGGATCAGTAAGTCAGGTTGATCTTCTTTTCCTCCTCGGTTTGAACACGAAACAGTTGGTAAAGTGTCACTATTCAGCTGATCCACTGGAATGCACTGAAATGTAAAGACACACAAGGTTTCTTCAATTTGATGTATAAATAGATTACAGCATTTCCATCATTCCAGTCTTATGATCAAGTGGAATCCAGATCAGGTTTCCTTTAACCCAGTTAAGGGAGCAATGTGGATGGTTTCAGACAGCTCACACAGAGTTCAGCAGCCTCTTCTCTCACATGCCCCAAATCCCACTGAGTAAAGACTGGGATCAGTAGTGGAGAAAATCCACCTCTCTGACACATGTTGTGTGCCTGGAGTCTTTCTGTTTGGCATTTCTGTTTGGTATTTCAGGGGACATTTCAGTAATTCATTACTGCATTTCCTGGAATCTAAGTTGCTCATTTTCTTGAATAACTCTTCTTTGAGCAGTAAGTAATCACTTCACGTTGGGTATAAATCATTATTCAGAATTTTTACCAGCTATATCAATCCTGTTTCAGTGTTAAATGCCTGAATAATGGCAAGGCATTTGGTTTTAGTATGTTGGCTAAGCAAAAAGGGAATGAGTGTACACAAATTTCAGAGAGCTTGTCAGACACTCTAAATAGCCCGTGGCATAACTTGCTCTATAGTTATAGGCTATATATATATATATATATATATATATAGGCTTTATTTAACCATGCAGTGAGTCTCAAGTACAGCTGCTAATTCTATATCCTATTTATATCAACAGAATTTACCTCACATTAATGGTTGCAAAAAGTAAATAGCAATATGCTGTGAACATGGAAAACAAAACAGGGCTTCTGGCTTCCAAACCTCCATCACTGGGCATCTTTTCCCCTCCTGGTTGCCATGATGTAGTAGACAAGGTTGAAGGTGGGCTCTTTTGTTAGTAACAATTCTGTTTTCATCCAGGCAATTAATTGCTGTCCTTGCTTTCCCAAAGAGGAAGTCGCTGCTTTGCTGTAGCATGACACACAAAGGCAGAGAAAGGACACAGGTTTTGGTTAGGAAAAAAATTCATTGATGCTACAAGAAAGTAGTTCTGTAACACCAAAACCTGCAGTTATCACATGGTTGTTTAGTTAGTGATACAATTGGAAGCACACAGTGACTTCTTTATTTGTGGATAAATTTGCTGAACAATGCAAATATCACGTGGAATTAGGAGTTGATGTTGCATTGCTGTCTCCTAAAAATGTATAGAATTGCATAAATGAAATTAGTACTGGCAGGCACACATGGGATGCAGGAATCAAGACTGAAGTCCTTATTTCTGCAGAATTGCCATCAAAGCATCCAGTTTGGAAATGAGTGTCACCAAACACTCACCAAGCGTGAGCAAAGTCCTGCCATGAGGAAGCTGTTGCCACTCCTGACCCCTGGTTCCCTCCCATTAAATCCCCAGTGATGAGCAGGTATCGCCGAGGGTTTGACTCAGAGCTGTGCTGGGAGCAGGGCCTGGGGGGTCCTCAGGCAGTGCCACTGGGTCACCAGGGGCAGCAGCCGGGCTGGCCCAGCAGCCCCAGCCCGCCCATCTCTGGGGCAGGGAGCTGCTGGGGCTGCACTGGGGCCGTGGGTTGTCCCCCTGCTCTGCTGGGCCCTGTGCTGGGCTTGGCTCCTGGCAGGGCAGGCACAGGGTTCAATGGCCCTGGAGCTGCAGCCAGGCTGCTGTCACTGGGGCTTTAGTACTCAGCCAGAGAGTGGGAAAACGTTTTTATTAAAACCAAAGGTGTTTTGGAAAAATAATAGACGGTCCAGGGCTGTATCCCTCTCTAACTGCAGTGAACTGCAAGAGTTCCTCTTAGTTTTACACTGTGATCACAAACTGGGAAGAAAATCTGCATTCATTTGAGGCTGGGCCACCCTGGCAAGTCATGAGGGAGTATATTATCCAATGTCTCCAAGGACATTTGTTCTGTGAAAGTATATGGGCTATTTCTCTGTGAATTAGTAAATCTTACATTTGTCTATTCACTAAGTTTTGTTCACCTTTTCTCCCTTTTTCTTTAGAGACAATTTCAACTCACATAAATAAGCATGTGTCCCTTGGGCATGGCTCTAAAATGCTTTGGAGTTGTTCTACCACTTAAATAACCCTGTTCTGGGTCAGCACAAATTTGACTCCTTTTTTTAATTTGTTTTCTTTTTCAGTCTTTATGTAATGTTTGAAAACAGGAAAAAAATCTGCTCTGCTAAAGTGTCAGTCAGGTAAGGTTTGGTTACTGAACACCACGAGTGGTGGGTCTCCCTCCATGGACAATCCTGCTTGTCCTGGCTGACACTCACAGTGGACATTGTGACTAATTCAGCTTGTGAGCAGTTTTATTGGGGGCTGCAGGAGGTTTTGGCATTTATTCAGTATTAAATCATGCACAGTTTTTAGATGATGCAGTCATACAAAGAGAAGATCAGTTCAAGAAAAAGGGAAAAGTTTGGGGTTTTTCTGATTTTCCTGGTCTTTCAGCTTTAGCCCCTTCAGTTGTGTTACGGTGCCTGTGCAAAAGCCACCCAAGTTTCTCACCTTTTGCCCTCGGAGGGGCACCCAGAAGACTACAGACATTACTGTGAGGAAGCACTGTCTAGATCGACCATCCCCTGGGGTTTCGAAGTTTCTGGACACTTCTCTGCCTGGTTATCTCGGCAAGGGGCAGAGCTGCTGGGTGGGGTCAATACTGCCCTGCTCCTGCCTGGCAGGGGGCACGGGGATCGCACCCAGTTCTGGAAGGGCTGCGCCTTCCTCTGGGTCTCAGACACTTGCCATCCACTGGTGTGTCCCCTCCCGGTGTCGCTGCCGGCGATGCTGAGTGGGGCTGGCACGGGGGAGCCAGTGCAGAGCCAGCTGGGCACAAGGAGGAGCTGCCAGGGGAGTTTGCTGCAGGAGAGGCTGCGGGCTCCGAAATGCGGCGGCGTCACGCGGGATGGCCCTCGGTCTGTGCCAGCAGTGCCAGGGCTGCCGGCTCCTGCCCTCTGCCTGCAGCGTGCCAGGGCCCTGCTGGGGGCTGCTGGTGCCGCTGAGCTCAGGGAGGGGCGTGAGGCTGGGCAGGCACAGCCCCCGGGCAGGGGGATGCCCGGGGGATGCAGCTGCAGGAGGAGGGCAGATGTGGCAGTGGGGCTGGAACACACGGCAGGGCAGCGAAACTGCAGCTTCACTCTGTGTCCAGCATTATCATGGGTAACCTCTGCAAACATTTCCATGTTTACTCATGTGGTAAAAGACTTTTATAATGGTAAGTAAACACCTGCAGGATTGGGTTGGTGCGTGGGAAGGCTCATGGCGAGCTCTGTGACAATGTGAAGTGAAACCTGTGCACACACACACAGCACAAAGGGGACCAGGCTTTTTGAAAGTTAAAATGTAATTGCAGACACACTGCTCAGATTAGCATGGCAGTACACTCGGAATTTACTTGCAATTACCCTTTTCAAGAAAGCTGATGTATTAAAATTTCTTTGTCTATCACCTGATGCCCAAGGATATACCCATTTTATGCCAGTGTACTTCCCAGAACCAGTCCTGCAACACCATCACTGACTCCACTGTTAAAAGAGATGTGCCAAGTGTTCTGTACCAAGAACTGCTTCTGTCAAGGGTGAGCAGGGACATCTCAGCTTCTGTTGAAAGGTAATTAACACGTGCATTTTAGGCAAATTTCTTGGAAGTTCTGCAATCTTTACAAGTAATACCTCCTAGCCTTTCTCAGATAGTAAAATTGAAACCTGAATTGGAAATGACTCACTCAAAGATTGAGTCAGTGCCCAAAGTGAAACTAAAGTCTACTCTTTCTGCTCCTGTGAACACTGAGCAGGGCACTGTGTAAGCTCTTTGGAGCATATATTGCAGTGTTTGATGCCTGTGGCACTAATCTGTTGCTTCTGCATCTCTGTTTTTGCAGATGGATTGGCACCATGTAGGGCAAAAAGAGATTTTGAGTGTTAAATTATTAACGGATTTTTGAGCCCGTATTTCTTTGTGTGTTCTCAGCAAGAAGGGAAGCAAGGGTCTGTTCTGCCTGTACAAAAGTGACACAGAGCAGGAACTGGGGAAGCTGGAGCTGCAGATGTGCAGGGAGAAGGGAGATGCTCTCAGTTCCCTCCCACGCTTTCACTTTGTGCCTTGCTGTCCCATTCCTGCTTCCCCCCTGGCCTGTGTGGCACCAGGATGGGATGTGCTGGGCTCCCAGTGGGAGGCTGTCCATGGGCAGGCAGAGCTGCAGTGGTTTCCAGAGCTGGGGCTCCCCAAAGCTCTCGAGCTCAGCCCCTGGAGGAGTGCAGGCCAAAGGCTGCTCCCTGCCACCCCCTGCCAGGGGCTGGACATCAGGCTGAGCATTCACATCACACCAGCATCACCCAAACCTGCAGGTGCATCTGGGGTTGGGGTTTGCCCAGTGCTCCCAAAGACAAGCTGTGGGGTGTGGCAGGGACCTGACAGGGAGCTGCATTCTTACAGAGAATCCCAAGGGACAAGCCCTTGGCTTTCCCTGTGGAATGAGGACTGTGGATTGCTTCCTCCCAAGGCTCCTAGACAACTGCACAGGTTGGAACCCTGGAACACTATTTCTGCTTTGTAAATCATTAGACTCAATTCTTTCCAGCCTCCCCTTGATGAAGTACTAAAATGTAATCTGCCCCCTGGCTGTGCCCACTGCTTGGCTCTGCCTGGGCACTCTCCTCTGCAGGGCTGCTGGTCCTGGGCCACTGAGCTGTGAAAGGAGCAGCTTTGTGACAGGGTGCTTGTGGTGGGACCGTGACTGCAGGGCAACCCTCCTTCCTTTGCTTTCAGGTTATGTTTTACAGGGAATAGCACACGGTGAATTAAGACATTTGGGGATCTACAACTGGAGAGCAGACAAAGCTGAGCACCACACAGCACAGTGATGTTCTGGTCTGGAAGTGATATCTCTGGACATCATGCTGGCTCACACACTAACAAAAGGTTTTAATGATTGAAGTGACAAGAATCTGACCCATGGCAATGTCACTGCAGGCCTGAACACTCAGGGAGACTCAGGGTTCTTCAGGAGGACAGTGCAAAAATGGAGAAGCCAATCTATGAGGGAAAATACAGGATGGAAGTGCACAGAGAGGGCTCTTTCCTGCAGCTGGGGAAGGTCTCTTTGCTCTCATAACAGTTTCTTTAAAAAACAGACCTGTGAAAACTGAAGATTTGCTGCCTAGTCCTTCGATGCCCTGGTGCTTTGGGGCAGGGGAATGGCCACAAGAAGTGGGATCAGTGTTCTTGTGCAGTGGATTACAAATGGCACCAGGAATGTGGAAATGTGTCTGGTCCTTGTATGGACACTAATTAATTCAGTGGTATCAAGGGAGTTTCTTCATCTCCTTGCATCACAGTTACTCCACTTTCAAACTCATGTTGCTGACTGTCCTGCATTGTCTTTGTTTCAGATCTGCAATTATGGAATGGCAGCAGCACAGGCAGGGTCAGGAGGGCAGATGTCCCCCAAGCATCTCAGGCTCTTGGCCTGGGGCAGGAGCTGTGTGCTGGGGGCAGTGATCCAATACCCCACATGAGGTGCCAGGTAAGGACTGGAGATTATGAAATAACTCAGAATTAAAAACTGTGGAAAGATTTATCAAGCTCACCACAAAACCTCTCTCAAGACTTCCTTAATTCCTTGTTTGGGGAACATTTTAAGATCATCACCATCGTCACTTTTTTATGTTGTTAATTCCCAGAGCTCTCTTCAAATTTTGTGCATCAAAAAAAGTAATTGTGTTACCCACATGAGTCTTCAGAAGTTGAGTTCTTTGTTTGTTACTCAATGGCTGAAATAATTTGTGGGTGTTTGGCTCTGGCCATCGATACAAAAAGTTGGTTCTCATGTGATCAGTCCTGTTTTATCCAGGCACTGTGTGGCCTACAATGAGCAAAGGTGTGGGAGATGGAGTCAGACCCTTTGGACATTGCCAAGTAAATAGCATTTCAAAGTATGCTTTACTTGTCCCAATTCTGAGCAATTCCCAGCCTTAATTGGCACCTCTGTATGACACAGCATTTGTTTCCTTGACCTGGGACATGCCTTTGTAACCACAACCGTGTTTGACACACAAATATATGCCTCTAAAATTGTCTGGTTCTGCCTGACCAACACATGAAACATTTCACAACTATATTCATTTTGGTGACATGTATTTATACCTTGTTCAGACTAAATTTATAAGCCTTAGGGGTATAAGCTGGAGCTTTCATCCAAAGCTTCTCTTTATTTTCAGTTCTGTTGATGAATTCACTGTACTGATTTTAAAGTCATAGGGCACGTTCACTGGGGGGCTGAAATTTCTACAGAGAGGGGATTGTGTGTTTGGAAGGATAACAGTAATATTCAGAATGACATCAGTAAGGGTTATAAAAATAATTAGCAGAACTGAGTTTAGGAATTAATACATGACCACACAGATAACACGAGAGGGGAGGGACAATGCAACTCCTCTGTCCTGCTGTCCTCTCCCTCACTGACCATCAGGGCTGGACACCAGGTCAGGTCCTTCACTGTAAGACCCCTCCTGCTGCCCATCTGGGCAGACCCCAGCTGAGGTTGGGCACTAAGACCTTGCAGTGCCTCACAAATATGGTCTGGTTTCACTGGGAAGCACTGGTGTGTTTGTGGCAGTACTTGCTGTGAGCTTGGCTGTGTGGTGCTGGGGAAAAGCAGGGTGCTTGCTCTGCTCTGCACTCACCTGGACATTGCTGTGCCTGTTGGTTCTCCCAGGCAGTGCAGACAAGCCCTCAGTGCCATCCTCCCAGAGCAGAACAATGTGTCATCACACCTTGGGGTGACTTTGTAATGTGGAGGAACTGGCACTGGGGTTATTCTCTGACCTGCAGGAATGTAAACTCCCTGACCTCATGTATCTCCAGATGTTGCCAGATGCTCTCACTCACCCCACTTTGGAATTTGTAGTAAAATTATGCTTCTCCCTTACACTGTGCAGGAACTAACAGCAAGGGCTCTTATGAGATGCCACCATTCCATGAGGAATAAAAGCCAACTCCTCAGGTGAGCTGCCCCTGATGTGACTGTGATTCCCCATGGGAGTCTGTGGCCAGCAGCCCCAGGAGTGTGCCCTGTCCTGCCTGAGAGTGGCCTTCAGAGCCCAGTCTGGCACAGGGACCTGAAGAAGAGGGCACAGCCCTCTCTTCCATTTGGGCAGGGAAGGCTTTTCTGGGGAGGATTCACCTCTGAGCACTGCATGGAAGGAACAGATTGCCCACACAGAATAACTGCAGTCACTGCTTAGAACAATGAGTTGGCACTAACCTCTAATCACATCTTCTCTTTTCCTCCTTGGAAATGGGGGTCTGTGTCCTTGGGGGATGTGACTCTGCTGGGCCAGACATTACCTGGCTTTACTCTGTGGCAATGTGGCTCATGGTTCACATCTGTGTGAGGCTGCAGCAGTGAGCAGAAACAAACAGCTCTTTCTGGGGTTGACAGTGTAAGTGCTTTTTAGCAATGTTGGATATCCAGACAAACCAACATTACTTTGAAAGCTACTGTGGAAAATCTATGATAGAATGGCCAGAGACAATTATAAACATGTAAATCAAACTAAATTGGTGTGTTCTAAATGTGCCTCTAAGGGTTGATCGCTGTGCATTCCAAAGGGCTCAGAGAGTGCATTTGTATATATAGCAGAATTAAAAAATAGGTCACAGTTGCATGCAAAACTAGCACCTCTCCTTTAAGGATGGCTGGTCGAGGGCTGTGTGTCCTCAGGAGCAGTTACCAACTCCAGGGAGGATAGCTGTGGGAGCAGAGGGATGTGAAGCCAGGTCCAATTTTGTTTGCTTATCCTAGCATAGAACCTCCTTAGAAAAGTAGGAAAAAAAGCTCTTTATTCCTGCAAAACTTGTGGCATTATCCCTGTAACCTTCCTGAGGGTGGGGAGTCAGTGCCAGAATATTTGCACAGCTGGAGTTGGCACAAACCCTGGCACTGCTCGATTCAGAGCCAAGTTACCCCCACTCCAAATGCAAAGGGTTATTGCTGCAGGAAGAAACCCTCTTTCTTAGAAAGAGAGGAACAGAATTTAAGGGGGAAATTGGAAGGTTTGGTCATGTTCCTGCTGCATCTGCTTGAAATGCATCAGGCTGAATTCTCTAGGAAGCATGACAGGGGTCTGCCCGAAAGTGGCACCTCTGGCTGTCAGAATGCAGGGGGTGTGCTGACAGGGCAGAGCAGTGACAGCTCAGCCTCCACTGACAGCCTGTGTAGTGGCCTTTGAGACAGCGAAATATATGTTTAAAAGCATATTGAGTCATGTGCACAAATTTTGAAGTCTTTCAGAGGTGCCCAGGGTTGTGTCTCAGTCACAGATTTCCCTGAGCAAGACATGCAGTTTAAATGCCTAAAACAAGTCAAGCTTGGCACAAAAATGATTAATTATTGAACAAAAAGGTATCATGACCATCTGTGGGTTAAAATAAGGGGGGAGTTTGACCATCACACATACAAATATGCATATGCATATTTGAGGGGATTTTGTAATTAGCCAGAGGAATAATGGGGTTTGGAATCACTAAAATAACATGGCTTTGAGTGCTGTTGTTTTGCCTTGCAGTGACAAGACTTCCACAGGAGAACGGCGTGGGCTCCCAGCCTCCAACCTCCCCCTGGAGAGGGGACATCCTCAGCCTCCCATGGAGCTGGACCTGCCCCGGAGGGCATGTCCCTGGGATGCAGCTGGCACTGAGAGGGCCGGGCCCTTCCACTGCTGAGCCAGAGCTTCCAAGGGGCACCTGAGCAGCTCAGCGCTCCCTCTGGGGAGGAGCCACAGCGTTTCCACGCGTGTGGAAGGTGCAGGAGGGTGGCTGTGTCTGCCCAGGCCGAGCCCTGCAGCCCCAGCACTGCCCCAGAGCTCCAGGCTCTCCGTGCCCCCGTGCCCTCACTGCAGCGGCCTTCCTGCTTTACACGCGGTTCTTCTGGGTCCCTTGGAAGGTCTTTTCTTTGTGGGTGAGACAAAACAGCCCTCAGGCCCCTCTGAGGATCCCTCCTGCCTTTGGGAGCAGCCCTCACCTGCCCTCTGCGGGCTGTGGAGCAGTTCAGGTGTGCCCCGAGGGCGGGTGGGCGCTGACCCTGCCCGGGGGCACGGCACAGGGCACCTCCGCCCTGCAGGGCTCTGGGCCGGTGTCCGTGGCTGGCACAGCCACCGGGCCAAGCGGGGCCTGCAGCCAGTGGGAAGCTCACACCTGGCACCAGAGGGAAGCGAGAAGGGGAACAGTGGCAGAGAGAGGCCTTTGGGTTGGCACCTCGGCCTCCACATCATCCAGAGAGTGAACTCATGTGCCCTCAGCCCGTCCTTTCTCGAGGGCCACAGGATAAATCAGGTTTCCCTGCTCACAGCCCTACCCTGCATCAGCACCTCTTGTGTGGCTGCTGCCAGGTTTGGGAGGCTCTGAGCCTGTGGCAAAAAATGGGTGGTTTTGGTTTCCCTGGTCACTGTGTTGAGTGTCTCACATGCCCTGATGATGGAGCACTGTAAGTCAGGAGGCTGCTCACATCCACTCATGAGCAGTCATGCAAAAGGCTCCTTGGAGTAGGAGTTCAGCAAAAGGTATTTCACATCTGTCAGAAATAATTCAAGGGTGTGGAGTGACTCACTGGAAGCTGCAGGAATAGTCAAGCCTTCACTTTCAGCAAGACAAACCCATGAACTCTTGTCTGGCACATCAACAGGGAACATGTTCCCTTTGGTTTAGGCCTCAAAACAAGTGTGGCTTGGGATCAGTTCCAGAGAAAAGCCCTTTCCCTCTGCCAGGCCACCCTTCCCTCTGGAAGGGCCTGTCCTGCACACCTTCCTGCTGACTACAGGGTCTTCTCTGCCCAGCCAGCCTCTGGCTCCTGTGCTCCCATCCCTCTTCCTGGGCACGTCCCCTGAGCTGTCAGCAGCATCTTATTCACTGGGAACAGCTTCTCTATCTCTGCCCAACCTGCTTGTGCAGCAGGGGAGCTGCAGGAAACCAAGAGAAATCTGTCAGGCATCTTTCCCACCCAGGGCCTGGGAACACATTTACTGTCAAAATCCACAAACTCTTCTGGAGGTACCACTTGGGATTTTTTTCCAGACCATAATACCATTTGAATTATTATCAGGTAACATGTTAGGTAAACAGTTCAAAAGTTTAGTTAATGGACAGTTATTTGAGAAGTGGGTGATACCATGTCAACCTTAAAAAGAAAGGATTAAACTAAAAATCAGACATAAAATTTGAGACTAGAATAAAAAAAGAAAAAGGGAAGTTAAATCAGCCTAAGCTGAGTGTTTTGATATTAAGCAAGGACTCAGATCTTTCCCTTGCCCTGGTAAGAAGCAAAGATTTGTGTGATAGTTTAACTATTTCCTTTGCCCTTGGCCAAAGTCAAGAAGTTGCCAACCACTGCTGGTTCCCACTCATCATGTGAAAATACAGAGCTGGTTTCTTTATGTTTTTTCCTACAGTGCAGAGGAAGCAACAGGTGGAGTTTTGCTGGTCTGAGATTTTGATTTTATGAAAGTTGTAAAATATCTCCCAAAAGTACTGGTTAGGTGACAGGATAATCTGCCCTGGATCTGTTCTCAGAAGGATGGGGTTAAATCCATGCCAGCACTTCTCACAAATCCTTTGTCCATGTGAATCAGGCAGTGTGTGAGCTCCAAGAGCTGAGCTCATGAAGGAGGCATGTCTTGGAGCAGGAGGAGGAATCCAGAGGGTGTGCTGGAAGGTGTGGCAGGTATGTGTGAGCTGTTAATGACTGTGCTGAAGAAATCCTGGTGATGGAGAGGTGAAGGAGTCCAAGAGCTGGAGCTGTGGGAAGAGCTGAAGGACTGATCTGCAGCCACAGCAGCTGGTGAAGGTTCCTGGCATGGAACTGTTGTTCAGCAGCAGCAATTCTGAGTCTCACATGCCAGCAGCAGATATGGGCCTGCCTTGGTATTATCTTAATTTTCAAACACCTTACAATGCTTTGCAGAGCCATTTGAGGCTTCACTGGACAGGGCACCTCACAGCTACTGCCACCATCCTGTGAACCAGCCTCTCTGAGGGGGACCCTACTCTCCATGAGGAAAGGCAGCAAACTGATGAGTTTAATGGGTGGAACTCTGGATGGGACATGGATAAATCTGAGAATAGATGAAAAGAGGTAAAACCACTGACTAGCCTTCATAAAACTGAAATACAAAAAGCTTAAGGTCTTCAACTTAAAATGTACAGAGTCTGTCTAGTTGTAAGTCAAAGCTGTGGCAGGACCTGACCCTGTCTGCTCAGGCCTGAAGTTCCAGGCTCTCTTTGCCCATGTTATGAGCTCCAGCTGTGGCACAGCAAAGAGACCTGCACCATCCAGACACGAACTCTGCTTTGCTGCAAAGAGTGAGCGGCTCTAAACTATGGATGGGCAACATTGCACCAAAACTGCTTCCCCCCAAAAAGTTTGGTGTCGTTCACCTTATTTGCTCTTTGGGCTTTTGCAGCCCCCTCAAGGCCTGAGGCCCTGGGCAGGGCTGTAGCCCTGAACTCCTGAGAGCAGCCCCAGCACAGCCAGGGCTCCAGCCCTGGGGACAAGGGGCACCTCGCTGTGCAGGTCACCTGTGGCCACAAGTGATCTTTCCTGACACCTGGCACTTGTCCCACCCAGGCTGCACCTGCATCTTCTGCAGCCACGGGAGGGACAGAGATCAGGGAGCTGGAGGTGACAGCATGGGCCTGGCCCCAGGTCTGCCCTGCACTCTGTGACCAGGAATGCCACCAGCAACTGCTCCAGGATTTCCAGGCAGGAGGCATCCAGGCAGTGCTGCATACACTCATCTAGATTTTGGAGATTTTCCCATCCCAATCAATGGGCTGAGTGACTGTTGGTTGGGTTTTTTTTTCTTTTTGTGTGCTAACTGAGGACAGTTGCTGCCAGGCAGGAGTTTTGGGTTCTTAGGAGCAGCAGCCAAGCTCAGCTCCTGGCAGCAGCAAACTTCAGTGTCTGCACTTGGGCATCTGCTGATTTCGGGCCTCATTCTTCCAGCTGTCTTGTCCCTAGTCCAGAGGGATTGAATTCATGGTGCCAGCAGCTCCTGGGGGATGTCTGGCCCCCCACAGCAGCAAGGCTCAACCCTAAGTGCCCCGTGGTGGGAAAGGGGCCCAGCAGGGGCAGCCTGTGCTCTGGGCTGTGCTCTGGGCTGGGGCAACAAGGGCTTCTTATGGGAAATGGGAGGGATGTGCCCAGTGTTACCATCCCCATTACAAAACAAAGGGCTGCTTTGGTACAGTCATCTGTGCTGATGGAAGCTGGGAAACGCCACCCTGTCCATCCCTGAATCACATCCTTCAGCAGGGGGGAGGTTCTTAGCAGAATCCATGTCAGTGAGGAAGTTCCCTGGGAATGACTGAGGGGCCCAGCAGCTCGAGATGCTTGTCCAGAAAGTTCTTTTGTCCCTATGGGTTGGTGCTTGGAAAGCTGCTGTGCCATTCCAGGAGGAGAGCACTTAGTCATCCCTGAGCAGGAGCTTTGCACATCCCAGCCCACAGGGAAGGTGGATCTCATCCCAGCATTGTCTGCTGTGTCCCAGCCTTTCTGAGCTGAAGAGATCTGTGGCAGCTGAGGAAAGGGATGCAGCCCTTGCATGTGGCCAGTGCTGTAACACCACACTTTAATTCTTTAAATGTGTGCACTTGCAGGCATTCTCTGAGTGAGAGCTTGTACATCTTGCGCTACCTACTTCTTCCAGGCTGGCTCACTTTTAAATCTGATTGTTGCAAAAGAACGAGTCTAGTCAGCCACGATGGTTCAAGGAGGGAGAGAGAAATCAATTTTGGAAATATAAATCACTTGAATCTCACAAATTCCTGAATGGGGAAGATGGGGCTGGAAGATAATATAAAAAATGTGTTCAGTACTGGAAACAATCCAAGTTCTGCATCTCCTAAGTGGGTGTCTGACCACAAGACTTCCCATCTTCATCTGACTAAGGATGCTTGCTCATCACTCTTGTAAAATATGCTGCTCTCATCTCTTTTGTTTTCATAGCAGAGAAACTTAGTTTTGTGATGTGGGAATGAAGCAAGCCAAACAATTCCATGTATTCCAGTGCAGTCCTAAGTGAATTTAGTGTTTCAGCTAATGTCCTGGAATAACAATTTCTGGACGGGTTCTAGCATACACAGGGATTACAAAATCACCTGCTTTGGTGAAAAGGGGATTATACTGCCTGGTTTAAAATTGGCTACTTGGTCTGACCAAACAGCTTTATCCACTGCAGAGATCACAAAGATTTTTATCACAGGGGATTAAGGCATTGATTTACATCTGACAGTAAATTAAACTGAGATGAATGATGATGTAACCATCTTGTTTCCTGCTGTGACTCCCTGGGAGCTGCTAACCCTGAGGGGAAAGTGCTGAACGGGGCTTCCAGCAGCTGCTGACTCAGCACAGCTCCCAGCCTGGCACAGTGACCACCAGCAGCACTGACCTCAATGGATTGCAGCATAAGAGCTGATTGTGAGCAAATGTGCAAGCCCTGAGCAAAGCTGAGTGCAGGACAATGCAACAGCACATTGTATGTAGTGTCTGGCGTGGCACAGTTGTATGTGGTGCAGTGTGGTCTGTCCCATCACACACCGAAGTGCAGCTGCCCAGAGGCTGCTCTGTGTCCCTCCTCTCTGCTCTTGCTGCGGGCCAGCAGCTCCAAGGCAGGGCTGTAGAAGGCAGCACGTGGCCCCCAGAGCTTTGGTGTGCAGTTCAGTCCAGCCCTGCACACCCCCAACTGCACCACGACACGTTTCCTGAGCTACTGAACACTATCCCTCACAAGTCACTGGGCAGAGCCTCTGCCTGCACCTCCCCACACAGCAGCAGCCCCGTGTCCCAGTCACTGGCTGCACTCCTTGTAATTCCAGAGAAGCCTGGGAAGAGGGGACCCAGTGAGGATCTGACACAAAAAATGTCTCTGGCTTGTGTTCAGACCATGCAGGAAGAGGGGAGAAGCATGTTAGAGTCTCTCTTCAACCTCTACAGCTGTTTCTCAAGACCCACCCTGTGAGTGCAGTTATTGGAATAGCTGCAGTGTCCAGGCCTTGTGCCTGCAGGAGTGCAGCTGGGACTCCGCTGAGAGCATGGTACAGCTCTCACCCACAGCTGGTGCTTCAGGTACTCTGCCCCTTCCACCCTGGCTGGCTTTTTTACAATTTTGCTTGCTGCTCTTTCTGATAATTGTCACTCCTTGCTGAAAGTCTGGACAAGTGTTCCAAAACACTCCTTTGAGAGAGGGATGTGGTGTTGCTTGTGGACATTTAGAGCCGTTGCTCCCAGGGTTGCTGAACGCTCCTGGGTGTGAGAGACTGTGTAAAGAGGCAGGAGACAGATCTGAGCCCTGTGCCAGCTCTGCTGCAGGGCTCTGGGCTCAGCAATAGCAGCAGGACAGTCCTGCTGCCCGTGGCCTTGTTTGGGTAGGGACTGCCTGAGCACAGTGCCCTGCCTGCCCTGGCACTGGTGTTGCTGTGCCCAGGTGTCCTGTGTGCCTCAGCTCTGTCCAACACACGGGTGTCACCTCCTGCAGTACCAGCGGGATGGGTGCCCTGAGTCCTCCCCTCCTCCTGGGCTCAAGCAGGAGTGCTGACAGCAGCCAGTGATCAAAACAGGACGAAGAGGAAGAAACAGGACCACCAGGTTAATACAGAGAGACACAGATTTTTTTTCTGACCCTTTTCCATGTCATAAGCCCTAATAATTCTGTGCAGTGAAGTGGTGCTGAAGGCAGACAGGGCTCCTGGTGAGGGGAGGCAGCTGTGTGCCCAGTGCTCCCTGCAGGGCAGGCAGGGCTCGGGGCCCAGCCCCAGCCCCAGCCCCGGCCTTATCTCAGCTGTCACCATGAACTCTTCACCCCTCGGGCTGAAGGGCTGCACACGTTCAACAGCTTCGTGCTTGTCCTCTTCAAAAATGGTACATGCAAAGGGCTGCAGCCAGGCTGGAAGGCCTCCATCCCCCAGGGCTCTGGGTGGGCAGTGGGTGCCCCCCATCCCCCAGGGCTCTGGGTGGGCAGTGGGTGCCCCCCGTCCCCCAGGGCTCTGGGTGGGCAGTGGGTGCCCCCTATCCCCCAGGGCTCTGGGTGGGCAGTGGGTGCCCCCCATCCCCCAGGGCTCTGGGTGGGCAGTGGGTGCCCCCCATCCCCCTGGAGCTCCCAGCTCCTCCCCAGGGCAGTGCTGGCACAGGTGGCATCAGCTGCTGGACTCAGCAGGCACTGAGTGTGTTTGCCAAAAGATTAAACAAGATAAGACTCTGTGTTTCTCCCTCCCCCACTCGGGGGCCCAGTCCCTTCCCCTTTCCCTGCCCAGGGTATTTTAAGGCCCTGGTTCCCCAGGGCCCCCCTGGGCTGCCTGTCCTGCTGTGGTCAGTGCTGTGGTGCTGCATTGGGCACTGTGTGGGCACCAGTGTCTGCTCAGCTGCACTCTGAGGTGTTTAAACGTAGCAAAGTGGGGTTGTTTTAGGTTCGTATGCATAGACCAGGTGGTCACTTGTGGCAACATGTTTATGCACAGATTTAGCTGCTTTCAGGGACCTGCCTTCTCTAAACATAATTAGGGCTATTTAAGGAGCTGCTCACAATTACCTCTCGGTTCACACAAACAGCCTGAGCTCCTCATTGAGCAAGAACTCTGGGTGAGACAAGGGTGACAAGGCACAGGGCCCCTGGTGGGAAATGCCCACAGATTTGTGTGATCCTGCTGTGAATGGATGGTTACCCCTGAACAGCTGCCCCCCAAAGTCCACGCTGCCATTTTGTCACTTTTCAGAGCAGCATCTCCACCTCTGCCTGGGTGTGTTCTCACCCCTCAGCCTCCCTTGTCCTTACCCACAGTAATTATGCTGAAGGTAGATGGAGCAAAGTCTGATTTGAGGATGGATGTGAACAGAAGCTCTTCAGGTTTTGTCCTCCTGCCCACCCTAAATAATGTATTTTCTGGGACTCCGACAGGGTCATCACACTGACCACGTCTGTGCAAGTGTTGGTGAGCAGGGCCTGGCCCCAGGCCTGGCTGCAGAGGGTGCTGAGCTCTCAGGCCATGTGGGACCTGTGTCTCTCTTTCAGTGCAGCACAATGTCGTGCACAGCCGCGTGACCTTGGCCGTCAGCTCCTGGCACTCGGTGCCTCACACACGCCATTAGCAGGGGGCACAAGACACACGTGGAATTTGCTCTCAGAACATTTCTTCTGCTTTCCCCCCAGACTGATGAAGTGTCAGTTTAAGGTAAAGGCTTGTTCTGACTACAGCCCCTTCCCAGCCAGGGCCACAGGAAGTTAAACATGATCTCTGGGAGAAACCTCTCCCATGTTCCAGTCTCTCTGCCACGGCTCAGCTCACAGCCCTTGGGATGTGGGAGAGCAGTTCTGGGCAGCTGCATTCCCAGTGCCCCCATCAGCTCCTCTGGGACCAGCTGGGGCAAGGGGCAGGGAGGGGGAGACATTGGCACAGTCTCTGAGGGGAACTGAGGTGCCCATCCCTGGCCCCAGGGAGCTGCTGGGGGCTGGGCAGAGCTCCAGGCACTGGTTACACCGAGGTGAACCCAGAAATGTAGAGATCAGGCAAACAAATTGCCAGAACAGGCACGAATTCAGCAACACGGTGCATGAGCATTGTATAACCTGCAAAGGGAGGAGGCAGCAGCCTGAGGAGCTCTGCATCATCCCACTGTGAGCTCACTGTCTGGGAGCTCAGACCGACCTGCCCTTCCAGGGGCAGGGCCTGGGGGCTGCTGGGACCATGAGTGCATTCCTGACTGGACATTCACTTGGGATCTGGGTGTCTTGCCCAGGAAAAGAAATGGCTTTTTAAAAAATCTTATTCAGGGTTCTTCTTTTAACGTGATTTTTTTTTCTGTCTCTGAACTGCACAAATTCTGCTCAAACTTGTCCCTGAACTTGACAGAAAACAAATTAGATGAAAGACCCCAGCTCAGGACCCCCTTTGCCTCCAGACCTTGTATGAGCACTTATATTGAGTTTGGTTTGTCCCCAAAGGATAATTTTATTTCAAGTTCATGAGCTTGTACTGAAAACCAACAATAGATTTCCAAAGTCCAAAATTCTGTGGAATCACAAGTCTAACACTTTGGACCCACAGTAAAACTTCCTCTTTTTTCCCCCATGAAGATACTGGATCAAATGAAAACTGCCTCAGTGCTACAACTGCCATGTGGATGCTCCTCTTTCTGACCTGCTTCAGAGACTTTGTTCCTTGTGTCACATAATGCAGATAGGGAAGGCCACTGACACTTGCTGATGCTCCTGGAAGTCTTTAAGTTCCAAGATGATTTACAATCATTTTCTCTCATACAAATGCAGTTCCTATTTTGCACTGTGCTGTCTCATCAAGGGTGGAATTCTGTTCCTTGGCTTCAGGGGGTCTTTGGGGTTTTAGTGCTGCTGCTTTTCCAGGTGGGAGGTGGCCCCTGTGCCCCCAGGGCTGCAGGGGTCAGGGCAGGGGGCAGCAAGGACAGCACTGAGCTCCTGAAACCAGACTCTGTGTGCACCTGCCAGGGAAAAGGGCACAGCAGAGGCACTTCTGTGCCAGCCATGGAATTAATTCCCTTAGAACAGTATTTTGCCTGGAGCCCACTGGAGATTGCAGCTCCAGATAACTCACCTTGGGCTGGGGTTGGAACTGAAACTCCAGAGCAGGGGCACAGGCAGCCCCAGTGTGAGCCAACAGGCAAGGGGTGTCCTGGGCCAGGCAGCCCAGGGCCGAGGTGTGCAGGAAGGAAAAGGCACTGGGGGGAACAGGGTTTGTTATAATTTTGTTATACTGGGGGGAATAAAAAGTTTTGTCATCTGGCTAAGAAGGTGGATTGTGCTGGATCCTACATTTCCTACCCAACTCCATGGAACAGCTTGTTGAGTGCAGTCAATACTTCAGAGCTCTCCTTTGTTTCTTTTGAAGTTCAAAGTCAAAAAGCTACTTTGAGTTGGCTGCATCTATTTGCCCTTTTCTTCCCTTGAAGCAAACACAACCAGCAAAATTCCCTGGCATATTTCTCTCTTTCCTGAAGTTTGTTTCCCCCATTTCCCTCCTCCACATAATCAGACCCCTTTTCACACATGGGTGAACCTAGAAAACCACTTAAAAGTGGCACCCATGTGAACCACTTCAGTGACCATCAGGTAATTGTGTCTTAGAGGTATTTTGGAAGGTCAAATATTTCTGTGCAATTTTTCCAGCTGCTTTCTCCATGAACTGAAGCCCACTGGCACTGGGCAAAGAACAAGGTGGCTTTGGACAAGTCTCCAACTCCCCCCCCTTGGATCACCTGCCCCAGGTCTCTGCAGGATTCCTTTGGTGTTTTCTTTCCAGGACACCCATCCCCACCCCTCACCTGCTCATGCAAGGTTTGTGTGGCTCACCCATGGCCAGGGAATGGCTCAGGTTTGCAGACACACTGCTCAGATTCTACACTTGGCCAAAAAAAGGCTGAGTTTTCACTTCCATCAGGGTATGAAGAGCAACCTGAAAATCACAAGACAGACACACACACGGACAGAGAGACCACTGGAGAGCAGGTGAACCTGCCTACCCCTGGTTGTTCCCAGTGTGTTTCTCCTGTGCCAAGTGTTCCAGAGGAGCTGCAGCTTTCCCTTCCTGCTACCACAAATTTGGGCATTACCCCTGACAAACATAAAATAAATTTTGTGATAATAAACAAGAAACTAAAGTATTAATTTAAATGAACTGACAAGTATTATAGCCACAAAATGGTCACATAGTTCCAATTTTCATTCAAAACTAGACAAAGAACATCAAACATTAAAGAAAGTTTATGTTCTTTAATAATGCAATTTCAACTACAGAAGTAAATAAATTTGGTTTATACTAAGAATGGAAGCACAGAGGGACTTCTCTAGTTCAAATTTCTATTTTAGGAGAGTTTTAGATTTCATAAGCAGGTCTTGTTTTCTTGAAAAACAACCTGGACTGGAGAATAGAGCAGAGCCACTTAGGCTATACATTCATTAAAGCAAAGCCTTTTTTAAACTGCAAACCTGGCAAACAAGGCTTTGGTTTGTCCTCTTGGGAATGCAAGGCCAACTAACAGTGCAGTGAGTTCCCAATTGTGGATTCCTTGCTGCTGCTGCAGACACTGCCCAGGTCCTTTGAGCCTGCACAGGGTTCTGTTCCTGGGCTGTGGGAACATTCCTGGGCTCCACCAACAGCCCTGGCCCAGCCCCAGCCCCAGCCCCACGGGGGCCATGGGCAGACCCACGTGCAGAGAGGCACTGAGGAGGCAGGGCCAGCAGGAATCTTAATGAAGGAAAACATAAGAAGTGACAAATCTATTTGAGAAAGTCATTGGAGTGCAGTGCAAATGCATCAGTACCAGTCCCTGGAGCTGCACTCAGCAGAGCCCAGCCCTGTGCCCAGCACCAGCATCACACCCTGAGAGCTCAGCCCTGCACCCCAACAGGGCACAAACCCCTCCAGCCCCCTCCCCATGGGGGCTCTGGGGATGTGAGACCACCCCCCTCATCCTCCTGTCCCTCCTGCAGCAGGGTGACCCAGGAGCCTCACCCTGAGCTGCCCCAGAGATCTGTGGCCCCTGGGGGGAAGGCACAGCCCCACACAGCCCCACTCCCTGCTTTGGGCTCACTGTCCCCAGCACTTAGCAGACAAGGGAGGAACAGGGATAATAATAATGACACTTCCTGATGTGCTGCTCCTCTCTGCATGGTTTGTCTGACATACTGCACTCACTTCCCTTGTGCCTGCTTTGATTCCTCAGTGTAAGTCCAAATCCACTCCAACTCCATTTATCCTGTGTTTGGAATTAAATACTTCATAATCTGCACAGAGATCTATTTTGAGCATATATGAAAATCTGTAATTAGAAAAAAATACAGAACAAACCATTGCAGTATTCTCAGACTGTAAGTGTTGTTTGTCCCCATTAATTGCAGTCTAAAACTATAAAATATAGGGTATAACAACATTTCTAGAACATGTACATAGCATTTGTTAAAGACAGTGTCCTTTAAAGCCAGCTATGTGTAATAACTTCTGACTACTGTGTGCAGTTGTGAGCTGTGGGAAATGATGCAGTTTGAGAAATGCTGGGAGTGAGGCAGTGTCTGGATGGGCAGAGCTGAAGGAGCACAGTCTGGGGACACCAGGGCTCAGCCCACATCCCTCCCTCCCACCAGGTCCATCAGTTTTGTCCTTGGCACTCTGGGGCTGAAATGCACTCCCAGCTGGGAGAGGTCCAGGGCTGTTCTGCCAGGCTGCCCAGAGATGAGTGAGGGCTCCTGGGGTCACCAGGACTGGGATGGTTCTGCAGGGCAGGGCTTGCATTCAGCAGGGATGGAACTCTCCTGCTCCCTCCAATGGGAACCTTGGGCTGGCACAATGTGGCACACACGTGTTCCCTGTGCAAGCTTGGATCTCTCCAAGGTGATTTCTCCAGCTGGGGCACACGCCTCTTTAATATCAGCAATGTTTCATTCATGATCTTGGCTGCTCCTCATGGAAAGAGCACAAAGGAACAGGCTCTGGTGGGAAAACAGCAGCAGCCCCCCTGGAATGATGGCTGACCAGAGAACCTGGCACAGAGTGAGAAGAGAGAACATTAATTAGGATTAAAGGGAAGTAAAAGGCTTAGTATAATGTGACAGCTGTGCCAGAGGATGCCACATTTTCTAGCTACAATCCCTACTGTCAGATCTCTGTGTTATATTTTGGGTATTGGCCAAATGACACTGGGTGCAGAATCCCCCCCATTTCTGGGAGTTACTGGGGAGGGGCAGAATTGTCTATATTTAGCCCATCAATTCCCCATGTCATTCTTTGCTCTCTAGTTGCTTTAGTACCCTCCTATCCACTTTTATCTGGCATATTCCACAGGGGTCTGGATGCTGAAGAATGCAGCCCAGGACATGCTTTCCTCAGGAGGATTAATGGCCAGGCCTCTGGTTTGTTTTCCATTTAATTCCTTCTTTTCCCCATGTGTGGGTTTCCTTATATATAGGCTATAAAATAGCCTATAATATAGGCTATAAAACCCAATCCAACCAGAAAACAATAGACCTAAAATGGAAAGGGAATGATAAATCAAGTGTCAGAAGGTAGAAAAGAAGGAAAGGGGTAACATTTATAGTGCAATTTTGCCTACAGTTTCAGTTGCATCTGTGCTTATTTGAGATTATGGAGGAATGTTTGAAAAGGAAAGCAACAGGACAGTGGGTGACAGAGCCAAACCACAGCAGCCCAGCTGCCAGAGTCAGACAGAGCCATCTCCCCTCCCACAGAGCACAGAGGGCTGCAGGGCTCCCCCTGCCCTGGCACTGCCCTGGGACACTCCAGCAGCAGCACCTGGGCAGGGTGGCACTGAGGGCCTCCAGCCATGCAGGGAGTCCTGTGTGGAATGGGGTTTGCACCACTGGTGTTGGACAGGCAGGAAGGGGAGCACGTGGAGGGAGATGGCCAGGAGACCCGAGCCTGGCCAGCTGTGGGCAGCTGAGTCCAAGTCCTCTCCTTGCAGAACGTGTTTGGTGCCACATAACACAGACCCAAGTGGTGTTCCCCTCTGTGGAGGAATCCACCAACCATCAGTGATGGTTTTCTCAAAGCAGGAAAGGTATAAAGAGCAGCACATGTGAGGAGAAGGAAAGAAATATCTTTGGAAAAAAGGGTCAGGGCTGGTGGGGATGTGAAATGCCAACCTGGGCCCTGGGCAGTCCACAAGGAAAGGGCACTCTGCAAAGAGAGAAAAGGCTCAGCAGCACCTCTGAGCAGTGGAAGAGCCACTCTACACCTGCCAGGGACAGGCAGCAGCACAGGCAGTTGACTCCTGTCCTCATGCATCTCAACAGGTGGGAAAAAGAAAAAATGAGACCAGAAAAGAATCAGGGAAAAGGCACTTTCCTGGAGCAAGGGGCAGCAGTGAAGCAGGCTTAGGGCTACAGCAGAGAGCTTCTCTTTCCTTGCAAAGGATTTAAAGGTCCCCAGTGCTCAGAGTGTGAAGTGACAAGTGGCCAAAGCTCCTTGTTCCAGGGGACTGAGCTCATCCCTTTCCAAAACTCTCCTGGGTAAGGCCCACAGGGCACTGCTGGGGATGTGGGTCCTCCCTGCCCAGCTGTGCCCACATTCCCATGGAGGGTTATTTCAGAGTCCCCCTCCTGGAAGAAGGGAGTGTCTGGGGGGTTACTCCAGAATGCTCCATCCTGCCTGGCCCTGGGCTCCAAGGACCAGCCAGGGGCCTCTGCATGGTCCCTGCAGGGATGGGCAATGACTCCAGCACCCCCTGGGACCAGGCAGCACAAGGCAGTGAGGGGAGGCAGAGACCTGCAGGATGGAAGGGACAGTGCAAAGAGGGTGGGAGAGAAATCGTTTCAGAGCTGGATTTAATTTTGTAGAATCTGGCTGTAAAACAAAGAACACAGTGTTTTAAAACTCTGCTTATTGAAATAAGTCACTCTCCTGCCAACTGGATTCCTTCAGCTGGCTGGACAATCTGACACCTCCTCTGAGAAGAGGATCTGCCACCATGAGCAGCTTGGTGTGTTGGCACACTGAGCCCCCCTGAGCTGTGCTCCCAGGGCAAAGCAGGCACTGCAGCTGGGAACAGAATCCCTTGGGAAGTGCCTCAAGATCCCCCTGCACTGCAAAGCCTGGAGCCTCAGGCTGCTGCTCTGTGCCCCTCATACCAAGGGGGTGGTGGGGCCCCTCCTCTAACACCCCCAGCTGAACACTCCCTTAGCATTGGCAGCTCCTGTTTCAGTGCCCTCAGAGGACACCACACTCTCCACAGAAGGACCTTTGGAGGCTCTCATCATTCTGTGCCACATTTCTCAGCACTGATAAACCTATCTGTGAAATTCCAAAAAGATGGTTATCTCCTCTTAAAAAGTAACTTGGGTTGATGTTACTGTGATCCAAACCTTCTGTGATACCTTTCTGGAAGCAAAAAGCCACTTGAGTGCTACCCCTGAGCAAACACCAGCATAATGTTTCACATCTGTCTCATTTTGACACTGATGAAGGCTATTTTTTGTGCTGTCATTACAGTGTTTTTTCTGTTAGTAGCAGTTATAATTCTATTTACTAATTACTGCAGTTGCCACTTGGAATGCATTTCTCTTTGGAAGCAGCAAAACTCCAGGGACAGTTCACATGAAAGGAGCATTGATGTCATTTTGTCAAACAGTACAAAAGGCATTTTGTGGGGGTTTGGATTTGCCCAAGCCCTGTGTATTTACATTTCTTGGTACTAGAGCAGAGTAGAGGGGAAATGATCAGCTCTGCCTCAGCCCTGGCCCTGGCCCTGGCAGCTGGGACTGCCCCTCAGCACTGACCACACACTGACCTGCCCTCCCACCACCCCCCACACTAATTCTGACTTATCCAGGAGAATGAACAATTTTCCCATGACACAACAGGGTTAAACTGGGGATGTGGGAGAGGCAGGTGAGAGTGGCCCCTGCTGCAGCCTCAGGAGCACAAAGAAGAGCTGGGCCACAACGTGGCCCTTGGCCCAGCACTGCCACACAGCCACTGAGCTGGTGTGTTCCTGGCTCCAACAGGCTCTAGGGCTAACCACAGCAGAGACACAAATAGCTGAGGACACAAAACTTCAGAATAATTTTAAGCATTCACCACTAAATACAGCATGTATTAAAAATGCTGTCAGCACTTACACTGAGGTCCACAGCACCCCTGGATTATGGCTTTGCTCAACATTTCATGCTGAGTTCAACAATAAATATTCAATCATAAGAACTTCATTTGAAAGTTCAGCACTTTTTAAGGCCTCTCAAAGAGAATGTAAAACAAGTCCCTCAGGCCAAGGGCCTTTCCCAGCAGCCAGAGCATGGAGGGGCTCCCTGCAGACTGGCAGCACCACTGCAGAGCCCACCCCCAACAAGTGGGCCACGGCAGAATGGATCCAGGAGGAAGCAAGGCTGAGGTTTGCTGTGGAGCTGCCCCGGTTGTTCTCACCCCCTGGAGGTCCAGGCCAGCAGGGAGCAGCCACAGCCCCTCTGGCCCTGGCAGCACCTCCCTGTCAGGCAGGCACAGGGCAGGACTCAACCAGAGGATTCCTGTGACATCCAGTGGGACTGGGGACAGCCCCAGCTGCAGGCACAGCTGCTCTGCTCCTGAGGCACTGCTCAGCTGGACAGCAGCTGCAGTGCCTGCCCCAAACACCCTGAGCAGGTGAGAGATCTGAGCTCAGCAGGTCATGCAGCCCTTCCTCACCAGTTCCTCAGGGCTCCCTGTCCCCAGAATGCAGCAGCACTTCACTTCACTTGGCCCACCAAGAGCAGGCACTACTGCAGGTGGCACATGGGCACATGCCCACTGCTTCCTCAGTAGCTGTACAGACCTTCAGCATTAGAATTTCTCATCCAAAGTGCCAACCAGAAAATCCCCACACTTTCCTGCAGTAGCTAAATCTGTTCTTTATTTGTCAGAGCAATATTCTTCAGAATTGAAAAGCCCAGCTCATTCCTCCCTCACTGCAGAGTTCATGTGACACCAGTGATGCTGAGGACCAGTGACTTCACCACATCCCTCCCTCCACAGCCAGGCTCCCCCAAGGGCAGCAGAGAGTCTTTGGGAAGCATTGCCAGGCACAAAGTTGAGTACAACTCTCTCATAGGTTTGCTGTCCCCCTGAAAATGCAGGGTAGCTTTCCAGCTGAAAACAGAGGAGAATTAAACTGGTCAAACTATTTGAAGTGAGGAATAAAATAAAATTATTACAATGAGGAACATTTACACTTTAGAACACTGATATATGCACTATCAGCCAGGGAGGCTGCTGTCTCTTCCAGAACCATACCTTGTCATCTGGTGTATCAGCACTAACACCTGAGACAGCAAACAAGAGCTAATCCTGACACTGTTCTGGTGCTAATGACTGCAGGAGACAACTGGTGGCCCTGGCACGTGTCCATTTAATTCCATTAACTCCAGCCAGGCCCTGGTGACTGCACTGGCAGCATTAGAAAAAGCCAAAAGCCAGATCTGGAGTTAAATGGCAAAACCAAGGCAGTGTCCACCATCCCTCTGTGGCCTGGTCTCTGGCAGCCAACCCTGACCCAGCAGCTCCTACAAAAGGGTATGGAAGAACAAGATTTTTTTTCTGAAAACACTCATCTTTTTTGCTGAAGAAAATGGAGACTCATTTCTTTGTGTATTTTTCTCATTTATCCTGAAATGCTGGGTCCCGTGTGTGTCTAAGCAGTGGCTTCACTGTGTTGCTGTCCCCATCCATGTCCCCATCCATGTCCCCATCCCAGCCAGAGGGAAGATCATGTTCCCTCTGACACAAGGCAGATGTCTGCTGGCCAATCTGGGGGAACCCAAGACCTGCAGAGACTGAGGTGCCTGAGATATGAACTGAAACATTCTGATAAACATGAAAAATAACCATGAAAAGTGTAGCTGCAGGAGCAATTGGTACATCCCCTCAGCTGATACAATTCCCAGGTCCATGTGGAAATACTTTCCAAGTATTTTCCTTTTCCCTTTGATCATTCTTCTACTGTGAGCTCCAACAGGCAGCAACGTATCTGCCCACTCAAAAAATTCAGTGAAGAACTTTTCAAACAGAAGGAGATTTGCAGAGAAGTTTCTTTGGTGGCACTTTTGAAGTATTAATCTGGGAGAGTGGGTAAAAATTCCCACAAGTCTGTACACTGTCAAAGTAAAGAGTGTATTTAAAGACTGGTGATTATACATTTCTTGACAGGTCTGTCCTACCTACCCTGCTGCCACTTCTTAGCAGCAGTTTCATTTGAAGGTCAGTCCAGCACAAATAATGCCCTGAAAAGCTTTTCTGCTGGAAAACAAAGCCTTTGGACCTTCAAAAGGAGCTGTGAGGACTTACACATGATCCTCATCTTGGACATGTCTCAGAAGCAGCATGAGTCAGTGGAGAATTCTGAAGCTTCACAAACTTCTGTCTTTGTGGGAAATCTGTTGTGGCATTCCTGTCATCCTCCAGCCTCTGTGCATCCTCCAGGATGGCTGAGAGGGCACCAGGGGAGCCCAAACCAGTGCCAACAGTTCATGTGCTGCTGTGTTCCCACCTGCAAATCCACTGGAGAACAATTCTCTGCAAATAAAGCTCAGCTGCTCTATGTCAGCAACAGGCTTCAAAGTCAGAAAACCTGTGCTGTTGGTCCACTCATTAACATTAAATACGCTTTTAAATAAACTTCTACACTCTAGGGACATTTTTACTACCCCACAACTCTGATGGGTGGAGGTGCTGAGCTCCCAGCAGGGATGTTGGCAGTGCTTCCAGAGGGCCCAGGCTACCCCACCCAACACCACTTTGACCCCAGTTCAAGGTGCATGAGGGATAACAGGGAGACCAGAGCTGTGCAGAAATCCTGCAAGCAGAAGGATGCACAGAGTGCAGTCACAGCTGGAGCTCCACCCTTGACAGTGCTGCTGGCCCCTGGTCAGGCTGGGTTTGGCACTGCCGTGGCTGTGCTGCAGCCTGGAGCACAGCATGGCATGGCCAGGACAGCACCCAGCTGCACTGGGGCCATGCCAGCAGCTGGGGCATAGAGCTCACTCTTCCTCCTGGCATGTCCCAGGGACACACAGGGAGAGCCACAGTGGCCACTGCCTGAGGGACACTCCAGCCCTTCCTGCTGCTCACAGGTACAGGACTGGAGTGGCAATGTCCACAGCATCCTGCCATTGGCAGCCTCCTCCCTTCAACTCTGAGTCAGTGAGCCCCAACAGGACTGTGTGGAGCTTTATCTTCTGCAAAGGGAGGTGTCAGCCAGGGGCACACCATGCCTGACCAGGGCTGGTGGGTCCTGGTGTGGCAGCAGTGGGACAGCAGTGAAAGAAATGGTATAAAAGCCCCAGGGCCTTTCAAAGCATTTCCAAGTGCTGCCTCAATTCCCCTGCTGGGTGTTAGGTTCTAGGAACCAACCACCCACACAAAGCAGTTGCAGACCTACATCTAAAACCTCATCACCTGCTGCACAGAAAGAGCTGACAATGGCATGAGCACAGAACTAAAATTTGAGGTTAATTGGGCTCTGCAGTCACTGAAATGATGACAGTTCAGCAATTAACATCCCTGAATGTTCTTGACTGAAATAATCCTAAACTCACTCCCATTCATGCTTCTCCCTGCTCCACAAGCAAGACAAGTAGCCTGGCCCACTTGGCACCTCTGCCAGGGCTCATCCTGCTCCCAGCAGTTTCTGGGGCAGGCACAGATCTGGGAAGAGATTGTATGTCTGCAAATCAGCATGATTTCACAAAAAAGGGATGTGATATTCAATGCCAGGGCATGGAAACCATCACTAACACAAGGCAGCTCATCAGAAGCCATGAGACACAATGGTGTGCTGCCTCCTGGTTCTTCATGCAGGTCCATCTGACAGTGATGTCAACCTAACCTCTCTGAGTCCCTTTCACACCTTTTCAAAGGGCCAAAAAAATCCCTCTGTGCAGATGCACTTCTCTGTGCACAGTCTGTCCAGCAGAGTGAACACTCCTGGCCCAGACAGCTGCAAAACCACCTTGTTGCTTAGCCAGACTTCACTTGACACCCAGAGATATCAAGTATGTTATTTTGGAGTAAAATAATACAACCAGTCCTATTTCCAATGTGAAATGCCTAACTTTTTCCTAAGTAAAACCCTTTTGTACCCATTTACTTTAAAACTCTCAGTTTGCCAGAAACAGAAATGTGTGTGTATTTCATATATTACAACACAGACATGTTATTTATACCCTACACCACAGACATTATATCCCTCTCTATTACACTGCAGACATCTGCTCCTTCCACCATTTCTATCAGTGCTCCCATCAGCAGCTTTATCCTAACACTCACCCCTGCAGATTCTGGGCAATCAGGTTTCTGAGTTTGAAGTGCACGAGCCGTGGCTGTGCTTGGCCACCCCAGGCAGCTGCCACTGCTGGGGATGGCTGCTCCATCCTGGGATTGGGAGGGGACCACGAGGCTCTGCCAGGGGGCAGATCCCCGCAGGGCCTGGAGTCCCCTTCTGAGGGCTGCCTGGCTCCACCGGCCTTGGAGCACAGCCCTGTGGCTGGATCAGGCTCCACTCCTGAGGAGAGCATCCTCAGGGGCCTGAGGCTTCTCTTTCAGCTGCTGAAAATATAGAACCCAATCAGCAAGGAATGGAAATAGCAGATTTTTGTGACTGATGCTCCCAAGTGATTGTAAGCTCACGTTTCAAGGTAGCATCACATTCATCAAACAATTGCTGCTCTAAGCATGAAGAAAATCCTTCCCTTCATTCAGGGCTGTCTGCAGAGTCCCCACATGGAGGAAGATGTCCAACAGCTCTCTGGGATTCCAAGGCATGAGCAGCACAGAGAACCTTGCTCTGGCTGGAAGCTCAGACCTTGGACTAGAAATGTCTTCTCCAGAGCAGCAGCAATTGCAGCTCACATCACAACAGTCCCAACAGCACCAGCTGAACATCTCTGTTCCAAAGGGCTGAACATTAGAGTGCAAAGCTGAACACTTGTACCCCTGCCTGGGGCAGCCTCATGGGGCTCATCCCCCTCCCTGTCCCCCAACACATGTGAATTATCCTCCCAAATACTACTTTTCTACCAACAATGTGCACATCTTTCCAAAGGCAAAGTGGAAATCCCTGCAAGTATCCTGGTGCTGCTCCCAGTCAGAAGTAACAAGAATCTGATCCACGAGTGAATCCCATTTCTGCTGCTGAATTCCTTTGTACAAGTATCTTTGCTTTGGAAGGGTTTGGCAACAGTGAGGCACAGGCTAATTTTACTTATAAGGTGTGAGTCAAAGAATTGCAAGTTTCTGAGTCACAGAAAGGAAGAGTCCACGGCCTCTCTCCATTTCTGGCAAGAGAAAATGTCACAGTTCAGCTATTTTAGATGCAATTTCAGAGCTGCTCACTGCTCCCTGCAGATCCCCATCTTCCACAACCCTCAAATTCTCCCCAGGCACAGCAATGGGGACAATTCCAGAGCCTTCTCTTGGGACCAGGGGAACTTCCAGCCTTACTCAAACCTGCTGCTGTTAATGGGCTGCATGATTTAGGCTGCAGTGTGAGAGAACTGAATAAATTATTAATTTGGGAGAATCCAGCAGATGCTTTGCAAAAGGAAGGGGTGACCAAGGAAAAGGCAAGCTGCTCCCCACATCTCACAGTGCCAAGAGCCCTGGGAAGCTGAGGAACTGAGATACAAACACTGCTGCAGCAACAGCAAACTCCCAGGGCCTGCCTATGGCCTGGCCCTGCTGCCACAGAAATGAAGATCTGCAGCCACCCAGCCCCCCCTTTGCTCCTTCCCTGCCAAGGGAGCTCCCTAACCCTAACCCAGGCTGGCCTGAGGATGGGGACAGCTCTGCCCCCTAGCTGAGGTGACCCAGGGAGCACACCCAGATGTTCAGATCCAGTCCCAAGGATTCCACAGCCTCCAAGAGGATGTTTGTGGTGATGTTCAGCCTGGGCTCACAGGGCTCATCCCCAACAAGTGAGTTCATTGTGCCCCAGGGAGGGGTGGGCAGCCTGCACTCCCAGTCCTTGGCCCCTGTGTGGCTCCCAGGGTGTTGGGTGAGGGCTCATGACAGACCTGAGGGGGCTCTGCAGGGAGATGCCAGGGACTGGCCCATTCCCACACACCTTGCCACTGTCACCACTCATCCAAACAGACCATTTTGCTGCCCTGGTTCAAACTGGGGGTGACAACACCATCTTCTGCCTTGGAACAGGTGCCAGGGCTTACAGATGACAGGCATGGTACAAAGACTGCAGAGCAGTGTCAGCAGGAGTGCAGGGTCCTGCATCTCCCAGCAGTCTCTGGGGTCTGCCCATTAAATTTTGGGGTGAATTCTCCCCAAAAAATCAGTATCAGGAACACTTACCTGGCTTAATTGTTTTTTTGGACACTGCTGCTCTCAGCCTGACCCAGCAGAGTTCCATGGCAGATCCCAGCCACTGTCAGACCACATTCTCCCCTGACAGTCTGTTTACACATATATTTGCCATCTGCAATCTATTCCTCAGTTTCTGGCATGTATTTTCAGTGCTTTCTTTGGAAAGTTGTTTCAGATTTCCCTGGGCTTCTCCCCAACCTCTGCCAGCAAAGCCTCACACACTTTAATTGTTGGCAGCTGTGTCAGGAGAAGTATTTTGTGTTTCTGTTGCTGGTGCTCTTGCTGGAGCACATGAGCTGCTACATGAAGGGCCGTGTAACATGCACCATGTCTTCTGAGAGGGGGTTTGGGGAGGGTTTAACTGTTTGTGATCTTTTTCAGAGATAATTGCAGCTCCACACATGAAAATGCTGACAAGTAAAAGGCAGCTGAGCAAACAGGTGTGAAGCTAGAAGTACTAGGCTGGATAAAAATGAATCTCTCCTCCTTTCCAGAAGCTAGAATTTCAGTTTCAGTAAAGAAAAATCTTATTAGGGGGAAAAAAAAAACCCCAACCTTTTTCTTTTTTTTTTCCCCAGGCAAAATATGGGAAATGCTGGGGACCAGACTGCTTTCCCTTTTCTGCCAGGCTGAACTCAAATCTGAAACATCTGTTCACATAACTTGAGACAAGCTCTCCCAGTCAAGTAACACAAGCACAAATTCTTTCTGCCATAAGTGCAGAACTATCAGTTAAGCTTTTTATGGAAACCTCAGAATCCAGACACTTCTGATGTTCCTTGCAAGCACCAAATAACACTGTGTTCTCACTACCAGCAGAGAAAATTTAGCACCTTTTCCAAATACTCTAAATCCTGAAATCTGGGGTTTTTTTCTAGACCCACACTGTACACATTGTCCCTTCAGGAGCTATTCAACCCCAGCAGTACCAGTTATATATAACAGCATCTCATGCAGCACAGTGGGGCTTAATTCAGCAGACTGCAAAGATAAAGGGCAGGGGAAAATACTTAATTTCCAACATAGAATCACAGCATGGTTTGGGTTGGAAGAGACCTTTAAAAATCATCTTGTCCACCACCCTGAACCATCAGTGGGGACACCATCCAACCTGGCCTTGAACAACTCCAGGGGTGGAGCAGCCACAGCTGCTCTGGGCAACTCCCTCCACTCTTACAGCACAATCTGCAGAGCAGAGAGCAGGATTTTAGCTGAAAGCATCAAGGACCAAATTTTCTTGCAGAACTCACACACGGCCCTGGGCTCAGGGCTCATCCTTTGCCGCATCCCCAGGCTTGGCAGAAGAGAAGCCCGTGGCTTGGGTAGGGCTCATGAATGTACAGAAGAAACATCAGCCCCAGCACCATGCACTACCCAGAGCCTGTCCCTGCTCCAGGAGCCCTGCAAGAACTCTGCTTTCAATGCATTTTGGAACATGAACCCCATCCTGTCAGAGGAACAGACTAGAAATGAGGGCTCATTGCTGATTCTGCTCCCAGTTCTCTCTGTATGTGTACAAGTCACCTCATTTTCCTGCTGCTTTCTCCAGCCCTCTGCCTGCTCACCCTGACTGGGATGGCCACGTGGGGACTGCCTCCAGCTACAGCCTTGTACAATGTCCCAGGCAGGGAACTGGATTGGAAGTGGAGAGCTCTGAAAGGCACAGGGAAAAGGAAAAAATAGTTAAGAAGAAAGAAAAAATGAGAAAAAGTCCATGGAGCCCACGGTATCCAGCAGCTTTTCCCTGCAGCAGAGGAAAGCCATCCCTGTTCGTTTTGCCTTCTCCCCACGGAGCAGCAGATGGAGCCCTGCTGCCCTGCTCCTGGCAGCAGGGACAGCAGTGCCACAGCTCCAGCAGGGCTGCAGGGCACGTGGGAGCAGCAGCCAGTGCTGCTGGGGCACAGACCTGGGGCTCACAGCTCCTGCCTCACACACCAAATCCCCTGAGACTCAGCAGTGACAAAAATGTGCCACTACCCCCCGTGCTGCCTTTCCTTCAGTAAGGCACTGGGTCATGCTCTTCCTGGGCTTTGTGAACTGTCACCAATGTTACACAGAATTCAGCAGTTTTATTTCTTTTGCTAAATAAGGCACAGCAAGTTTTGCCTGCCACACTTAATGAGAACAAATATAAAAGTCGTGTTGTGGCCACGAGCACTGGAGACCACGTTATCCAGAGGATTTTACAGGAACTGAAGCTCAAGGGATCTGTGGCTGATTTCTCCTCACAGCCTGTGTGACAAGGAGAGGAGGGACAAGGAAACACTGGAGACATTTGCCTCCCTGCAAGCTGGGAAAAACTACAACCATGTATGCTGGTTTTCTCTTTTCCCACAGCTCCATGTGCTCCTGTATTCCAGTATCCCCAGTATGACCCTGCCTGGGTGCAGTCAGCCTTCTGGAGTCCTGCACCACTGGCCAGAACTCGAGGCTGCAGTGCCCTCAAGGGATGTCAGACAGATCTTCTGCAGCCACAGCTGGCAAGCTGGATACTCAGGGCAGTGAGAGCAGAATTAGGCCACTCCCTTTTTCCGGAGGTTTTTGGGGGTTGGGTTTTGGTTTGCTTTGGTTGGTTGGAAGATGCACCATTCATGCCCCTGCTTCACTCTGCTGCACATCCCAGGGCAGGTTTGCCTTTGAACAAGAGCAATCCATGCAGCCAGGGAAGGCTGTCCTCACAATGAGTGCACAACCTGTGGTTTTCTGGAAACAGGCACTGCTAGACAACCAATATTTAAAACCACATTTTGACCTGGTTTAGATTCTTTGACTAAGACCATTTTATGCAAGTAGGAAAACTGAGAATATTGTAGTTACACAAGATGCTGGAGATGATATTTGTCAGCAAGGTAACTCAATATACATCTATTCTGGCACTCAATAATTAAAGAGAGGCCCCCAGCAGTGAATCGGGGTGATCCTCTCCCAGCAGCAGCTCTTCACACCAGAGAGGGGCAGCACCTGCAGCCAGGCACCAGCAACTGCAGCCCTCATCCACACAGCCCAGCTCCAAAACAGGAGTGGGCAGTGCTTTTAGCAGAACTGAGAGTTCCTTTTTCAAAACAGCAGTTATGGGAAGATTAGGCACCCATCCCTGAAGATGAGGATTTTCTACTGATTAGCCTAGTAGTGACTGACTTTCTAGATTCAAGACCATATTCTGCCTCTGATCCTGGTCTGTTCAGACATGATCTATGCCTCAGCCCTAGCAGAGTAAAATCTAGGTAAGGACTTTGGTCTTTAATGAATAGAAGCCAACAGCTGACAAATTAAATACTTCAGAGAAGTGAAAATTAAACAGTCCTGCAGTCACGAGTGTTGGCAGATGGAAAGCTGCCACTGAGCCAATAATAGAAGTGTCTACAGCAGCAGGAGGGAGGTCCCAGCATCCCAGAGCAGCCACACATCTGGCCACTGGGACTGCAGCCATCAGCAGCCCATGGTTAAGCAGCCCACTCTGGCTACCTCCCTGCCAGCTGCTCATCTTCCCTCACCACAGGCCAAGGGCAGCAGCCCACAGGTAATAATGTGGCAATGAGGACAAAACTGAACTTGGGCTCTGCCCACCAGGCTCCCAGTTTAACAGACACACTTCCTTCAGCCACAGGCACACAGGAAGGTCCCTCACTAGTGCCCTGCCTGTCTGGGTACAGCTGCTTTACCAGTTTCACCAAAAAATGGACAACTGGTCCACTTGTCACACACCTGCACTAACATACACTGGACACCAGCCACTTTCTCCTGTTCCTTCAGGTATCTTTGTGGGGTGCAAAGCCACTGGAGGATGAGCCTTCCTGCCTCACTCCAGCCTCACTCCAGCAAAGCCACATGGGGGGAGAATCGGGGCCATGAGGTGGAAGATGAAGCAAACATGCAGTTATCCCTCCCAAGCAAAGATGGAGAAGGATACCCAGACAGCTGGCATGGAGCTAATCCACAGCACCTGCACGAGGGATTCACCCATTCATGAATGGCAGAGCAAAGTGAGTCAGGATGGTGAATGCAGCCAGAGAAGCCAGGCTACTCACCTTCAGCTGCCTGCAAAGAGAACCCAGGCAGGGCTGTGAAAACAAAGCACAGGGTGTGCCACAGCAGCCAGCAGTGTGTGTCACATGGCTGTGGGAGGAGAAGCACACTCATGTGAACACACAGCCCCCACGTGTGCAGCACTCCTGCAGATGCCAGACAAGGCTGATACACAGCACTTCCCCCAGTGTCCTCCACCCTGTAGTATAGACAGCTGACAAGGGATAACAGGCCCTGAAGAGCAGAAGTAAGATAAAGCACTGAAGAGGGAGATAAAATGCTGGAGAAGAGATATGCATGTGGGCACAAACACAGAGGAACACTGGTATAAAGAATGAGCAGGCTCTGCCAGCTCCAGAGCTGAATCACTGCTTCTCTCCCTGAAGGACCTCATGTCCTCGAGGAGATGTTCAAGGTACCAAGCTGCAGAAAGCTGCATCACAAGCTGGATAACACAGGGCAAACTAAGTGGTGGCAAAGCAATCATGCTGGTTAAGGATCCATCAGTCAGTGGAAGAGCAGCTCGTGCTGGCTGAGGGTGGCTGGGAGAAGATCCTGCTTACAAGGAAGCAAAAGAAAAGAGAACTCCCAGAAGTTTGGTTCTGTACCCACCAACATCCACTGACAGGGGTATTCACTGCCTCAGGAGATGCACCATTGGTTTTGGCAATGACTGCAGCAGGGGTAATTAGGCTACCTTCCCTCTTGGACAGTAAAAGAGACCCAGCTGTCTCAGGTTCACTAAAGGGGATTTCTGTCCAAGTGTCCCTCTCAGAACACCTGTGGAAACAACAGCCTTAGGAGCAATCAGCATCTTGTTCTCCAAGTCCATGAGCAAAACACCTGGTGCATCCACACCAGCTCTGCTCAGTGAACCTTGACACAATGGCAGATGCACCCAGGGCTCTCTGCCCGAGGTGTATGCTTCTCAAAAACCCAGCCCTCTTTGCCTGCAATTGGAGAAAGAAAACACAACCACAAAGAGAAGCTGCAAGTTTTTCTATTTAATGTTGTTGCTCTTCCTGGTCAGAGACTGATGGTCCTGCATCTGCTCATGGTGGCAGCAATTACAGCTGCTGTCCTGTGTGTGTGAGGCCTCCAGAAGCAGAATGCAGCTAACAATTCATCCTTACAGAGACTTCCCCTGCCAACACTGCATCGTTTGCCAGCAGAATGAAGGAGTCTTTCCATCATGAGTGATTGGGAACAAGGAGCTTCCAAAAGCCCAAGCTGATCCCTGGCCTTTGCTAACAGCCCTTTGAGCTGGAGTTTGATGGCTGCAGTGCTGATTACAGGGGACACATCCTGGGGGGGTGGGTGTGGAATTTCTTCACTACTGGCCAGGTTCCTCCACAACCAGGAGGAAGGATGACTTTTTCCTTCCTCAGGTATGGACTACTGTGTGCAAGCATGACAGGGGCAGAGGCCTGCTCTGTCCTCAGCACAGGGTGCTGACCACAGCCATAAAAAGAGTTTTGGCCCAAAGGATGGCACCCTGGCCTTCTGTACCTATGGTACCTGCATTTCCCTTCCCTTTGGGCCCTTCATGCCTTCCTCTGCTGCTGCCACCGTGGTGTCTGTGCTGTCCTGTGCAGCTGGAGCAGTGCAGGATGCAGCAGATTGTGAAGGGCAGGAGACAGGAGGAGGGAGCCAGGAGGACCATGGCCTCTCACCCCTTCCAGCCACTCCTGGAAAGGTGACACTGGATCACAAATAGTGATGGTGTTAATGCCACACAGGGCAGCAGCTCATGAATTAAAATAGAAGGAACACTGGCAGTACTCACAGGTCTCAGAAAAGAAAGGTGATGTGGAACTGGCTTGTTCATCTTTCCCGTGACAGAAAACATTTGAACCCCTGTCACCAGCACAAACATTGTCTGCTCTCATCACATTTTGTAACTCATCACAATCCACACTGGGGCCACGTAAATAGGCAAAGCCAGAGTTACTTTTTTCTTCCACAGAAGGATCTCAAAATGCAACAAACCCCAACTCTGTTGTTCTTTGCAGGCTCCAAAGCAGGCAGCTGCTCAGTCCATCATGTCCCACCCAAGGACTGCAGGACAGGTGGCCTGTCCAGGGCCAGGAGCAGCTGTCAGCCAGACAAAAATCCTCTGTTTTCAATCCAAATCCATTAACAGCTGAGGGAAGAGCCAAGGAGGAAGAAGGGCAACCAGCTCTCACAAGTACATACACAGCACTGTCTTCAGCTCCCATTTTCCAACTCCTTTTCTGCTTTATGGACCTTAGCACAAGAGGAAAAATGGAAGTGAGCTGCAGAAAGCAATCAGCTTCTCTTTCAGCTTATTATTCACATCAAAGCAGAGCCTGGGTCAGGGACACACTCAGGAAGTGCTGGAAAACACATTCAAAGCTCTATGAAGAAATGTTTTTACGGGACACAGGTTGTTTTGGGAATCACAAGTAAAGGACACTGAAGTGCAACAAGTTTTTGAAAGGTCAGCAGAAAATTCCCATGGCATTTCAGACACCCACAATAGAAGTTTATGCCTTCATAACGTTCATCATGAATACCTTAAAGAAGCCTTACTAGAAATCACAAATGACTCCTATGGACTTTGATCTAAGCTGGAATCTGGCTGTTTCAAATCCTGCTGCAGAAAGGTTCATAATTCTGAAAACAACAGGAATGACACAGCAATGAAGTATGTGTAAGAATAAGATCCATTAGAGGAAAGAATAAAACTGATTTAGCAAAACTAGGATGAGATAGAATGTTAGCCTTAGCTTCAGTGATTCTGAGCTGTCTCTCAGATAGGATCTGTAGTAGAGAAGCTGTACTCTAAAATTAGACAATGAGTTATCCAGATTTTTCAAGGATCAAATCCTCTGTAGACTTCTCATTAAAAGCTGACTCAAACAGCCTCACTTGTAGTGACTGCAGTAACTTTTGGGGTGTCATGCATTTGGCTCAATTGCTACAGTTTGCCTCTTTACTGCAAGTGAAGATTTACTGCATTTGCAGTAAGGAGCCATCCCTGGGGCCCCCCCAGCACAAGCTGTGGTTCACTGTAACACACCAGCTATTCCAGATTTCCTTCTAACCTACATTGTAGATAGATGGGGATTTTATCAGCTGTAATTTCACTTCATGCAGAAGGTGATTGTCAGGCACAAAGCACCACCAGGAGGCCCAGCAGCCCTCAGCTGGACTCTGGCTGTAGAGGCTGAGTGAAGGCTCCAACTCCTGTCCCAGGTATCACAGGAATCAGATATTTGTGTGTATGGATGTGATGCACAACTGCCTCAAAGCTGGCACATGGATGTCCAGCTTAGAAATATAAAACCAAGAGGCAGAGGTTTGATAAAAACTTGGCCATCAAAACAGGAAAGCAGGAGAATATATGGGCAGAAATCTAATTTCAAATGAGAACCAATGCAGGTTTGTTTTATGGGTATCATTTATCTACATGGGCCTTAAAAACACACACAGAAAATAAAGCAGGGATGTCCCATCATTTTCCTTTCCAACCAAAGACAGCCTAAAGCAGCAGCTTTGGGGACTTGACTTCCAGACTCTCTCAGGTTATGATGTAAGGGAACAAATCACATCTATGACAGGCATCCTGGTCCCCTGCCCCTCCTCCTCTCGGCACTCTGTCCCTCTCTTCACAAGCAGTTCCTCTCCCCTTTCTCCTGACTTTCTGTTACTGCCAGTCCTGGTTCTCCTCCCAGATTGCAAACATCCACCTCCTGGCTGCAGTCACTTGCAAGGAGCAGCAAGGCTGCTGCCTCCCTCTGCACATCTCTGAAACAAGGGACATGACACTAACCTTCACTGTAACCACAAATCCACTGGGAGGTGTGGAACTGAGCTTGCAGGACACATTGCTTGAAGAAGTCTCAGACCTGGGTGTAGAACACAGAGCACCAGTTTTAGGCATATGTGATGTGGTAGATGGAGGCTGTTCACCGCATGAACACAGGACCTGTGTCAGACACAGCATCAGCAGCTGAGCAGCACCACAGTGGCAGAAGTTTATCCTGTGGCACCACATATTAAAGACTTTACACAGTGTGTCACCTGCTCAACAGATCTCAGATTAGGAGACACAGGCACACCTGAGGAGATGATAAAGACAGCCCAGGAAAAAGAGAGAGGTACAAAGACATTTTTAGCTCCCACCATGAGACCTAGACCCAAGGCTCAAAAGTGCTCTGTTCTACATGACCCCCAGTTATCACTACCCCCTTCCTCTGAGAGGTTCTCCCTACAGGAACCAGCACCCACTGGAACCAGTCAGGAGCTCTCTTGTCAGGCCACAGCAAAGGCCAGCAGAGAGCACCAAGCCTAAAGCCATGAGTTTGAAGTTATTTGAAGACACAAACATACATGGAAAAGTCTCCAGTTTAAAACATGGGTTATAAAAGCCAAGCAGTTGTGCCCAGTACTGTGATCAAATGCCATCCTTATTCCATCAGAGCTTAAAATAGGCTGGGTAACAAGGCAAACAAAACAATCCTGAGCTGCTGCCAGTGGACACGCAGCAGGCAGTGGCACCATGCTGGCTCACTTGACTTGCAGCACTGTGGTGTTTATCCAAGGCAAGTCTCTTTATGCTCAGGAACACACTGAGCTGAGTGTGGACACGGCCAGAGAGGGACCTCGCTGGCAAACTACCCACTGCAAGGGCTCCCCAGGCCTTGTGCTGGAGCCAGTCAGGGTCAGCGTGGCCAGGCCTTGAGAGCCCCCTCAGCTAAGGGGAGCTGGGGCAGCAACCCCCTCATTCTGTTTGCCCACAGGACAGAAGCAAGGCCCATGATCCCCGGCCTTCCCAGACCCTCCAGACCCCCTCTGCCCTGCCCAGGTAGTTCTCACAGTTTAGCTGCTGCCTGTACAGGCTTTGCTAGTGCTGAAGGCTGAGCCTTTGTACCGAGCCCCAGGAGTTCAGTACATTCTGTTCAGTGCCAAAGGCACTGAATAACCACTCACATTTGCATTTGCCTAAACATAGCCTAAACATACTGCAGGCAAATAGCAGGAATAGGTTCAGCACTCGAAAGCCACAATTAAAAGCAAAAGACACCCGTCGATAATTTGGTACTTTTACAAAAAGACCAGGGAAAGCCGAGAAGAATCAGAATAATTGAAATGGTATTTTTGTACTGCAGCAAAACCCAAGGAATATAAAGCCGAAGATGTTTGCCAAGAATTTGAAAACCTATTTTTAACCGGCCGGTGTATTTTATGAGCTTATCTGTAGACAAAATAAGGTGCTAAATACCGTTTTTTGCTGCAGGCACGTGCCATCTCGGGGTGGGGGCTGCCCGAGCCCGGCTGCTCTGCTGGGCAGAGGGATGGCAGCGGCAGGCGGGCAGCATCCTCCGGCAGAGCTGCGGCAGCACGGAGCGCACCCCGGGCAGCGGGGAAGGGAAGGGCTCGGCACAGCCCGGCAGGAATC
>VXBA01002342.1:151763-171550 GCA_013399895.1 Serilophus lunatus | reverse complement strand
GCGCTGTCCGCCCGCAGACCCGCCCGGCGCCGCCCCCCGGCTCAGCCCGCGGGCCCACGGGCGCTGCCGGCCTGCCCACGGGGCCCACGGGGGCTGCAGCGGCCCAGGGCACGGCGGGGGGAGCGGGGCTCCGGCACCCGCAGGGTCACTGAAACCGCCCCAGCCTCGCCAGACTGCGGGTCAGTGTGTCCGGCACGGCCCGGACCGCACCGCCTGCGGCCACCCCTCCCACCCGTGGGAGCCGGACCCGACACGGGCCGGGCCGGGCTGGACAGTCGGACCCGACACGGGCCGGGCCGGGCTGGACAGTCGGACCCGACACGGGCCGGGCCGGGCTGGACAGTCGGACCCGACACGGGCCGGGCCGGGCTGGGCCGGGGTCGGTGCCCGAGGGCTCCTTCAGGAGTTCAGGGGCTGTTGCAGTGGCCAAGCCCGTGGCCATCCCGATCCATCAACAGGCGCTGCTGACTCGCAGCTTCTGTCCAGTCGCACAGGGTCACTCACTTCAGCTGCTGTCTGAAGCCAAGATCCAGCCCTGGGTGACCTCAGGGAGCCACCAGTGCTGCTGCCCAGCCACTGCAGGGTTTCATTTCTCCGCAGCAGAACGCTCTGACACGCACAGCTTGCCCCTACATCGACCCTTCGGGATCAGAACACACTGCAGACCACACCTGCAAACGGCCTAGTTGATCTTAGAGGTCTTTTCCTACCTAAACAATAATATGAGTCTGAGACTGCTCTGCCTGGAACACAGGGATCTTCCTCCACTGCAATAGATGGGAGTTTCCACAGAAGACAAACCACAGCCATCATCTGCTGTGTTCTGGGGTGGAGGTTTGGTTGGTTTTTATCTACATGCACGAACTCCTTGTTATCAGTTCTGGAGGTCTGTGGCAAAGCCCTTTTCGGAAATGCTGCCAGCCACGGCAGCAGAGAGCACAGCCCCTGTGTCTGATCACCACACACAGCTCAGGCAGATTGGATCCTGCAGCCTGCATTCACAGTCCCACCTCTACATGCCACCACATGCTTCACTGCAACAAGCTGCCTCCTCTTTCTGTGCACCACACAATCTCACACTCGCTGATGTCACTCCTTTCCTTGTAGGTTAGCTGTACCTTCGCTGAACAGAATTGCTGCTATTCCAAGGAAGGAACAGTGACAAGTCATTCCAGACAGTGACAGCAGCTGTGACTGCTGACACATGGCACAGCAAGGCTGCTGAGCAGGAACTGTCATTTCCATTTTACAGATGGAAGAATAAACCCCTTCTGAAGGCAAGGACACAAACCAGCACTTTCCAAGGGGCCTTGGATTAGCTGCCTTCAAATGCCAATAATGACTTGTGTTTGCTTTCTGTTCCCTATATTAATCTCACAGGACCACACATCAGGGACCCTCTCTCTCTGCTCTGCTCACAAACAGCAGCAGATCTTCATCTCACTCCTCGATCAGTTACTCTGTTATTGAACATCTTCTCTGACAAATCAATTGCTTGGGGAATTCCATTCAGATCAACTCAGGGCACTTTTGTACCTCACCCAGACTGAAGTCCCTTCCTGCTTCTCCAGAGAGCTTTATGTGCCTCACAGTCACATATTACACCAGTTCCATCACCACGGTCTCTCTTCATTGCCAAAAATCCACTTATAAAGCCCCATAGCTGCATAGATTACACAAAAGCTAATGTACAGAAAACCACTTGTGTCACTGGGCTGCCATGCCTGTCAGGATCTGCTCCTGACACAGGGCAGGGACACACCAGGGACCCCACAGCCTTGGGAAGCACAAATAACCAGCACAGATCACTGCCACTGGTCCTGCCAACATCAGGCTGAGCCTCAGGGCAACCAGCTGTCACCAGCACACCAGTGACCTGGGGCTGAAACTACTCAGGAGTAGAAAATAGATAAAGGCAACCAAACCCAAGGTATCTTTCTCTCTGTAAAAGATGAGTTGTTCCCACTGCCATGGCTGGCAGCTGCTGGCCTGCCCCCAGCAGCAGGGGCTGCTGCCAAGTCTCACCAGGACCAGTTGGGCAAACTGGAGATTTGGGGTTGTGCAAACTGACTTACACTCCAGAGCAAGTAGTGATCTGCCTTTCTTGACAGCAGAAATAAAGCCAACCTTCACCAGGAAGTATGTTATGGGGCAAAATCCACACATAACTCTGCAAGTGGAACATGTGGCAGCCTGGGAGCCCCAGGGCTCCTCTCCCTCCCTCCACCCCCTCTGGCCGGGCAGGACAGCTCCACTCCCCCCTGGAATGGCAGCACTGCAACTTCCTCCACACTGAGAGGTGTAACAACTGCACAGCAGCTGTGTAACCTTACAGCCCACGTTGTCTGCTGCCCAGATGCAGATCCAAATTAATTCAAAGTAAAAATAATAAATAATCAGCCACTACAATTCAAATTCATATGAAGAAGCAAAATTAGATCAACCCAGATTCACAACCAGATCTTGTGTATAAACAGATCAAACTTGCTTAACCTCGGATTTGCGCTTTTCTGGTTCTGCTGTGCTCCTGCTAAACCATGGACCCAAGGGTGCAATATTTCCCACCTGCTACAGTCACACACACCCCCTGATGTTCCCCTGGTATTTCTGCTCTCTTCCCACAGGTAGAGCTGTGCTGCAGACACAGCCTTTGGAACAGCCCTACCTGCTGCAGGACTGCACCCCCCAGCTGTCTCTGGGGTTTATGGAACTGCTCCACCTGCATTTGCCATGCCAGGAGTTTGTCTTAAATGGAAGTATTTGGATTTGTGGAAAACAAATTAGTTGCAAGAACAAGGAACAAGACAGTGCTTTAATTAGGAAAATATTAACCACTCTAGCCTCAGAGGAGGGTTTGGCAGATAAGGAACCCAGAGAGAAGTACTGCAGAACAACTGTACTGCACACACAGTGCAAACCCTGCCCCAAGGAATTATGACAGAACAAGGTTAAATATTTCACTGGGACTAATACTTTCCATTTAATTTATTTTTATAAATCACTCTGCATAATATACACTGGCATCCTTTAGGTTTCAATTTTGCTTACAGTAATAAAACTAACTCTGCAAATCATCCCTGGCTACATGTTATTTTTATATCCAAGAGTACTGAGTGATAGAAGCTTGGCAGGATAGGTCTGACTAAGAGAGAAAAAGCATTCTACTTCCCAAACACAGCAAAACAAGACTATGCTCTACAGCCTGATTTTAAAGCAGTAGGATGAAAATGACTCAGCCTACGTTAAAATTAGAGGAATGGTGAGACTGAGACTGCAGGAGAAATACTGAATTAAATGCATTTTTACTTGACTCAAATGAGCTTTTTTTATTAGTGCCTGATAGAGGAAATACTAGCAACTTCAAAAGTCCGTGAAACAGCCAAACCCACCTGGTGTGTGATGAGGCTGTGAGTGTCCCCTGCCACTGTCCCCAGTGCAGGAAGGCAGGCAGTGGCACAGGGCAGGGGCCCCGGGCCTGGCTCCCTGCCTTGCTGTGCTCAGGCAGCCCCAGGCCCCAGAGTTGGCACAGGGGCACGAGGCAGGGCCAGGGGAAGAGGAGGTGGCAGCACTGTGCCACACTCGTGCCTGCCAGCAGCAGCAGCAGGACTCCTGCCAGGAGACTCTGCAGCCACCTTCGGCTCTTCCAGCCTTTCACTGGGGTGTCCAGGGTGGTTTCCTCAAGCCCCCTCCTCTCCCCAGGCCCTGGGAAGTGCCTCAGCCCTGGCACCTGCTCCCAGCATGGGGGCAGAGCCCGTGGGCACCCAAAAGCAGCCAAGGGCCCATTGCCCCCCCTGTAGCAGCAGGAGGCAGCACAGGCACCCACCAGCCAAACCTTCCTGAGGCCAGACACAGGCACTGCTCCCACAGCCACAGGCACCTGATGGCCCCTGACACATCTGCTGTGGCTTTATTGCTTCCCTCTGCTCAGAGACACACACACACAGGGCTTTGGAGCCTCTCACAATAAATGCTCAACTTCACCCCATATGTGTATATGTATCTTTAATATGCATAAAGAAATAAAAACTCCTCTAACATTCTGAATGATAAAAAGCATTAACTGTAAGAGTTCTCTAGTCCAAATGACCCAATCAAGACATTGCCATTCCCAGCTCTCAAACCCGTTACTTACAGGCAGCAGGAGTGTGTCACAGCTCAGTGTTCCAGCACACTGCCTCCCCAGGCTCTGCCTTGCTCCTGCAGGAAATCCTCCAGCTGGCCCTGCTTTGTTCTGTAGCACATTTTAAATTCAGCTTCTTTGCATCAGTTGAATTCAGGTGCACGTAAGGGCTTGGAACCTGCACGTGGGTGTTGTTCCTGGTGATATTTCCTTACTTTCAATTTCCTTATGAGCAAATTAGAAGCAAAAAAAGAAAAGAATAATTGTTTCAGTGATTTTCTGCCTTTCTGCAATTACATGCACATACATCCTTATAGAAATGTGGGAAACCAACTGCCACCAAAGGACTCTGTACCTCCTGACATGGATTAACCAAGTCCTGCCTAAATTCATGTTGAATGTTTGATCACATCAGTGTTGCAGATATCTCCTCAACAGAAGAATTTCTGATTTCCCCAAACCTTTCTGTTTAGAAGCAAAATTATTGACAAGTTGGTGTCATAAAAGACCCTGGGCCAAAGGTCACCCTGGACATAATTCTGTGGAGAGTTGAGCAAATGCACCTCGTGTCTGTCTCGAGTTGTCCTGGGGAAGGGCCATGCCTGCGGTGGTGCCAGGCTCAGTTGTGAGGGCAGAGCCCCCGGGGTCCTGTTCCCCCAGACAGCAGCACACAGCCCACGGGCAACCAAACCCTGCTGGGCTGCAGGCAGGGCTGGAAGGCAGGGACCAGTCTCCTTCCAGGAGCAGCACCCTGAGCCTGGGGCTGAAAGAAGCACAGTAGGTAAGAAGGTCGGTCACTTGTCAGGCAGGCTGTCCTCAGTTGGGTTTGGATTGGTTTTGTTTGTCTGTTGTGGGTTTTTTGATGCTCGGCAGCTATTAACACTAAATAGCAGAACTTGTAACAATAAGAGAATACAGTTACTCTGAGAACATGAGTGGCATTTTCACCAAACAAGAAGGGACCTGTTGGATTGCTTTAATTCCTGGCATAGCAGGGCATGTCTTATCTCCAGCTCAGAAAAATGGAAATGCATAACAAAGGTTGCTAGTTGTCTTGTAGGGAACTGCACACAATTCTCACCACAGGACAGGATTGTTGGCAAGGTGTGCTATCAGCACAGGGAAACTCAATACTGCCAGCTGAATAGATCTGCCACACTTCTTCCTGCAAAATGTTGTGTCTACTGCTACTAGAAACAGCACAGCTGAGTGATAAAACTTTCAAAAATGTGAAAAATATTTCCTCTATTTCCAACTCTGTTTGCCTTGTGAACAGGACAGCATTTTGCTTTGTCAGAGTCATGTTTCATGTGCTCAGGGCCAGCCCTTCTCCAGCCCTGTACCTGTGTCCTGATGAACAGCAGCAGAGCTCAGACAGGTCCTGCAGACCAAGAAGGCTTGCTGGGTGTTCTTACCTAAAGAGAAATAGGAAAGAAATAACCTTATGCACGAATATTGCCCTTGAAACACTGAAACACATTCTGTAATGTCTGCTGGTTGAGGCCTGGCCCTACAGACACTGAGAGGATTTCACATTGCCAGAACCTTCCTTCTGTGAATAGGCACTGATTTCATGTGCTACTTTAGGATCAGGTCTTGGATTACACTATTTTTAACTACATGAAGAACAAGTGTCTAAAACACCTTAACCCTCTGGCTGAGGCTAGATCTATTTTAAAGCCATTCTAATATGTGCATAATTAATGTGAATATTATTCAGCAAAGGGTAAACTGCAAGTGTTGCAGTGACTCTCATGTCACTAATTTCATTACTGTACTGAAATATGCTACAGTAAATTAACTAGTACATTATGGAGCGTTATAAATAATTAAAACTAAAACTGCAATTGACAATATGAATGAAGCCAGAACATTTTGTAACCCAGTGTTCTTCCTACCAGACTTCACAATTTTCTAATTTGAGTAAAACACTGTATCTGAGTCTGTCTGAGCAGAGAAAGGAATTTGTTAATACCATTTACTAATCTGGAAAGTACCTGGGCTGCAAAAAAAATGAAAACATGATAAAATCTGCATGTCACATGAAGGGGAACAGAAAAAGAGAATTTCTGCCCAGTGGGTACTAATACGTATTTTAGGGCTCTGCAGTGTCCCACCCCCCAAAGGATGTCCAAACCAGCCTGTCAGAGGTTTCCTTTAGACCTTTCACCAACAGTCACTGGATTTGGAGGGGCAGTTTTCCCAGGATTTCACTGTGTACAGCAGGAGAGGGTCCCCCCGGCCATAGACCAACTGGGACCAGCTCATGGAACAGCCGGTTCATTAATCCCCATACTGGGACAATTTAAGAGGATTCGATACCTCTTGGATAATGTTTCCACTACAAAATACACTGTGGCTGGGAGGGTTACCTTCTAGCAATCTACACAAACGGACACCAAGCCATTCAGCAACAAAACCTTCTATGCCAGAGCAGCTCATTAAAAGTTTTTTACTAACTAAAAATGTCCACATCAGTGCAAAACCTCCAAACATTAGAACTCAATCAGAAAATAACCTTAACTGTACAACAAACCTAAACAGCAATACACCCACCCAGAACAAAGCACAGAATTATTATAAAACAGAAAGTAACAGGAGTTAATGATCTCACACCCTGACATGTTTCAAGCGGAGGCAGAGAGGCATTCACCAGTTACCTGCAGGAATGTGGATGGAATTCTCCCTGATTTTTCTCTAGGTTCAAATCTCTTTTGTATCTTTTTTTTCCTCTTGAAAAGTTTGAGTGACAGTCAGGCAAAGAAACCAACCTTTTGGGGGTGTGAGATCACTGCTTTGGGACAGACAAAGGACAGAGACCCAAAGACCAGGTCTGATTCCATTCCTTCAGGGTGTCCTGGGAAGAAAGACTGTGAGATTTCCAGCTGGTCCATCCTCTTTCACCCCGAGGCTTATCAATTCTGGGAATGTCTCCCCAGGTGATGGGGCCTTCTGGGAACCACCAGAGCTTATCTCAGGTTCTCTGACTTTATCTGTCACCCTAGGACAGAACATCAATCCAGGTCACACAACATAAACTGCTCCTGCTGCTGGTGGGACATCAAGTCCCAGGAAGGAACCCATCCTACCTGGTGTGAGAGGACAGGGAGGGAGAGGGACTTCTCCAGTCACCCCAGCTGACAGAGCTCTGTGTGTCCCCAGCCAGGCTCTCCCCGGCAGCAGGGCTGGACACTGAGTCTGAGGCTCTGCTTTGGCACATGAAGTTAGAGCAGCTCAGCTTTTGAGATGTGAAGAGACAGGTGAGCACCACAGGAGTGATACCACTCTGTCTTTTAGAGGGATTTTTAAAGCACACCAAAGGTGCCTTATGCAACTTGTTAAACTCTGCTGCTCCATTCCTTTAATCAATAGCAAGTGTCAAATTGTTTTTGCAGAAGTTTTTTGGGGGTTTTTTTTGTTGTTTTTTTGTTTTGCTTTTTAATTTTTATTCTGTGGTTTCACTGAAATAAGAGTTTTCTTTTTTTAGACAGACATGAAAGGGGCTGACTTCTGCTCCTTGATTATCTCCAGGTGGATTCCATATTCTGCTCCTTCACTCCTCTTGGCTTCCAGCTCTGTCTTCTCTGAGGTACTACAGAGCTTTCCACCTGCCTTTTTTTTTTTTGTAAATTTTTAATTTGTTGGTGTTTGTTTACAGTACAAAAAGCTTTATCAATTAATCTGCTGTTCATGCCCTGCCCTCCACAGAAGGGAGCACCGTCCCTGCCACTGTGCCAGGGCAGGCCCTGTGTGCAGCCCCATCCCCTGCACAGCAGCAGGGGGGACTCTGAGGAGGAGCCCCAGGATGAACTTAAAGGGAGAAAATCCTGTGGGGAGACCTCTGCCCTTGCTTCTGCAGCTTGTGAGAAGGAGCTTCCTACATCTCTGGAGCCCACCAGGGCACAGAAGGGTCCCTGTGGCTCCAGGGGCATCCCTGGGCTGCTGGGCTGCATCCACCTCCCACCAGTGGGAAAGAGGGGAAGCAGAAGGGAAAACCCTCACCTATCTGCACAAGCCTGACTTGTGCAGTTCCACTGCACAACAATCTTCCTGCTCCCCTGGCAGAGCTGGGGCAGGCACAGCAGGTGGGGGTGGCCCAGGGGAGAAGGTCATCTGGAAATGCCTCTGGCAGTGGGAGAAAGGATCCTGTGCCCATCTGTCCTGCCCACCCTCCCAACAGCCTGTCCTGGTACACACAGCCCACAGGCCACCCCAGGGAGTCTGGGCACCATATGAGGAGCTTTGTCAGGCACTGGGAAATGCTGGGAAGAACAGGATGCTCCTGTAGGGAAGCACCTCCCAGGGAGATCTTGACTTCTGGACAAAGTCGTGTAGCTGAGAGCAGAAGCCTGTAATAGCCCCTGCCATGGATGAGGACACCAGCAGGGTGTGCTGGGTATAAGGACATTTACAATTCCCACTTCTTTATAATAAAGGTGGATTAATCCTGTCCCTGCTAATCTGCCATGGCAGAACAGCTGACAAAAGCCTCCTCCAAGCCACAACGGGTGTTCACAGCTGCAGGAGCCAGAGGTTGTTAAGTGCACAGTTAACTCCCACAGACCAACTATTTCCTTCCTTTTATTTTAATAACTATTTCTTTAAGCAAGTGTCTCCTGGTATTTTAAAAATTCATTTTAATCAATTTAAAATTAGTAACGAAACAGCAAAATCCTTAGGGCCTGAAAGCTCCAATCTCTGCCAGGCTGGAAGTGATGAGTCAGCTCCAGCAGGGCTGCAGTGGAGGGGCTGAGGGCTGCCCTGGGAGCTGAACTGGGTCACTCAGTTTGCTGTTCCCAGCCTGGTGGCCGTCCCCACCATTGGAGAGCTGCTGCAGTCTGAGGGCACAGCCCTGGCACCTCCCTGCTGCTGCCACCACAGCCACTCCACCCGGGGCAGGCCCTGGGCAGGAGCCTCTCCAGGAGGGGAAGGACACAGGTGGTGGCAGCACAGCACACACAGGGTCTGTCCCATCCTGCAGAGCCCTGCAGCATCTCCTGGGACTCTGCCCTGGGCACTAACCTGAGCTCTGCCTGGGCCAGAATGGGAACAGCAAGGCTCAGAGCCAGAGAAGGACCCTGGGAGCCCTGACATCAAGGGCCATCATGAAGGGAGCACAGTGCAACTGCTGATTGTGGGGCTGAGAGCAGACAGGCAGGCTGTGTGCAGCCCTCTGGGCACAGCCAGGCTCTGCTGGAAGCAGGAAACACAGATGTGAATCACCACCAGTCTCCAGCACTTGTGTGAACACACTGGTGACCCACAACAGGCAGCACCACTTCTGTACCCCTGCCCAGCTCCACTCCAGGCTGGGAAGAACTGCCCAGGTGGGAAAGCACAGACATGAGCTCAGCTCCTCTTGCTCTGGCAGCTGCCCAAAGCCTCTTCCCGTGCCCAGGCCAGTGGTCCCTCCCCGGTGCTGGGACACAGCCCAGGTGTGGCAGGGAGCAGGCAGGGCTCAGCTGGGCTCTGCAGTGGGGCAGGACACAAACAACTGCCTCTGCTCTCCCAGAACCGGTGTCACTTCCCATACAAGCAGCAGCTCCATCTAACAAGGTGCTGCAAGGAATTCCCTGAGTGCTCTTTGGCTGGAGCTGTAAAAGGAGCTATACATATTAAACAAGAAAGATCTTCTGCCTATAATTTGTTCTTTACTAACAAACAAAAGGTGTGGACTGAATCCATTCCAGAGCAAACTCTAAAAGGGCCTTATGCTGAAATTATTCAGCAGAAAGAACTGAAGAGAGCCCAAAGCATTTGGGAGGGGCTTATTCCAAAAACCAAGGTTTGTGGCATTAACATGACAGACCAGTAAAGATTTAGCAGCAGCACTGCATCAGCTTCCTAGAAATACACTGAACAACTGCTCCCTTTACTAGATCAGCTGCTGGAGCAAGTGTTAGAGTCATATATGAAAGCAGAAAGGAATTCCTCACTAATGCACAAAGGATCTGCTCTGTGGCAAGGGCCTGCACAGTGCCAGGGGCTGGGACTGCAGCCTCTGCATCCTGACACGTGTGTGCCCACAGAGCCTGTGGCTCCTTTGGGACAGGCAACACCTCGGGGGCAGAGTGAAATAATGTGACTCTAGGAATCACTAATTTTTTACTTGTAACAGTTAAAACAGCCCATGTTCTACAATCAAGGTAATCACAGCAACATGGAGCTCTTCTAGGCACAAACACAAGTGCTGCTCAGCACCACTGTGTGGGACAGGTGCTCTGCTGCATTTGGAATATATTGCAATAGCTGGCAGGCAATACTGCCATGTGGTCTGTGAAAAATGGCAGGGAAAAGAAAAATAAGGAAAATATTGTAATTTTTTAAAATGGGTTTGTTTTGATACTAGCAGAAAAAAAGCCTGCCTGAGTAAACCATTTTTTAGCCTGCTATCTTTAAAAATGGCCTTTGAAGAATAAAATTGCTGCTGCTGTGCTGTGCCTGTGCCCTGAATTGGGCAACATACAGGTGGGAGCAGGCAAAACCAGCCAGAGGCACTGGGAGCCCTGGGAGGCCAGTGGGGACAGAGCTCACCAGCTCCCATCCCACACCACCCAGCCAAGAAAACCCAAAGTGACCCCCAGGCAGGTGCCTGATCCTGACAAGATGATTCCTCCAACCCTGCCACTCAGAACTGGCCAAATACCTCCTGTTCAGGAAGCACAAAAAGCTTCTTGGACTAAGGAGAGAAGGAAGCCCCAGTGCAGGGCCCTTCCCCAGCTGGGAGCTACCCACAGCTCAGGCTGCCCCTGCTCCTGGCAGGGAGACTCATGGCACCATCCTGCAACCAGCTCAAGTGCTCTGGGACCTGGGAAGGCAGAGAGAAGAGCAAGCAGAGGCTGGAGGACCAGGGCAGCTTCTGAGTCCAATTCCTGCTCCAGCCAATGTCGTCCTCCTTGCCACAGCCCTCAGGAGAGCCCAGCCACTTGGGAACTCAGAGCTCCTGCACCCCTCTTTGCCTGAACCCCAAGTGCCTGCATTTCTGAGGCTGCACTCTCCAGAGACCCAGAGAGAGATGTGAACACACTGGGAGGCACAAACATCCTGCCACTGCATGGCAGCCCAGTGGCCATGGCCTGACTGAGCCTCTCAGGTTCAAGAAGTGGTTTTATCTCTGCCAGAGAGGAGCAATGGGACAAAATTACTGCCTGTAATAGGTTATTAGCATTAACAGGTTATTAATTAATAGGTTATTAAACATTAATAGGTTATTAATGTTCAGGTGTGATAGAGACAAAAGACTTCAGCTCACACCCTCATTTGCTCACTGAAGAGAAATCAAGATGAACCAAAATGGTTGAACATGTTTCCTTTTTTAAATTAATAAGTCAGGGTTTTTTAGTGATAGACATTTAGGCCCTGCATTGCTGAAGGCTCCAGGGTGACAGACCAAGTCCAATGGTAAATGACAGAACAAGCCTGGAAAGTCTGGGTGTAAGATTTCAGAGCCATCCCTCTGATGTCCCAGAATGAGCATCACAGGCATTCCTGAGGTAAATAATGCAATTATTTAGAGAAACAAGAAAATCTTGCTTTATCTCTCAAAAAGCAGGTGAGAAGAGAACAGCATGACAATTTCTGTGCAGGTCATGTCTAACAGCACCCCACAAATGCTGCCTGTCCTGCTGAGGCCTCCTGGGCTCCCCACCTTCCTCTCCCCTGCTGGTCAGCACAAAGCCTCTGCAAAGACTCAAATCCAAGGTCAGACTTTGTAGTGAAGCAACAAAACAATATTTAGGGCTTTAATGACAAAATCTGTTACCAGTGTCACCATTTCAGTTCCCAACTTCTGGTTTTTTTCTTACTACTACTACTTTACTTACTACTTCTTACTTACTTACTACTAGAGTGCTTGGACAAGAGTTTTGACTGAGCCAGTCTCCTGTGGATAAGAACATAGGCACCCAAAACCAAAACTAAATCTACTTCCAGTTAGTTCTGTGGAAGACAGAGATGGTCTTAAATTTCTGATATGTGCATGTGCCCTGCAAGGTACTGTGCCTGCTAAATGGAAAGTATCAAACACTGCATTTCCAAAGTTGTTTTTTTTAATTTCTTTCTATTTGTTCAATATTTTCAAGGGTAACACATGGGGGGAAGATGAAGTGACTGACAACAGACCATTCTGAACTGTTGCCTTTAGCAGCACAAAGGGGAAATGCAAAAGGATTCTCATGTGAGCACAGCAAACAGAATTCTGTGCTGGTCACCTACACTGCACCCTCAAATATACCCAGGTACTTTTTTCAGCAATAGCATTACTTTATTCAGCACAGTTTAAACACACAGCACATTTCCAGCATATCTGACTTAGAGCAGCTTCCATCATGAACCTGAGTGCACATCAAAGGGTACAGTGATTATAAAGCATGTGCCAGATCAAGGAGATTCTCCTGCAATTTTCACTTAAATTAAATGTGAACTACAATTGAGACTCCTCTGCTAACAAACAGGGAAAGAGGCACTGTAAGTACAGCAGCATAACTTCATTTATTCTTACCTATTTTTAACTCGTGGTTAAACTCAGCAGAGTCCCAAGTGCAAACAGATGGAAGCTCCATCCAGTGCCAGGGGCCAGGCAGTTACTGAGATTTGCACTCCACAAACAGTGCCCACACTCACAGCATGTGGAGGGGCAGCAGCCAGCCCTGGATCCAGAGCTGTCCCCCCCAGTTGGGAGCACTGTGGAAATGCTTCCTGTGAAAGCTGCTGTTCCTTGGGCCAGGCAGAGCCTGGGCAGGGGCACAGCCCTAGACACTCCCCCTATGGGGAGAGGGGTCCCTGTGTGCCCTGCAGCTCACTCCCTGCCCTGCCCCACCACAAACCTGCTCTGCAGCTCCCTGTGCATCCAGGCAGCGCATCAGGTGCTCCTGGTGCCCCCAGTTCACCAGGGAACCCCCACCCAGACCCAGGCCAGCCATGGGTCTGAGGTGCCCTTGCTGTTCAATACACAGGTGGCCTCTCTCTCCTCCACAGACACCTACTAACTCTAACACAGAAAGGGGGGGTCTGTCATGAACACACAAAAACCTCTACCTGCTGCTAATGTCCCCTTCCTCTTTTTCCGTGTTCTTTGCAATGGCATCTGCTAGAACTGCACCTGTTTCCAGCTCTGCCACCAAGCCATGCTGCAGGTCCCAACTGCTGCACACATGCTGTGCTATCCCAAAACAAGGAGGAGGTTTGTGCAGCAGAGCAGAGTTGCTCTGAGTGTTCAGTCACAACACTAACATGTTGGTATAGGGGTTTTTTACACATTGAAATGATGTGTTTTCATTTAAGAGAACTGGTCCTCATTGTGCATATTAAATTCTGATTTTCAAAGAAAACTGAAATGAATCTTTCCACTCTCCTTGTTAAATGTAACCCACCTGAGTTACAAGTCTTTAAAAAGCACAGAGTATAGACAAGCTACAGTGGGTGCATCTGTCCCAGTCTGTCCTCATGTAAGCTGAGGATGCACTGGGAGCTCCACCACTGGGCACACACGGGACCAGAGGGCAGGAGAGAAGCTGTGGGCACTGCAGGTGCCACCTGATGGTGCAGAGCAAGCAGCTGGGAACAGGCAGGGCAGGACAGAGGCTCACACAGCACAGGGATGGATCCCTCTTCCTCACAGCATCAGCACCACAACCCCACTCCTGGCTGTGTAAAGGCTGGCAGCAAAAGCTCAGTGTCTGCTTGGGAACTGCACCCAGCCCAAGACCCAGACCCTTCCTCCAGTGGCTCTTACTCCATGGTCAGGGCAGTGGGGCTGGGGACAACCCCCCCTGAACAGGGGGACAAGCAGGACAACGACCTCCTGGAGCTCCCCCTGCTCCCTGGGGTCCAGGTGAGTGTGGGGCTGGAGGAGCTGCCCCAGCCTGGGCACTACCCCTTCCCATCTCACCTGCCACACCTCCACCTTCCACAAGGGATGGGTTGGCCAAGATATGGAATGAAATGTTGTATTTACAGAAGTACTTTGAAAGAAAACATTCTAAATGAAACCACACCACTTTCAGGCTGCTTTCCCCTTTACTCAATTCTACTTTCCCCTGTTCCTTTCATTTCCACTCCTATATTCCATTATTTTCTTGATGTTTCCTTTTACCTGCACCAGAGTTGCTGCTCTACAGTTGCACAGTATTAGACTTTCAGGTTGAGTACACTTCTTCTAAGCATGTAATTCATGTATTTTAAAACTTTTATCATCTTTTGTGATTGTGTAGACAACTTTGAGCAGAATAATTGTCATCTACTTTGTTTCTCAAAAACATGACATTTATTTGACTGGATGCAATTGAGAGAAAAGCACTACAGCTATGGCAGAAATAATTCTGTCAGTGCTGAAACCGTGTAGTACTTCAACTATCAAAAACTCACACCAAAATACTCTAAATAGTAACTATACACTGGTTCTGATGAGCTAACAGCAAACAAGTTGGCTTCTTCTCATAGCTACCATCAAGTTTTTTGTGGCTAAAGAAAAACTTGATATAAAATTTTAAAAAACACAAAGAAACCCCAATCCTTCAGCTGTTTCTGCTTCATTCAAACAATAATATTTATTTGTAATTTATAGGGCATTATAAGGTTAGACTATCATTTTTCTGAGAAAATATGGCTTTTTAGACTGCAGAATTATTTTCAAATGCTTTCGCAGAAATTAATGTTTTGGGTAGAAGCTGTGTGTCACAGATAAATTTCTCTATCTGTGCTCCAAAAATCCCCTTCATTTTTAACAAGTAACAGTAAAATTACTTGTGATCAGAGGAGGAAATAGCAGCCAGACGAACACACCTACAGATCTGTCAGGGAAGGCAAGCTGAACATGGCAGTCACACCCTGAAGGAGCTCCAGAGCTCCCTGGCTGAGAGTGTGGGGGGCAGAGCAGGAGCCACCCAGCCCTCCATCCACCCATCCATCCCTCCATCCATCCATCCATCCCTCCATCCCTCCATCCATCCATCCATCCATCCATCCCTCCATCCCTCCATCCATCCACCCATCCATCCCTCCATCCACCCATCCANTCCATCCCTCCCTCCATCCCTCCCTCCATCCACCCAACCATCCCTCCATCATCCCTCCCTCCCTCCCTCCCTCTCTCTCCTGCAGCCCCGGGCTGGGGGCACAGGGCAGGCTGAGCCCAGTCCCCAGGCAGAGCCCTGCTCCTGCAGAAGGCTGAGGCTTCCCTTGGTGCAGCACAGTGACAGAATGCAGGTCAGCCATTTGAAAGGTAAAATACCCACCAGCCAGCTGTGACAGAGAAAACACCAAGCAGATGGAGCCTGAGCAAAGTTCAGTGTCCTCTTTCACCTCCCATCGTTTCTTGCTGCAGTCAGAGGAGTGCACAGGGCTCCCAGGCTCAGGCCTCAAGCCACAGTAAGTGTTCCCTGTTTAACCACACCGCACAAACACCCATAAAAAAGGACTCGGTCAAGCTCCTGTGCTCGCTCTGCTCCTTATTCCACCTTTTTGCTCTCCCCCTCTAACTTTGTGCTTCTCCAACTCCCTTTACTGCATTTCTCAGCCTCAGTTTTGGCTTTTCAGATTAACTTCCACACAACCTTTCCCCCACTGCAGCAGTTCCCAGAGGCATGTGATGAGTCACCAGGAGCAGAGCCTTGGGACTGAGGATGGCCCCACCCTCCCTGCTCTGTGTCAAACCATCCCCACGCTGCCTGAACCTCACAGAACACACCCTTGTTCCATGACTGGGAAGGGGACAGTTACCTGTTGGGGTCCTGTTCACTTGATTTAAAGCAAACCCAAGCACTGCAGGATCCAAGCACACCGAGGACCCAACTGGTTGGTAGCTGTGAGGGCAGGGACAGCTGGGGCCTGGGGCCCAGTTCTGCACTTCTCACTCCTCTAGGGGCCCATCAAAGGTAACTCTATGAACCAGAGACTACCTGTCCAAGTGAGACCTATAATTACCTATAATGTACATCAGTCTCTAGGATTGAGGTTTATTTTTTGTTGGCCACTGGAGAGAATCTGCCTAAAGCTGAGCAAAGTTCCATGACTTCAGGCATCTTTTCTTAGTGCTGTGGCCAGTCTATAAATCACATCCATGAAGAACTGTCCTTCCTCATATTTCAAGTACTTCTTGGAGCCACTAAAATGGAAGCATCTTCATGCCCTTATCTGATGCAGCCTTACCCCTACACTTTCACCCGACTTTCAGAGTTACATTTTAGGTTTGTTCTGTTTGAACTTGGTGGTCAAATTAGGGACAAGGAAGGGAAACTCCTCAGAACTGCATCCTGATCCTCAGGAAGACAAAGGTTCTGCTGAGCCAGCTGTATTGGTAAAACCACACCAGGCCAAACTGCTCAACAGAGATGAAACAACCAAACAATGCCAGACACCCCAGAGAAGCATCTTTTTCTCAGAACTGTCTGGATGGTTTAAGCACTGTTGTACAGGGCTCTCTGCAACACAGCCACAGCTGAGCTGGCACATGCCCTCATGCCCAGGGGTAGCTGTGAGAAAAACTGTCCTCTGCCCTTCATGATTACTGCATTTGGTACTGCTGTGTTTTTTAAACACAGCTTCAGGTTCCCCACTCACTACTGTGCAACTTGTGCCATTTGTGTCCAGCTAACACTCCTCCCAGCCCCTGGGGGCCTCCTGGGGGTTCAGCCAAGCCCCTCCCTGACCAGCCCCCAGTGTCACCAGCTCACTCACAGCCCTTGTAAACCAGTGCTCCCCTGGAAGGGACAGAGCCCAGGAGCCCGGTGTGCCCAGCAGGGCAGTCCCCAGAGTGGCACCCACGGTGTGAGCCCCGGGCCAGCTGCACTCTGCCCTCCTGCCTGGGCAGAAATGCTGGTTACACTGAAAAACACCAACGTGGTGAAAAATAGGCAGAATATGGGGCATGGTGACACTTCAACTCGAGGACCTCAGAGGCCTTTTCTCACCCAGATGACTCTGTTGCAAGAACTCCTGTCTCTGACAGTCTCACCATCCCCAGCACAGCAGCAGTTCTGCTCAGCACAAGGCCTGACAGAAAACCCCAAGTTACATTCCTGACAAAGAACAGCCCTCCTTCGAGGTTTTGGCCAATTTCAACTTTTCTGTTCCCAAGATAAATGCAGTCAAGTCTCTCACAAAGCTATAAATAGTGAGTACACACTGGCTAAGCACAGATGATACTTTAAAATGCTTTCAAATGATTATTTTTCTTAGATGTGATCCAACATCAATTTTAGGCAAAGTTCTGAACCGAAGGAAAAAGACCTGTAATTGTTACAAGCTGCATAAACCCCCCCAAACTGTGTGCAACTAAATTCCACAAAGAACAAATAGGAGGCAAAACGTAGGAGAAGACTGAAATGCAAGAAATCACTCTTTCCAAGCTGTTTATCATACAGCTATAGCTCACCATCAGCCTGTTTCATGCATCCATCAATCCAGGCACTGATGTTAACATGACCCACTACACCTACCAATTTTAACAATGATATTTTTATATATGTAAAAATCCTTCACTTAACAAATGCCTCAGATTCCAATTAAGTCTCATAACAAAATAAAACCCAAACCCTGGAGGTCCATGCTCTTACAGCCTTTAATATACAGATCACACCCTAATCTTCTCAAATCAAAGACTCAGAAGTGGTGCTGCAGGAGTGTTTATACAAACAGCATTACAGTGACTGTGTAACATGGAGCAGAACCAAATGAGGCACCTCAGAGTGAAAACAGAAGTGAAGGATCATGATTTGCAGAAGCAGCACTGGTGACTGCTGAATCCACAAGGTACCTGGTAGCTTCGTAACATTAAGTAACAGTAACCCAATTTAGACTTCACTTTCTAAATATATTACTGGACTTATTTCACAAATAACAAGAAGCTGAGCTACCAAAGCAGGTGGCAAATCCTCTGTTCTCACTCTCCCATTTATGTTCAGAAGATCCCAGACTTCCATGACCACCTGGTCTTTGCAAGCCCTATAAAAAGTGATACCCCCTGTGAGGCAGAGCCAGTGTTATCTGACCCTCTGTCAGAGAGGTGAGGCACTGACTCCCCACACACCAGCCCAGGGAGCCTCTGGACTCCCAGCAGTCCAGGAAAGCTTTGCCCTCCTCCAGCCCAGCCCTGGGCAGGCAGCAGCCAGGGGCCTGTGCTCCTTGTGAAGCACAACTGGATGTGGGCTGTGAGGGGCTTGGGGAGGCACAGCTGCTTCTCCTGGGGCAGAGGGGATCAGCAGGTGCCCTGGAGGATGGGGACATGCAGAAGGCAAGATCCCTGCAGGCAGGAGGGGCCTTTGGACAAACCCAGGGGTTCTTGCAGGGACACCTGGATGCTCACAGCAAGCAGCCTGCTGTCCATGCAAAGGCCTCCTCTGGATAACCAAAGGATAATGATGCTAGCACAGCAAACAAGTAGCTCCTAAATTCCCAAGGCCTGCCCTTGGGTGATGAGCTATCTGCCTCTATACTCGTTAAATCCACTTCCTGAAGTGACACAATCTGAAATCCTTATTGCAGATTGAAAAAACCCAACAAAAAATCAAATACATTTTGGTTGAACTCTAAAACTAATGGACCCATCAGCCTCACATTCATTTGAGATGGATGTATTCCATTCTGGACCAGCAACAGTGTTCAACTGGAACCTCCAACAGAGCAGCTTTAGACAAAGAAGTGATTCTCAATGGTACCTTCAGACAGAAGACAGCCTTTTCTCCTTCCCAGGGAAGGAATCTGTGGAGGGAGGAAGATTAGGGCAATCCAAACTTCACAAAAAGCTTTAGCTATTTCAAAAGCCAAAAGCAACTTTAAAGCCTGTAACTCACTGGTAAATACACGAGGATGTTTCTGGGATACAAGGGTGGTCCTGTCCAAATTCAGAGGGGGAAAGTCACTGTGAAAATAGAGAAAAAACTTCAGGAATTAAGCTAAAATATGCAAATGAGCTCTTCTCCAAGCAATTAGTACAACACTCAATCCCATAAGAACTGAACCAGGTTTTTAAAGGACTAAGAATGCTGAAGTGTGCTGTAGGGCGAGCCATTATAAATACCCGAGGATATAACCTCAGCAAAAGACAGCTTAATTTATTGTATCCTATGCCTTGACGTATTCAGGCATGAGCTCTAACTTCCCGAATTATGGCCACAAAGCCACTGACACAAAGGGCCTCATCCCACCCGCCTGCAAGGCCTCGAGAATCCCAACAGACACCCAAAAGGCGAAACCACCCTGCTCAAAAGCGATCAGCCCACGGGTTTCGAAGGCAGACAGACAGAGCCGCTGCCCCAAAGCACAGCCTGAAAGGTGCTGCAGAACATCCCTGCAAGGCAGGGCAGCCTTGGAGCAGCCACCCTGCCCTGGGCCCCGCACGGGTGCGGCAAAGCACCGCCCCGGCAGCTGCGGGGAGCGTGGGGACTCAAATACCGCAAGGGAGACTCGGCACAACCCGGGGGAATAAACCCCGAAACCGCCGGTTCCGAACCGCAGCGGACAGACAGTGTCACGGCGGGGCGGCAGCGGGGACCCGCGGGGACACAGCAGCGGGGCGGATCCGGGGCCACAGGAGCGAGGGGGGAGGACGGGCTGTGCGGGGACACAGCGGGACGGGACGGGCTGTGCGGGGCCGGGGGGACGGGACGGGCTGTGCGGGGACACAGCGGGGCGGGACGGGCTGTGCGGGGCCGGGGGGACGGGACGGGCT
>VXBA01002342.1:118852-150157 GCA_013399895.1 Serilophus lunatus | reverse complement strand
CGCCCCTCGCCGTGTAACGGGCCCGGGCGCGGGCGCGGGCGGCGCCGAACAAAGCGCCGCGCTCGGGAGCTGAGCCCGCGGGGAGCGGGGGAGCCGCGGCCCCGGCCCCGGCACACGAGACGGCCGCGGCTCTAAATGGGAGTTAAACAATAAAACGCTGCCGGGCTGACTGCGAGCTCTTTCCTTTGACAGCCCGGAGAAATAGATCTGATTGTAGGAAAGGACCGGGAGGGTTTCTTCACCAATGGTCTGACCCTTGGTGCAAAGAAGTGCTCTGTGATCAGAGACAGCCTGTATGTGGATGGTGACTGCACAATGGACATCAGGACAAAGAGTCAAGGTGGTGAGCCGACGTACAATGTTGCTGTAGGCAGAGCTGGACGAGGTAAGCACCATTTCTTCTGCCTTCACATCACTAAATGAAGAATGTAACCCTAAGCATAGACTCCAGCTATTAAGAAAACCAGACCCCTGTATTTAGTGATGAATTTTGAGAAGTGATGCGAGGGGGGTGGATGGCAGTGCTCTGGCTGAGTTCTGACTGGGAGCCACTGTCATCCCTGTGTCCTGCCCAGCACCAGGCTGTGTGGTGGTTAAACAGATCCCTGATGAGCAGGAAAGAGCAGGCTGCAGCTCCAGGTACACCTGCCTGGTGTTCCATCCCTTGGAATCTGAAGCTCAGGAGGAGTCTGTTAAAGATGGGCAGTGACTGCAGCTTTCTCACTGTAAACTGCTCAGTGGAAAGTTTGTTCAGCAAAGATGTGAATCCTTTATATGAGCTGCTCCTACTTGGCTTTTAACAAGTTCTACGCTAACTCTCCTTGCTCTTCCTATTGAGCTTGCTGAAGTCTGTCTTCAAGCAAAAAAGCCCCACCAGTTTGGTTCCCCCAAGGAAGGTGCTTCATGCTCACCCACCTGCTCCTTGTGCTCATTAACTTCCAGTAAACTAAACCCTACCATGGGGCAGGCACTGGGATGTGAAGCACTGGCTCTGAGGAGGGTGTCCTGGGTCAGGGACACGGGCTCTGGTTTCAGGCTGCCTGTGGGAGAGGTTCATGAGCAACAGACTTTTGGTTTTGGGTGTAAACCCAGGAGCAGAGCTGGAGGTGTCTGGGGTGAAGCCTGGGGCAGGGGTGCAGGAGGAGGCTTGGCAGCCCTGAAGTGAAGCAGGCAGAGTTCTGACTTGTGAAATACCAGTGAGAACTGGCTTAAGCTTTTATAAGGAAATTGCCATGGAAATAGGATTGTAGAGGCATTAAGGTTGTCAAAGCCCCCCAGTGTCAGTGCCTCTGACCATTCCCCCAGCACTGCCAGGGCCACCATTAATCCATGTCCCCAGGGCCCACAGCCACATGGCTGGTAACTCTCTCTAGGGATGGGGACTCCCCCACTGCCATGGGCAGCCTGTGCCATGGCTGAACCACCCTTTTGGTGAAGAAAGTTCCCCAGTATCCAACATAAACCTCCCCTGGTGCAACCTGAGGCCGATGTAGGTGCACTGCCTGCAGGATTCCCAGTGCCTGGCCTGTGGCAGCCCAGTGCCCATTGTGTCCCTGTCCCTGCTGGAGACATCTGCTGGCAGCTCCCAGTGGCACTTACTGGTGAGGAGCCTCTGTGTGTTCTTTCACCAGACAATCCAGACACCTTGTTGGGACTCAGCCCAGCAATGGTCCCTGCACTCTGACTCATGCCAAAAGCCTGATTTATAGTTGTGTTACTGCATGGGAGTCTCAGCCCAACTCACCCTGTGGGCTTTTTCCCAGCCTCAGGGCAGTTTCTCTGGTCCCTACAAGAGCAGGGACCTTTCTCTGCTGCTGTCCAGCCACACTGTGCACACACTGCACCTCTGCCCCTCCCTGGCTGTTTGAGCTGCAGCTGAGGTTTCCTTGCAGGGTGATGGCTGATGGTAAGGAGCACTGTGATGCTTTTTCTGAGGTGGCTGGTGGCATTTTTTGTAGCTGTGAACTCTGAACTTCCACAGTTACGCAAAATTCCCGAGGACAGCTTGTGCCTTCTCCAAACCCTGTGTTTTTACAAAACTATTAAACTAGCTTAGTACCCAAATACTAAATCTTGAATTTGAGGGTGTTTATTGCACTGCCTAAAACTTGCATTATTTCCTTGTCTAACACACTCTTTTTAAAACTTTTTTTTTTTTCTCTTTCAGTCTTGGTCTTTGTAATGGGCAAAGAAGGGGTCCATGGAGGCGGATTGAATAAGAAGGCATACTCAATGGCAAAATACTTGAGAGACTCTGGGTTCTAGTGGTTAGGCAGCCTGTTAAGTATTAGGGGAAGATTGCTATTAAACTTTCCTGGTGGTGAGCTTTAAACCTTACATTCTGGAAACTTTACTAGCAATGCAGGGTGATGGGGTATGAACCTGTGTCTCCTTTGTATCCCTTTGTCCGTGGGGAAAGGTGTTATTTTTTTTCTCCCTTTAATTCTGTTCATTTCTGTTTTGTTTCCTTGTGTACTCCAGCATTGGTTATAGTCATGGGAAAGGAAGGTGTCCATGGAGGGACACTCAACAAGAAAGCATATGAACTGGCTGTGTACCTGAGGAGGGCTCATGTCTGAGCAGCCTCTCCCCATCCCCCTATAGCAGCTGTCTGCACCACCACCCGCTTGTGCCCAGTGCTACCAGACTGTAGGTTGTGTTTTTTATTTGCCCATTTCCTCCTGCCATAACTCCAGTTCCCCCTGGTCCCTCTCTGTACCCCCTGTAGGTGGCCCAGCCCGAGTGGCACCACCAGGAGGATTGTGCATGAGACCTTGAGCCTCAGGGGGGGACAGGCCAAGCCTGGGCTCTGCTTTTGTCCTAGCACTTAGTTTGATCCTGGCCACTAAACAGCTGAGTTACTAAACAAGGTGCAGACTGTACAATCTGATTTGATCAATGCCTGCAGCACTTTGAGCGAGTCACAGCTCACGAGTCTTCCTTTCACAGAGATGGTTGGGAGGAAAAGAGTGCATGCATATCTTCACTTCTGTCTTGCTCTTTGTTTCTGTTTTTTAAACCCATGTGTTTGCTTACACCCATTTTTATAGTGCCTGGTTTGTTTAACCAATTTGCCACTCAGAAGCTTTTAATGTCACATTAGTTTTGTCGTTGCACTTCACCGTAGGCTTAAGTCTCTTACTTTTTCTTGGTGTTGTCTGAAGCTTGTACTGCTTAACAAGTGCAATCACAAAACTATGAGAGGGTACAGATGCACTTCCTCCCATGACCTTAAAACCACCATCCCAGGGACTCCCCAGACATTCCATCATTGCAATAGCTCAGACACTTTTTTTTTTGCCAGCTCCTGTTCTGTAGTTGAGTTGGGCAAGGCTGCCACTTTGGCCACCAGCGAGCCTGGCGTGACCAGCTGGAGTGTGTCTGGTTTCAGTTTCTCATAGGACCAATTTTAATTTGCAGCTTAAGGGTCGGGGAGGGGGAAGGGGGTTGCTTTTGTTTTTTAATATGAAATTGCAATGTCATTGTGGAAAACTGCCACCTTCAGCTGCCCTGGAGCTCTGAGTGGCTTCAGTTCTTCTGCCACATCCCTCGGTGGTGCAGAGGCTGCTCTGAAGCCACCGTGTGGGTGAAGGTTGGTAGTTTGCAAGCTAAACTGTCAAAATGCCATTTCAAATTTCAAATCTTCATTTGGCCTGTCATACCCTTGCTGCAGAAATGATGGAGTGAGCTGCCTTGTGCACGAGTCATCTGAAATGTCTGTAACCAACCTCAGTTCAGGCACCGTTCTGACCTGTGTGTCCATTGCAAGAACTGCAGAACTCTGTATACTAAAGAATAAATGGGAGATGGTAGTGGTTGGAATAACTGACTTGGCTGTCTTGTGATGAATTTTTTAATATGTATTCTGTGCCATACTATTGTTAAAAAAAAAAAGAACTGTTGCTATTGTGAGATGGATTTTAACTGACTCCGAGGGTTTCTTTCAACTGGCACTACCTTAGGGACATTCTAGTATTTGCTTCTATTGTTGGGCCTTGTGGATAATGTACAGATTTAAACAAATTCTTGTCGCTGATTTGTCCATTTCTTTCCCTGCACTTTGTTACATCTGGGATACAGTCTAACTCATCTGATTTAATATGCATTTCAAAAAATGCCATAACTATTAAAAACACCTTGTTTACAGACAGATGAAATAAATTTATTCCAACCAAACAAAATCAGACTGTTGGTAATTTTTTCCCCCCCACCCAGGAATCTTCTGAGGCCCTTCAGTGCAGAGGCAGCACAAGGTGTAGGTGCAGTTCTAAGTATTTCAAGACAGCAGGGTTATAATACAGCTTTGGTCAAAGGCCAGTCCTTGGGGTCATCCTGAATTAGATGATGCCTTGCACTGAACTCCCCATTTCCCCATCTCTGTGGAGGAGCTCCCCTGCCCTTGGAATGCCCAGAGTATCATCCCTGAAACAGCTGCAGGAGACTCTGCTCAGGATCCAGCAGGGAGGTCAGGCTGGATCAGGGCACACGAGGTGGGAACGTGCTTCGCTCTCCCAGGGAAAGGGCAGATTTGGGGCCTCCATTACCCCAGGGGATTCCACCTCCTTAATTCTCTGCCTGAGGACTCTAAAAACAGACGCAGTGGGATGAGATGTGACTCCACAGCAAGGCTCAGCCTTTCTGAGCCCCGACACTCGTCAGGTGCTGCTGGGCTTGACCCAGAAATGCCTTTGTTCTCCCTCCCTCCCCACACCATCAGTGCCAGAGCTGCACCTGCTCCTCTGCTTGGCACCAGATCCAGGTCTAACTAAAACAATCCTTTATAGAGTTTATATTCTCCCACTAAGTGGCTCCATGTCTGAACTGGAGCTCCCAGTGCCAAAGCTGGAACAGACCACCACGCCCAGAGCACTGAGCAGATGCCTCATCAAGAGTGACACAGAGGATGCAAAGCTCCTGCTTCCCCACAAGACACGTGTGAAGCTGTGCCCTTTGTCCAAACACAAACCTGCCCTCACCTCCTGATGCAGAACTCATTTCTCCCTGGTTAGGGAACAGGTGGGGGGTGAGGGTACATCCCCAAAGCTGCTCCTGTGGCAGGGACTGACTGCAGGAACACCTCGGTGGCAGGAGCAGCTGCTGGCAGCTCACACCAGGTACTTGTCACCTCATCCATTAGTCTGACATTGTTCCTCTCTGACCAGTTCCCCTGTCCCAAGTGTGTCAGTCTGCCACCTGCACACCTCTGCTTGCTAAGAATTAGGTGTTGGATCAAACTTTTCAAATGCATTTGTGGTGAATTCCCACAGCAGAACAGTGTTCCATCCATCCAATTACAGCCAATACAAGCAGGAGAACACAGAGCATATTACAAATTTTGTGTCAGTTCATGGCGGTGGAACTCCAGGTTTTGGGGTGCCTGAAATACAGTAACTAATAAACATACACTCCTGGCAACAGCAGGGACCTATTTTAACATACTTCAGCTTCATAATTACATTTTCAAAAGTCACTTTCCCATTTGGCTCACCCAGACATGTGCATGCTGAAGGGGAATTCTGCCTGGTGAAGATACATCACTACAGACTGTCCTTACCCCATGGCTGCTGGTTTGGAGATGAATCATCCTTTCATTATTATCCTTTTGCTGTGCCTCATTGTGCAAAATAAACTTCCCCTGCCCTCCAAAGGGCCCAGAGGACAAATCTGCCCTGCAGGGATGTGTGGCTGCATGGAATCACACCTGCCAACACCTGCCCTGCCTGTCCTGGGTTCCAGCACTGGGCCCCCTGCACAGAGCTCTGCTCAGAGCAGCTCCTCGGACCAGAACTCACAACACAGGGGAATGGGCTCAGGGATCCCAACAGTTCCATGCACTTTAACCTCAGGAGTAAATGTAGGAGGCTACAAAATGCAACAAGTCATGCAAAAGTTAAATAAACTCCTTTTGATATTTAAAGTGGAAAACATGTTTATTATTAACATTCTTTCAAGCTTTCCTTAGTCAAGGCCATATAAAAAAATCTCCATGTTGAGTATATGTATGGTTTTACTTTCTACATAGTTACAGAGGTATTATATAGAATTTACTTTTCTGTGATACACTAGTAAGTACTGAGTTCTGTGAGACAGGTGTAAGCACTTGTTTTCAAATCAGGTATTTGAAAAGAACATTTTTTATATACAGTTTAGCAGACTAATGCAGCATAGAATGCTCTTAGTGAGAGGTACATGAGCAGAGGATCAATGTAATACTTACCTAAAATTCTTTTTCTATATCTGGAACTCTTGGTTATCTCCCCCAGCTCCCAAATCCTCACTGGAAACCAGACAACAAAGTAGTAGCAAGGAGGGATAATTAATGTGCTATGGTGGACCTGACCTTTTGAATTGCTCAAAACTAAAGATATAGTCCAAGTTTTCTTCTCCTGGGAATTGCTCAATGGAACTGCTTAAATTCAGCTACCATGGCAAACTCCATAGGATTATTTGGAATCAATGCTTTGAGATAAAAGTGGAGTTTCTTCTGCTTTGTTTTGATACACCAGCACACAGAATATTGATCTGTTCTACACTTTCAGTAGTGGTGGCAGTTCTTAGGGAAACTATACAAACATGCACATACGGGTATGGTTGGGCCTAAGGGGTAACACATACCTACATGTAATAAATATTGCTCTCAGAATGACTCAGTTGTAGCTACAAAATGGAAATAAAAGTACTTCCAGAGAAATCCTGTTTCAACAAAAGACAGTTAAGAGTCTGTGTGATATTTCTATTGATACAAACTATTAACATTATTCCTCAGCATCGTGAAGTCCAGTTTAACTGTTGGTTTTGAGAAGACAGAATGTGTGACTTAATACCTGAATCAAAAAGAAATCTATCAGTAATGATTTAACCCAAGTACTACTACATGAACTGCTGCTCCTATCAAAGAAACCCAATGGATTACAGATTAGAAGAGATTCCCTATGCACAGCTTTGCAAACAGCCTTCAGAACCCTTTTGTTCATACACTATTGGTCATTAGTCTCAGACAGTGTTTGCCACTCTGTACTCCCTGTCCTCACTGGGCTGCAGCTGAACCACTACACTTTCCTGGTTCCTGCCATTCTCTGCATCACTGCTATCCAGGTTGTCATGATCCTGGTCCTGGTCCTGGTCCTCCTCCTCCTCGTACTCGGAGGACTCGGCCGCGTTCTGCTGGGACTGGGACAGGGCCCCGAAGGACTGGGAGCTGCCCGAGGCCAGGGGCCTCAGCAGAGGGGTGTTCTCAGACACCTCGTTGTCCTCCTGGCTGCTGTCTGTCTCCGAGTCAGAGTCCCCCTGGGAAGGGACCACTTTCTGCTTACACACAGGGCAGGTTTTCTTTGTTTTTGTCAGCCAGGGGTCCACACACTTGCAGTGATAGGCTGTCGGGAAACAAAACACAAGGACATCATCACTCAGGTGAAAAGGAAACCTGCTGAACTCTGCTTCTGTCCAGTGACATGCACCAATTTTGGAATGCAACCCACACAGAATTGCAGTCCCAAATTTGTTGGCAGCCTGTACAAAACACTGATGGATTAGGATCAGCCCCATGGGGTATGCAATGAACACTTGGGTTCTCTGCTGAGTCAGGGACAGCAGTCCTGCCACAGGCCACATTTGACCAGACAAACCTTAAAGCTTCCTGAGGAATTCTACCAACTCTACAGCAGGCATGGCCACCATCCTCCTCCTCCTCCACCTCACAATGCCTCTGACCTCCACACCAACATGTACCAAAGCACCTCATTAGTCAAATTACTACATGACTTTGTGGATTTTAAATTAAGTCTGCAGCTAGTACTGCAACTAGACTGGTTGAGTTTAAACAAAACCCCCCTTGTGTTCCAGTGTTTTACTAATGCTATTAAAAACTCAGCTCTGCTTAGTAACAGAGACTTCTACTTGGCATAGAGGTCACATTTACATGACCAGCAGGCCACGTTAAGCACCTGGTCAAGCATGTTGGCAGCATGTTCTCCACAAAAACTGATGGTGGTGGTTGGTGATGTTCAAGCTCAGTTACCTCTGCAGTCCCCCACTGGGAGAGATGCCATGGGCCTGTTCTTTGGCTTCAGAGCTCCTGGTTTGTCAGCCTGGTGTGAAATTGGTTTTATGACTGAAGATCTGCAGATCTCAGCCTGTCTCTGGCTGTGCTGGAAGGCTGTAACTTCAGCTGCCTCCCTGTTAACAATCCCTTAGTGCTGTGGGGACTGCTGTCAGGGCCTGCTCAGAGCAGCTCAGGGAGAACAGGTGGATCAAACTGTACCCAGACAGAATGGCTGTGATGTGCTGCTGGCCTGAGAGGCAGAGGGTCCCAAGCTGGGGTGGGTGAATACTGTCTTTCTTCAGGTTTTATATACAGTTTTTATCAAAAATGCATTTAAATCCAGAGATGCTCTTGGGTCCAGGCCTCTTCCAGATCTCTAAATATAAGCACTTAAAATGCTCCCAAGAGCAGTCTTGTCTTACAGGCAGAGACACACCTGGCTGCTGTGGGCACCTCTGCAGTGGGCTGGATTTGAGGGAGAGTGTCACAGGGAACACACCCCACCAACAATGACCTCCAGGTGCAGGCAGGCAGTGGGTCTGCATGGACACAGGTTCTGGGACAGACCAATTCCTCCAACCACACCAGGTCACCAAGAGCTCAATCAGGTTTTATGGTTTATTTGTCTTGGGGAAAGGGAAAGCCTATTTCTTTTTAATGTAGAAAGTGTTTTAAAAAATTTAATTCCATTAAATACAGATATTTAGGGGACAGTGTGAAGCCCAGATTCTCTTTCATGTGTACATCCAAGGAAAAATAAGAAGTGGGAAAGCTAGCTTTTTGGCTTCTAAAAGGAGAAAGCAAGCTCTCTCTTTTCCCACTTTGTTCACACATTCCTGCATATTAGCAAAAAGAAATTTTAAAAAACCACTCACTAAACAAATTTGCTGTGGGTTTTAGACAGTGCTCTGCAGAGTTGTTTTAATCCAAATACAAACTTGAAGCATAGCTGCTTACCATGAGAGCATGGAAGGATCCTGAGCTTGTCCCCATCCTCATACTCATCCAGGCAGATGGCACACACGTCGTACTCATCACCTGCAGCACAGGAGTGAGAACCAGTCTGATTTCACAGGACTTGCAGGAGGCCCTCCTGACACACAGCCAGGCTCTGCCAGCTGGTCCCAGGGGCTGCAGGAACCAGAGCTCCCCTCTGCCCAGGCAGGGCAGCTCCTGGCAGCTGAGGAGCTACTGCTGGGCTTCTCACCTCTTTGGGACCAGAGCTACTTCAGGTTAATAAAAATGTTTTAAACTGTGTGAAGTACTATGTCTCTCTCTAGTATTCTTTCATGCCCATTCAAAATAAGATGAAAGGATTCACTTTATACACAGGTATTAATTAGTTACTGACAAAACTTAAGGCAGAAAAATAACAGAACTGGGTAAAAGTAAGAACCATAATCAGGAATGACAGTCTGGTCCAGGCTGAGCTGCAGTGTTTTGTAACTCAAACCTCACAAATAGGATACACAGCACTGACAGTGCTGGCAGCATATGCTGCTGTGGTACAGACACTTGTTATAGGTCAGTGCACTCCTGTTTCATTTTTTGTCAAGGGCTTTACAACATGGTCCTTCCATCAGTTCCCACGGCTCTTTCCCTTCTCCTGGAGACTCTGGCCCTCAAAGTTGCTCCTGTCCTGTGATGGCTTCAGCCCAGCCACTCACTCACTCCACCTGAGGGATGGGCAAAAGTCAGAAAACCCTTCAGAAAGCAACAGTTCAATGGGTAAAGCAAAAGCTGCACACATAAGCAAAGGAAAATAAGGAACTAATTCACTGCCTCCCAGCAAAGCTTTGAGACCAAACAGCAGCAAGCAGAACAATGCACTGCCCATGGTTTAGTTCCCAAACCCCTTCCCTCAACACATAGAGATTCAGACCTCTCTCTCTCCAGGTAAAGACAAAGTCCTGAACCTTCTGGTGCCTCCCTTACCCCTCTGCACCCAAGATTCTCCTCTGAGAAGTACCTACAGCCTGCAAGGAATGGGAGGAGAGTGCTCTTTCCAGACACATCCTAACACAGGTTAGGGCACTTCATCAGTGAAAAGACACATAAATAACAAGCAAACAGGATCAAACCTAGCAGGATCACAGGGAAAGTAGGCAATGGCTTTGCACATTGATTTCTAGAATTAAGAAATATGGCCTAACCCTAACTCTTCTCTCTGTGGACATTGGTACAACAGCCAGGGAAGCTCTGCCTGTGGAATGACTGCTCTGGTCAGTAGGGGCAGTGAGGATTAGCAGAGGAAGCTGCTCCTGGCAAGTTGTTCATTAGGCTGGAGGAGTTACTGGTATTGTCTTGTTACAAAATTGCCCCCAAGGGGACACATCAGCTATACATCTACAAGACACAATAGTAGGGAGCACCCAGAGGGTAACTGGGATAACACAGAAAAATCTGCAAATCTGGAGATGCACATTAATTAAATTCAATACTGCAAGATGCAGGTTACATCCTTGTGAGTCTTTACCTGAGATTTCATCAGTTACAAACATCTGAGAAGAAACTGCTTGACCACTGGTGTCCCTAACATGACACAATGGGAAAAAGAAATCTGCCAGAGTAGGACACATCAAGAGCAGTCCTTCCAGAGGGACTGCAATGTAGCCCTCCACATCCTCTAAAGATTAACTCAAACAGAAACCAAGAGTCCTCTGATCACACAGCAGATGAATAACCATGCAAGCAAAATAATTTGTAAAAGCCTGATAATTTAAATCTAACAATCTGAAGTCTGAAAGGGGATTCAGCTTTCTCTATAAATACCACACAGGAGAAATCCCATGGACAGGGAAGAGAGAAGCTGGAGGCAGGAGGGATCTATCACCTGACCAAGAATCATCAGGCTGGAAGTGAAAACAAGCTCTGACCACTGGAGCAGCAATACTCTGAGCCAGCCTTTCAGGATGCTCAGTAAGCAACACTGGTAAAGTCCTAAACCCCACCACCTTTTTTTCCCAAACCTAGTTTTAGGTCAAGGCTTTGGATGTGTGACACAAGTTCCTAAGAGAACAGCATCTGGAAGGAGAAGGAAATGGACTCCCAGAGTGGAACCTGAATGGTTAAGACAGGAAAGTTTCCTCATCATCTCCAAAAGCTGGTGAGCTGCCCTTTCCTACACCTCCTGCAATTCAGACCCCTCTGGTGCTGCTGATCCACTGTCTCCTGACGGTGCTTCTCCCCCTGCACCCAGGGCTGCATTCACACAGCTGGGCCTGACTGTCCTGATCTGCCCAGCACTGCACCCCCTGCTCAGCTCACTGCCCTGACCATGGAGTGCTCTCCAGATGTGCCAACTACTGCACCAGAGCCCCCCCAGCCTGGCCCTGTCTGGCGGGCACAGCAGCTCCCCCAGGCCCTGACTGACCCCTCTGCTGCAGGGACTGGACAGTGCCCAGTGCCCCCCTGGGGGTGTGTCCATCCCCTGCCCAGCACCCTGGGCACACACTGTGCTGCAGGAGGAGGCCCAGGAGGGACCCCCAGGCACAGCCTGCAGGAGCCCAGGGAGCAGAGCTGGGAGGGACCCCTGCCCTCGGGCAGCTCAGCTCCCCAGGCACCCCCTGGCCAAGGGACAGCAGCACCCCCACAAGGGAACCACACAGAGCATGGGCTGCACACCCCAGTCAGGGCCAGGCAGGCACAGCTCAGGCTCCTGCCAGCACAGGTCCCTGCCCCCCCTCCTGCCTTCCCAGCACAGCCCTGGGCCCCCCGATACCCCCCTGGACACCTGGGAGCAGCACAGCTCCTGTGGGCCCCCCAGGCACACAGCTTTGCTCCTGCACTACTCCCCAGGCTGATCCATCTCCAGGAAGGCAGAAGATTTAATTTCTAAAGGGGACATTTTCCACACATCTTTTTCTCAAATTCCCATTACAGCAGGTCAGAAGCTGACTTGGAACCACCAAAAGAATCAGGAAAAATGGAAGTATGGACATTGCTGCAAAATAAAGTATCTTGCTTAAAAAACTGTCTATGCAGAGTACTTAGTATACAAAATTATATTCTAACTACTTTGCACAGATAAATAAAAAAATGTTCAGAAACACAAAATTACCTATCCACACATATTTGTGTGCTTTGAGCAATGAAAAATGCAAAACTACAGCTGCTGATACTTTGGCAGAGCCTCTGCCTTGTTCCCTCTATGGGACCATAACTGTACCATGCAGTCAGGCAGATGGGTCAGTAATGAGCAGTAATTAGATTAGTTACAATCCCATTTTCAGGGAAAAATTAATCTATTTAGGAATACATAATAAACTGCAAAACTGCACTTCCTGTGCCAGAGCTGTTTAAAGACACTGAGACACACCCATGGCTATTGCTCAATCACATGTATCAGTCTCATGTATGCACACAAAAGTCAATGTACGTCACATTAAAATACATCTGTTTACCTAAAATGACACACCCTCCTGCAGTTCACTATTTGTCACATGTGGGGCTTGTCCTCCTGTGTATATAAAGCATTTCAAAGACAACTTTCTGAAGTTGAGCTCCTCTTCCACACTAACACCCAACCCACCACCAGTTTTTAAGTCTTGTGAATACAGCAACACCCAAACTCTGGAGTCTTTATCAGGTACTTCACCATTTATTTAGGATTGGCACTTTTGACACTCAATGTAGGAAAAAACTTCATTTTTAATTTCTTGGTAACAAGCCTACACATCTCTCTCACAGGATTCTATATTCCCTAAACTTACAACATTTTCTTTTTCACAGGAGTGAAAGGTTACACTCTGCAATGTCACTGCACTTCAGATCTAAAACTCATTCCAGTCTTGGTCTGGATTCCATTTCAGTGTAAAGTTAAGGTAGCTTGGAAATATTGTATTTCTGAGGACAAATTCTACACTACTCACCAATCTGCACCCAAACAGAGCACTCAGATTTTCTACCAATCCAGTTACAGGCACCATCAATGGATTTGTCCTTTTTGCTGTGCTCAGTTTTGTTATAAAGGCATCATGCTCCACTCCCACTCACTTTTGTGTGGCCAAAATGTAAGTCATGTTGCAAAGAACCACAACACACAAGCGCCCTAAGGCGCTCTCAGTGCAGGAAACACATTTTGGCACAGCCTGTGTTGTGCCCTGTGGAACTGTGTGATGTGAGGCCTGGTGATCAGGACTTTGCAGAGAGTCCCTGGCCCATGTTTTGTTACTGCATTCCTTGTTCAGTACCTGAACTTTGTATTCTTATTCTAATTAGATTTCAGAGATAATGAATAAGAGAAAACAAAATTACTATTTGCTTTATGGCTTAAAATAATTTTATAGGCTTAGTTTTAAATCCATAGCAATAGGTCACTAGAGAAAGTCTGTCAGCCCTGCAAAAGAACCCTTTGAAGCTGACTGACACTGGACAAATACTGTATCCTCTCAGAGTGAACATCTGCCCTGCACAAAGGGGGAGCCATGACATCAGTGATGCAGCCTGGCTTTGTCAAGGGCAAAGGACAGCAAGTGGTTCTGCCCTGGAACCCCAGCACATCCCCTGGCCTGGTCCTTGTGCCTCAGCAAAAAGGTTCCCTACTGACACATGCCAAGTAATAATCAATCAATCAATCATTTCATTTAACTGGTTTTCCCACCTTTTCTTCTCCTATCTTGAAATAGCTTGTGGGAATGAACTCTGAGATGGTAAAATGGTAACAACATTTAAAAACAAAGCTGAGAAGAAAACTAGCAGATTTTGTCCCTACTTTCAAGGGGCAGACTGCAGTACAGAGTGCCTTAAGGCAGCTTTTCTATTTCACTGAATTAAGTAACAGCTTCATTTCTCAATGCTGTCATTAGACTTGCATAGATTGATTGATTAGAGAGAATCACAGCAGCAAGTGTTTTGGCATTAAATTTGAACTGCTCTTGGCCTCACAGAAGTATTGTGATTGAAGGAAAGGAATATTCCTCCAGAAAGGCAGAAGTCAAAATACCCCTAAGACAATTTTGTTTCTGTACTCTCTGTAATGTTAGGGCAACTTCTGTGCCACTCGTACTTACCAGTTTCCAGGCAAGCAACTCCAGAACAGTTTGAGTTGGAAGGTCACCCATTCCACTCCCCTGCAATAAGCAGGGACACCTTTCACCAGAGCCCCACCCAACCTGGCCTGGAAGGTGTCGGGGATGGGGCAGCCCTGAGCTCCCTGGGCAGCCTCTGCCAGGGTGTCACCATCCTCACTGTAAAAAGTTTCTTCCTAATTAACAGCCAGTTTGAACCCCCTCTCCTTCAGTTTAAAACTATTGCCCCTTGTTCTATTGCAACAAGACCTGCTGAAGTCTGTCCCCACCTTTCTCAGCAGTCCCCTCTAGGCCCTGGAAGGGGCTCCAAGGTCTCCCTGGATCTTTCCCAGCTCCAGGGGAACACCCCCAGCTCTCCCAGCCTGGCTCCAGCCCTGGGAGCATCTTGGACACCTCTGGATCCCCTCCAGCAAATCCACATCTGTCCCGTGCTGAGGACTCCACAGCTGGACACAGTACTGCAGGTGAGAGTCCCAAATAAAGCAAACACTGCACCAGAGACTGACTGCTGGGGTCACTGGTGATGAGAGCCCAACAAGGAACTTCTGTGGCATTCCTGGACTGATTTTTGTGATATATTGGGCAACATTTGAATGCCCACCCACAGCCTGCCCTGCTGTTAGAACTCCTCCATTTCAGTGAGAACACAGTTCAGCCAAACTTTTTGTGTGCTTCCACTCCACTCTATTATCTATTTCAAATGTACTCAAAATCACCTCTCAAACTTAACAGCCCCTCTAGTCAGAGGCTTTTTTGGTGTTCAAAACAATAGGGTTCACTCAGTTACACAAAGAATGATCCACTTGCCTTTCTTAAACTTATGTACAGGAAGTTTCTTAAGCTGATCCTTCCTAAGCCGATTCCTCCTTGCTCTGTGTCTGTCCTGCACGAATTTTGTGATCTGGAAACAGAGATAAGACAACATGAACAGGAAGTTTTAACAGTAAAAGAACAAGGAAAGTTTTGACTTCTGAAGCTCTGCAGTAAGGTGGTCAAAAGGAAGCTCTGGGTCGCCCTGAATCAGCTCTTCCCTTGTCTGACCTCCAGGATGAAGCCAAACAAGCCAGAAGGATGCTCTCCATGACCATGGCACTTGGAACAGAGCACACAGGCTTGTTTTGGAGAGGAACAAGAGAAAGAAACACTTATGTCCACACTACATAAAGTAATGACCTTTGCTGGAATCCTTGGCTGAGGTCTGTGAAAAGCAGGAAGCACAATGCAGAGCAAAACACAACTCAGTAACTTGGACTGCTTTTCTTTGCAGGTTTAGATTATTACAACTGTTTTAGAGGATTGTTCCCACATCCATCAGATCAGGTTTCACATTATCTACAGTATCTATAGTAGCAGTCTGGGGAGGAGTCATGGGGTTACTTCAAACCATTGTTACACATTACACTGAGACAGCTGAGTAAGATAACCAACTCATACCACTAAGCTATCTAAACAACCATACCAAAGATTCTATTTCCATTTTCTTAATAGTCCCTAATGCTATTTCTGTTTAATTTCTAATTCTAGCACCTGTGGTATGTGGCATCCCTTTTCAAATGATGACAAACAAACAAACAAGCAAAGGCCTGAACCCAATGATACACACTAACAAGTCCTTTGGAGTTTGCAGAGGTACCCTCCATCTCCTCACCCTGTGGACAGGCAGACAGGCACACTGATCACCACCTCAGCAGCACCCAGCACACGGGACAGTGGCACCAATGGCTGGGGAGGTGGGACGTGCCCAGGGGGCCTCACAGCACTTTGCAGAGGGCCAAAAAGCAAAGGCTTGTGCAGTGGAGAGGGGGCAGTGAGGACAGCTGCCTGTAAGCAGTTACAGGGCAGGGAGAACATCCCAAAGGCTCCTCATATCCCTCTGGCCAAATCCTGGACTGATTTATTTTACTGAGGAACTCCAGGACTACAGGCAAGCAGGAACAGCCATGTGCAGCACACACAGCTCCCACTGCTCCCTCTAACCTCAGTCTGTGACAGCTCCCTGGGGACTCGTTTGGAAGAACAAATGTTGTTAGAAGAGGGAACTTACCATAAATATGACGATGAGAATGAGACAGATCCCTACTATTATTAGGAAAGGGATTAAGTAGTACTCCAAAGGAAGGCTGAACTCTGGGATTAGCACAACATGGCCACTGTGGGGAGGAAGAGAACACTTTCTTCATTAGTGAGAATTTAATGAGCAAGGAGCTTAAGAATAAATATGATTTTTTAAAAAATTAAAACAAAAGGTTGCTACTAGACATGTTACAGGAATCCTGCATATTCACAACAAAGAAAACTCAGCCAATATCCACACGTAAAGTCAATTAAATGAAAGGATAAAACAGTGTTCCTTAGGACATTTTTGGAGTTAAAACTTACTGGTCTCAATCATAAATCTAGAGCAACCAGGAAAACCACCTCATAGCTGCTCTGACAGCAGAATGCCTATCAAAAGATACAGGGAAATCACCTTTATTTACTAAAGCATTATGGGTTTCTCTCAGGCTCAAGACTTCCCCTGGAGCACCTGTAGCCTTTGTCATCACAACATGCCATTTCCAACCCATAAATGTTCAGAAGAGGCAGTGACCCAAGGGAAGGAGTGGCACAGCTGCTGGGAGGTAACCTACCCCTTCTCATAGGTAAATTCTTCTTTGAGAGAATTAGCTGATGTCTCGCCAATGAACACAGAAGGAATGTCAATCTTCTTTAAAACCTCAACTGTATTAAAGAAAAGCAGGAAAATAAAACTATTATTAGATGGACACTCTGTGAGTGGTGTTGAGACATGAGACTTGAACATTCTGGGACTATCACAACAGGAGGATGTGTTATAACAGTGATGGACAGTCCAGTGCACACACATTCTGCAGCTTGACACCCTGCAAGGAGTATTGTTTTCCCTATACAATTTCTAGGGAGTTCATTTCAGGTTTAAAAATGAAAATTCCTAATGAACTATTCAAAGAGAGCATAAACCCACAACATTTTGACAAGAAAGCCATAATCAGTTTAACCAGAATACCAACCTTTACTCAGAGAATTGATACGAGCAACACACCTGCACTGATTTCCAGAATTTCTGGAAACCTTTATGATTTCATGATCTGGTTCTGCAATTTTAATTAATCTGTCTCCCCTCTTTTTCACCCTAAACATAAATGAATGTACTGGAAACAACTGTGGCTACATGAGGCCAGAAAGAAGACAGTGAACTAGTCCCACATCTTTATTTCAGCCTCAAGGAACTGGATGAACTGTCTTCTCTGTCTCTGCTTACCAGTGAAGGGAATAATAAATGAAAGCTTACTGAAAGACAAATCCAATATTCTAGAAAACCTTATCCTCATCTTCACTTTATATTGATTTGCCCCCTTATGGTTCATGTTTAAGGCTCAAAGTAACTTGAGTTCGGTCCAGTCAGAGTCCCCAGGGCACAGGAGGCTGAATGTGACCTCACACCACCAGGTCTGTGTTTGTTGGGGGCTTGTCCTACTTTTTGACTTCTCAGTGAAAGCTGAAAATAAGATTCAGAAGGGCTGAGAATTCTTTAAACCCACTTTCATGTAACTGCCTGGGCCACTCAGCTCCCATTTGTTTGTGAAAGTTCATTCCTAGTTCCTTCAGTGGTGTTTCCACTGGGAAAGAATTTATTTTCCTCTCATTTATGTTCTTGCTCCACATTGAGCAAGTTCAAAAACTGGACAAAATAAAGAAATGTCACCAAGAAAGTCATACCAGCACCACAGACATAAAACACACACCACAAAGCAAACTCAGCATTTTGACTGGATGACAAGATGTCCTGAACACATTCACTCCACAAAGGTTAAAACTGCAACAGCCATCATGGCAGTCAAATGGTAAATTGTGCACTGGACTCCAAACACTCTTTTTCCAACTCAGAAAATAAGTACATGTGATGTGTATTCCTGTGAAACTAGAATCCATTTGTCCAGAGGAACAGGAAAACATCCCCAACAGTGCAACAACAAAATGGAACCACTGACAATCACAATCTGACTTGATGATCTTAAGGGTCTCTTCCAACCTAAATTGTTCTATGATGCTGAATTCTAAAAAGTCATATTTTAAAGTTTGATTTCCTTCTAAATATGTTTCTATTACTTTTCCTATATTTCTACTTAATTAACAGCACATCAGCTATTTTCCACATCAATCATATAAAACTCAAATTTAACCACTTGGCCCAGAACAAATCTGAAGGAAAACACAAAGAAATGCTTAGAGGAAGTAAAAGTCAATGTCACCAACACTACACAAGTCTACAAATGTGTTCTGATACAAACATCTCCCATTTTGAATGTTAAAAAGCAGGAGGATTTCTGGTTAGGGCAGGTTTTCCTCTGGGTTGTTTGGTGTTTGGTTTGGTTTTGTCGGTGGTGTTTTCTTCTTTTCCTTGGTTCGTTCCGGGGGCCTGGAGGGGTTTGGTGGTGCTGCTGCTCCCACGGGGTGAGATGGTTTTTCAAACAGGAGAGGAGAAGTGATACCTGTACTTACTGTCGTTGGATCCCATGCTGATGAGGTCGTCAGAGTCCACATTGTGCACAATTGCTGCCTTGTATCCAGCTCTCTGGGCATTCAGAACCTGCAGAGCCACAAAAAAAAAGCTCACTGAAAACACCCCTGCTCCCAAACTCAGCAACCTGGCTGTGCTCTGAGACAAGGAATACTTTCAGGCAGTTATTAGTATGTGCACAACATCATCTGCATTTATAACAAGTGTCACCTTTCAAACCAAAATCACAGCATTAATACTTACACTCATGCCATTGTGCTATTTTTCCAGAAAACCAACTTAATTGTCTGCAGACAGAATATGTTTACATATGCTAAAAACAGAATTAAAAGCTTTCTATAGGTAGTTAAAAATAATATTTGACTCCAATTGAAAATACAGGCACCAACATACTTTGGTAACCCAGAAATTACCACTTGATCAGTGTGGAATATCATCACATCTGAAAGCTCAGGTCTCTAAGCTTTCTCATGGAAAAGTGCAAAATGGTCTGAGTACAAAACCATTCACACCCTGTGCACAGCCACAGCTCTGAACAAGACTCACTCTTTTGCCAACACAAGCAAAGCCCCAGATTCATGTGACAGCATTTACTGCAGGGACTGCCACTGATGCAAACTGAGCCAAGTGACAACCACTCACCTTTGATGTTGCCTTTACTGCACCCACCCCTCAGAAGCTGCAAGAAGCACTGAGAGGACCTCGAGAAACAGTTGGTTCTCATCCCAACAACATCAACTCTCTCCCCATTTTGCTAATGATTGTATTTCAAAGAGCAGGACAATGTTACTGAGAAAAGCAGAATGCAGACACCTTCAGAAATCCCAGTATCACAAAAATCCCAAAAAACCATTTAAGATGCAACATAGATGCATGGCTGTGAGTTTGGTCCATACTACATCCCCACTGAAGATATCCACAGTGCATACATGAACAAATCCAGAAACAGCCATGTACCTGCATTTACAGTTTTTAACCAAAAACACAAGGAGAGATGGGACTTTCAAATAAACTCCAGTTTTTATTAAAATGTGCACTCTGTCAGTCATGTAGCAGCTGGGTAATTTAGCTCACATCTTACCACACTTGCCACTTTCAGGCAGAAACTTGAGGGCAAAATACTGTAGTTCACATGCAATTTTATAATGCAACCCTGCAACAGCAGTAACAAAGTACTGCAGGTGAATCCACTGGCCAGGGAGTGCACAGACACATCTTCTCACCTTGGAAATGCTGATCCACTTGCAGCCTTGCTCTTTGTCTCACAAGAACTGTGTGGGAACCCCTTTTTCCATCAATATTACCTGACATTGTCCTTACTTTAATCCTGTTTTTAATTGACTTTTCCCCCTCCCCTCCCTGCCTGTGGTGAATTTTGGGGCAGGCTGGGCTGGGGGGGCTGACCATGACCCTGAGAGGGCTCAGGGGTGACCCCACCCTCCTCTGCCCCCTGACAGGAGCTGCAGCCAGGCTGGGCCAGGGGGGCTCTGCTCCCAGGGAACCAGAGCCAGCACAGGAGGACACAGAGCTCAGGGGCAGCAGGGAGGGATTTGTGCAGCCATGGGAAGGGGCTGCCCTGAAGGGGGGGAGTCACTGTCCCCAGGGGTGTTTCTGAGGCTGGAGGTGGCTCTCCATGAACACTCTGTGGGGCTCAGACTTGACAATCCCTGCCTGGAGACAAGAAACTCCTCCCTCCCCTTCACATCAGTGTCTACCTTACTGTTAGCTATAGATATTTCTCTGAAGCATCAGTAGATTTTTTGAAAGAGAGTGAAAAAAGTAATAAAAATTAATTAAAACAAATTAAAATTAAAATCTCTTACCTTGACATCAAAGTTGCACTCCAGCCTTCGGATCAACACAATAAAAGCACCAGAGGAGTTGTCTCTCAGGGGAGGGGGGGCTATAGGTTCACATGCATTCTCTGGTTTAGCATTTATTAGAAATCCCTGGAAAATACCAGCAGAAACAGGAGCTTCATTCATCTTTGTCTTAACAGAAGTGTTGATAAGTAAGAAAATTGCACATTTTCACACAATTGCTAAACAAATCCTTATGATCAGCTTAGTCCTGTATTGCAGCAAAATTTCTGCTACTTTCCCAACTTTTCATTTTGAGACATCAGAATCTTTATGTCTGCACAGAATTCGAAAGCTAGAAAGAAAATACACACCTCACACTCAGACTTTAATAATTCCACATAGAGAGGACAGCACATATGACATCAATATAGTGCAACTCTTACCCTAAGACATGTGGAGACTAATCAGTGCCTCAAGGCAGCCACACCAACTCAGCACCTGCCAATTGTCCAGGGAAGCCCAGGGAAGGTCTGTGTGAGCCCAGCACTGACCCAGCACACACAGCAGCTGCTTGGCTGTGACCAGCAAAGGCCACCCAACTGCTGCAGCTGAAGGGTTCACACCAGGAGGAAACTCTGGCAAACCTTGGGCTGGTTTTGGGTGGCTGAATTAGCACTCCATCACTGACAATGCTGAAGCAGAACCTCTCCTCACTTCACAGTTTGTGCCTGCTGAAAACCAACACCCTCCCCTGGAGGAGCCCCAGTCTGTGACCCCAGGGCTGCCCAGTCCCCCCCAAGTGCTGCAGCCACCCCCTGCCCTTCCCCCTGATCAAAATGGGATTGCCTCCTTGGTCAGCTCTCCAGATCACCTGAGGAGGAGCTTCCTGATTAACTAGAGTAATGTTATTTAATTTATAATTGGGTAGGTATGAATTAGATTCTGCTCTGAAAGCCTCTTCACAACAGATTGGGGTTACCAAGAACCAGAAAAACCCAGACTGACACTGAGAGGCCCAGGTTGTGCCCACCCTTCCTGTGAAATGCCCCTCCTCAGAAATCACCTTGGTGGGATGTTTGTGACGGAGGCTCCCAGACACTCCTGCACTGGAACAGCCCAAATTTGGCAGAGCAACATCCCTACAGGACTTGCACTAGTTTACATCAGTTCTAAAGCTCCAGCAGATTAGCATACAGGTAAAGCATGAAGAATTGCCAGAAAACAAGAATACAAGTGATGCATTTTATGCAAATAAAGATCCTAAGAAGTTGCATTGCTGTGGGTTTGAGAAATTATCACTACACTTCCAGACAGATACTTCAGCTCTCAGTTTTCACTGACAGCTTTAGATGGAGATGTCATCACCTGTGCAGAAATAATTATACATAACAGATTGTATAGTTATAGAACTTATATTCTGCCTGTTTAAATATACAATACATATGTCAGCTTATATATACAGTTCATATATATATAAGCATTAAATATAAAAATATAGACTACTATATATACAGTGTGCATATATATAAGAACTGTCAGTTTAAATGTACTGTTTCCATATTATCTCACACTTCATAAATAATATATATTTATGGATGAAGTTTAACCTAAACCAGAGAGAAGCAATTTTGTTTGGAGGAGTTTTATTTCTGTAATAACACCCAGCAATCTATCCTTTGCCAGGTTGTGCTGACAGGCACAACATCACACAGTCTGCAACAATCCAAAGCAACAACCCCTGGAAATTCTGCACTGGTTTGCTGGGGGCCAAAGGCAGGTCCCTGAGGCTCCCCAGTCCATCAGGGCTCACAAAGCCTTGACTCTGCTGGAACCACACTGGAACCAGCTGTGAGCAGAGTCACAGGGTAAGAACTGCACCCTGAGAAGCCAAAGGCTGGCCACCACTGGGCTGGCTTGGCCTCAGTGCTGCCACACATCCTCCACTCTCCTTAATCACAGAACCATTTGATTGAGCAGCATGCACACTCATGCTTTGGCACTGGTTATTTCAGAATCTGACAGGTTGTTCTACAGTTTGTACACTGATAAATCTTAATCACAAACATTGAAAACATTTACCACTTTCATCCTATTGCAACCAGCATTACAGCATTTTTTGTAAGTAATGAAAATCTTAATGCAAAGAAAAAGTTTTAGTATAATATTCAGGACTAAAGCTCATGATTTTTACACAGGTGATGACATCTACCTTAATTCACAGAGCTGTCTAACAGTTAGAAAGGTTAAAATCAAAGCTTCTTATATCTATTTTTGATGTATTAGATTGGCTCACTACTTGGGTCAATCACTTAATCACCCTCTGTTTCTCAATATAGGCAGTAAACAGCTACACTTCTCTCGCACCACTTCTCCCCATGACAACATCCCCTGGGCATGGAAATGAAGTCTGCCTGGGGGGACCTGCAGGGAATTCTTGAGTTCCAGGAACTCTTGCAGCACTTTATTCCCCTGCAGGATCAAAAGGACAGCACACAACCCCAGTGTGATCCCCCCTGTCCCCCCACACCAGCCTCAGTCTCTGCACAGAGGTTACTCACAGCACTGCAGCACCACCAGTGCTGCAGAGCCAGACCTGGGGCCACCCAGGCTCCAGGCAGGACAGACAAACAGCCCTCTGCCCCCATGGGCTGCTCACAGCCTCCACTGGGGCTGTAAAGGTGGAAATCCTCCTTCACCGGGACCTGAAAGGTGGTCTGTCTACATTTCTGCATTAGGATTCTAAGCTGCGAAAACAAACACACCTCAGTCACAAAACTTCACACACTGTTCAGAGGAACAGCCAGACAAACAGGTCACTGCAACAAGACTGAACCCATGGAGCCACTTCCACCAGCAAAACACCAGCAAAAAGCCTGAACTCCCCAGGAGCCCTGAGCCGTGTGAGAGCCAGACACAGCAACCTTCCACAGACCAGCATTTCAGCTGCCAGAGGGGAACAGGAAACACATTTCACCTGACAAGAACAACTTGACACTGCACAGATGGGCCTCCCAAGGAAGCCACCAGCTCCTGTCCCTGCAGAGCACCCCTGGGTGCTGAGCTCAGCACACACACCAAACACCACGGGGGGGTCACCCCAACCACAAACCATCCCAGAGAATGGGGAGACTGGAACTGAACTGGACATTCATCTGACCTTTCAGTGCTTTTCTAAACAGCAGGACTATGACACCAGCTCACAGCATTATCATCACCATACATAATTTACTTTAAAATAATTGGCTTTCTACCTCCTTTATCTCATTTTACACAGATATAAGGAATAAAAGCCTTTTACACCAGTTACTGACTGGTTACCAGAACGTTTGGGCAGCCACCACCTCAGCAGCAGCCAGAAGGAGCAGAATGTGCCTTCTCATCACTGCCTGTGGGAGCTGCATTTATCTGACCTCCTCACAGGCCCTTCCCGTTTTACCTTCCACTGAATTCCCTTGTATTCATCCCATCCAGTCCATCCACACATCCTCCTGTATGTGAGTGAGTGTACTGACCACACTGGAGACACAGGACAGCAGCTCTCCTGCTGCACAAAACATGCTTGGTGCTCTATTTCAGGAGGTGCCAGGCCTCCAAAATTCCCAACCCAGTGTAGAACAACACCAACCCCACCTGGATCCCCGTGCCCACCTCAGACAGCTTCTGCATGTTAATCACTTTGCATGTTTTGCTTGAGCAGTTAATTAATCACTCCTCATTTCTCCTCAGTATTACATTTAACTTTTATCTTTTTCAGCCCACAGAGGAAGTGTTCAGTAGACACATTTCTCTTTACATACATTCAGGAGACAGATTTCTCTTTCTTTTTTTACCTTCAAGCCTTCTGCTGGCAGTCTGTAGCCAAATCTGGCAGGCAGGTCATCAAAAGTCTGGGTTCCATTTTCAAGGTTATACTAAGAGAAATAAACAAATAAAATCAGGTTTGCAACAAGGCACAAACCATTAACAAGTGCAAACAGAAATAAACAACACAGCTATTTAGATTAATTTATCAGACCTAGGACACCTTGTGACCATGTCAATGAAATCACAAAATTGTTTATTCCACTTGTCTTCCACTCACCCAGCAACATCATTCTTTTCTCATCTAGCTATCAAAACAAGCAAGCAAGCAATACTTTGTTAAATTTGTATGGTAAATCTTTCTACTGTCTAAAATTCAAATACCATCATATTTACAGAACAGAAACTATAACCCAAAAAGTTGGAGGGTTTGGGGGGGAGTTTTCATTGGCTGTGGTCATGCCTGTTCTGCCCTGAATTCCAATGTGCACAGGGAGGAGCAGCTGTGGGCAAAGAGGAGCCTCCCTGTGCCCCCCCTTCCACCCCCCTGCTACCCACCCAGGTGAGCAGCTGGAAAGCAGCTCCACAGTTTGGTTTTATAATAACCATGAGCTTCCACATTAAAGCAGAATACTGTGATCTGTGGAAGCTTTGTCTTCCTTTCCTTGTTCATCCTCTGTAGCTCAATGACAGCCCTGAACAACACAGAACTCACACAGAAAAAACAGTGCCAACTGGATGTAGGCTACATTTTCCTCACATAAAGTAGAACAAGTGTTTCCTGCAAAAGATGTGGACTGTGACTGACTTGAATGTGCATCAGGAAGTTTCATTAAACAGTTTAGTGGCCCTGAAATGTTCGTGTATTCCCTGTATCACCCCAGTGTCACACAGGACACCCCAGCAGGGATCCTGTGTGCTGCAGAGGGACATTTCCTACCAGCCAGGGGAGTCACACTGTGGGTCACAGGCAATGTCATGACTTACACAAACTCTCTCAAAGGTGCAACATTTGGAAGGAGGTTTCTTCCCACTGCCTTCAACAAAATTGAGGGGAAGGAGGTAGGAATGGAGCCAAGTTTCAGGGAAGGTTCCTTGTTCTTTGTAATCCATGTGCTGCATACAGCCTTCCACCACACAGAGCACCAGGGCACCACCTTCCTCCACCCACCCCCTCCAAAACACCCTTCCTGAGCTGGTGCCAATGCCAGTTCCTCCTTCAATCACTCAGCAAGCCCCAGCTCAGGCCAGAAGTCAAGACACAAACCTCATTCTTTACACTCCATTTTTATAAAATAACCAGTTCTGCCTCACAAGCAGATGACAGCACTTCATACAAACAATGCCTTCATTTGAGACTGCAGTTCTGTGAGAAGAAGCACAAAAACTCTTAAAACCAGAAGGGAAAAGAACTTCTTTCCTTGGCAAACCCCAGACTTTGCCCATTTGTTAACAAAGTGCAATCATTAAACCCTGAAGAAGACTGTAAGTGATCTGCACCCAGCCATCCCATGGTGCACACCCTCCCTCCTCTGAGCTCTGCCTCCTGGGCACAGCAGCTTTAGTGCCCAGCTCCTCTCCTCCTCACTTCAAGAGAGTGTCAGAAGAAACCCACAACTGGCCAATATCCAAGAACAAAAGACTTCCTTCTTATATGGAATACTGCACACAAAAGCTTAAACAGAAAAAAATTAAACTGACCTTCACAAACGCCCTATTTTTATTTTTTTAAGGGTAGGGGGGTAATTTGTTTTGTTTTAAATAACGTCTCTATGAGAGGAAGAAGCAGGAGTGCAAGTGAGCTTTGTCTGACAAGAGGAAGCCCAGCCCTGGTGGCAGAGGCCAGGGGCAGGGACATCACATGAGCAGCACAAGGACAGTCACAACTCCCACACCACAATGGTCCTGTCAGTGCCACAACAAAGCAATTAACTACCTGCATTAATTGCCTCCTTACAGTCTTTCTACAAAAAGCATTGATGGAAGAGTAACAACCTGAAGACCCAAATGACATCCTTCAGTGCTCACCAACCCCATGTGTCCACAAACTTTTAGGTGTTTTGATTTTGTAGTTTGGCTTGAGGAGTGTCCCTGTGCCCTCCCAGGCTGACATGGCACTAACAGCTCCCTGTTAATGGAACCAGCAGAGAACACAGAGCCTGCAGGACCCAGGGCCATGACTTCAGCACCTAAACTCTGCTCTACAAACACATCAAACACATTACTGCCTTCTTAAAACTTCAAACAGATCAAATTGGTAATAAATAGCACAGCAATAACTTGTGCTCATCAAACTGTTTACTGGCCTGATCATTTGACATTTTACACACCAAAACCATTATTTTTCTTAATGATAGCAGCTGTTTAGGAAAATTATATCTGGGTGTGATACACTCAAAAAAACCTTCCTGAGAAGGCTTCCAGCACACACAAATTACATGAGCCACGGATGATAACCTCATTTTTTATATCCAGCGACTCTACAAAAAGGCATCCACCGGGAAAACCTAAATTGCTGTCTAAGCCAAATCTTGGAACTCTTTTAACAGTATTATAACATTCTACAGGACATCTGGTCAGAGAGAAACTGGAAATTACCAAGGGAATTAAGTGCTTTCATTGTCATGTTACCTGAGCACATCTCATCTGCAAACTCAATGGAAAATGTACCAGTTATTTTTTATTGAAATAAACTATTAAGCAAATTCCATTACAAGCAACCTGCTATAACATTTATTATATTACTTGATCCATTAATAGAACAGCTGAAAAGAAGATTCAATTTTATAGAGATTTAATCTGTGCAGAAAAATATTCTTATACTTACTGCTAAAATATCTGCCTCCACAGGTAAAAGGTTCAGGAAAGCAAATAACTGCACAGTCACCAGGGTGTATATCTGAGTGGCAGACAGCATCAGCATTCCTATTGACAGCAGCATATTTCACCCAATACCTGCAAGGAAAACAACAGTCAGGCCCAGGGCAAACACTTCCCCTCTGTCCTGTCAGGGACTCTCTTGGGCGGTGGAAACTTTGCCAAAGGATGTCAAATGCTGCTTGGCATCAACTTCTGAGAAACAAGTGGAGTCACTTGGTTATTTTGGAAGGGAGGTCTTTGTGGCCCAGACATGTCACCTCCAGGGATAAAACCACACCAACTGTAAGAGCAGCAACTCCAAAAGCCTCAGGCACACACAGGGATTAACACTCCCACTGTAACAATCACCCCTAAAGACTCTTCCTTCCACACTTCCCTTCTCCCAGCACAAATCCAAGTCAGCAACAGTCCTCCTGTAGCTGGAGCAGTTCCACTGGAAGCATTTGTTGCAGACACGCCCTGCTTCTGCAGGTCACACACAACCCAGAGGGGCAGCAGCTCTGAAGTGTGAGCACTGTGGGGACGCCCAAACCAAGGACAGCAGTGCCCTGGGAGCTCTGCCTGGAGGCACCTCATGGCTTTGAAAGGAAATCAATTCTGATTTCTTAAAACAGTGCAGCAAAAAGCAACAGTTTGTGTCTGGAAACAAGAGGGGCATGTGTTCTAACAGAAACTGTTCTTTAAGACTGCTCATGAAGCAATCAAAAAAAACCCAAAGTGGGGACAGGGGTCAGGAGGAATAAACCCACTCGGTTTTACATTTTTCTTTTGCTGCACAAAGATTTTTTTCAATGTATTAAAAACCAAAGGAAGGGCCTGAGTGCCCTCCTTGTATAAGCAGTGGTATCTGCACTCCTCCTGCAGCGAGAGCAATGTATTGCCCTCAACGCAAACTTCAAGGAAGAAACTAAACAGCAACAATAAAAAGGGACCCCAAGCATCTGCAGGAACTGAACTCTGAACACCCCCTCCAATTTAACACCTGCAGTAACTGCAGTGGCAGCAACTTCAATCCACAGCCTCTCCTACCAGCCACTGTCCAGTTTGACAGTCACACCCACCTTTGAAAATCTGGCCCATCCAATACAACACAAATGTGAAATACAGAATGCTGGAATTCTGAACATTTCTGTTCTTTCCTGCACAGACAAAGCTGTAACACTTAATAACCCACAGCACTGCTGCGTTTATCAGCTCAGAGCCCTCTGAAAGGAGTCACAGACTACTCTCCACTTGTCTCTTCCAAACAATTACTGTCCTGGCCCCAGTGAGAGTCCCAACCCAGGCAGCAGACAGGATCCAGGGTGAGGTGTCCTTTCCATGGCTGACAGAGGCTGTTCCCAGAGACCTCAGAACTATCAAATGCCTGTGAGAGACCAGTTTCCTCCACACTCCCCACAGGGCCCTCACGACCCACAAACATGTGGTGCAATGTTCACTGACTGGGATGTTTAACAGGGCCAAAGAAGGAGTTTCTGCAAAGCTCCCTCTCAGCTGCCCAAGCCCATGTGCCCACGGCACCTCCCCCAACGCGGGGCCCTGGGTCCCCCCCGGGTCCCCCCGGCCACGGGGCACACCCACAGGGAGGGAACTGTCCAGCCCAGCCCCCAGAGCAGCTGCAGCAATGGGGGAGGGGGGAGACTTGGCCTTGAGTTGTGCTACCAAGAAATGCAATCTGAACTGCAGAACAGTGGGCTGACACAGGCGCAGACGAATGTAGAGAGGAAAGAATCCTGGCCGGATGCCATCACACTTCCCTCAGTTCCCATGAGACACCAGCAGGTGCCTCTGCCCTGTCAGACATCCCCAAACACAGGAGGGATTCCTGCTCTACCTCCCCATGTGTTTGTTTGTCCCTAAAGCTCCCCTGGCTGTGCCCTTCNCCAGCCCAGGGAGGGGCCACAGCAGCACCAGCTCAGGGGGGCTGAGCACTGGGACCCACCTGACACTGCCTGGGAGGGAATGTCACAGAGCTCTGTCACACAGAGTCTGCTCTGAGCAGAACTACACTGCCAATACATCTGAGAACTGCTTCTTTGGTTTCCTGGGACAAGGACCATGGAAACAACAAAATCCAACCAGCCCAGTGCTGCCTGTAAGAGAGCTGCTGCTCCACAGATGGACCAAGGCCCTCCAGAGACTCTTCCAGGCTCAAAGGAAAAAATTCCTGGCAATTACATTAAATTTGGCAACACAACACAATACACTGGAGAAATATTGCTATAGAAGAGTCAAAATAATTAATGGACAAGTTTTAAAAGTGGACAGTATGTGCTTAGTAATAAGGTTATCAGAACAACTCCATCTCCTCTAATTATTGGAGGAATTAAAAGTACTTCACCAACAATTAAACTCCATTAGGTCATCCAGTGTTTGTGGGACTGTTGAAAAGCTCCAAGCTGTGGCTTCTCATATAAATGGTTCCACATGGATTTGTTTTTTTCTGACTGTAGATAGCCCACTCTGAAAATCTTCTGTTGACTTCACTGAGAACTCACAGCCAACACTATTCTTCCTTTTTCAGAATCCAGAAACACCTGAGACCTCCTGTCTTCCTGTCCCATCTTTTGTGGGCTTTTCCAGCAGAAAGCATCCCTTGATGTGAGGCTCTCAATGTTAATTAAAGCAAGTGCTGGGCAGTTGGATTTGATGTAAGCTAACATGAAGGTAACTAGAATCCAGTACCATTATTTGGAGGAAACAGCTTGATAGTTTCAAAACCAGTTCTCATGACCCTGACTTGGGGATTCAGACATGTGATATTTGTGACATTTTCAACTGGTTCTCAGATCCAAAGTCAGTCCCAGGAACTGGTGCTGGGTTAGGAAATTCATCATTTCTGTTGCTAAGCTAGGATTCACCAGCCTGCCCTAAAAATGAGGATGCTGGTGAAACTGGAAGGATAAAAGAGCCATTGTTCCAAAAATACAGCCACTTTTACTGGGACAGAAGCAACAACACACTGGAAGCCACCCAGTACTTGAAGCAGCACAGTAAACCCAGCACAGACCTTACACCACAGAGAAGAGGAAAGGAGCCTCAGGCAAGGCTGGAAACACCAGAACCAAACTGCCCTTGCCAACCACATGCAGGTACAGTGCCCTGCTCCCTGTTCCACACACACCCAGTGCTTCCCAGACCAGGAAGTGCTGCTGCAAACACACCTCAAAGAGCCTCTCAGCCCCTGGAGCCCTGTGGCTCACTGGAAAGCCCCCCCTGCTCAGCCCAGGGCACACAGACCCGAACTGGGGGCTGCCCTGCCAAGCACCCAGAAGGGCTCACAGAGACCCTGCAGCACCCCTGGGCACCACCCCCCTGCCCCCAGTGTGCCCAGACAGGGCTGTCCTGGATCACTCCCCCTGCACAGCCCGGAACTCACTGAGCCCAGGGGTGCAGCTCCTCCTTCTGGGACTGGACAGGGCAGAAACGAGGGGAGACCAGGGTTGTGCTGGGCTCACTGAGCACAGGACACCCCCAAGGGAGCCCTGCACACACCCAGGGAATTCCAGGGGAACCTGGGGCCTTTGGGCAAACCCCTGCACAGCAGGCTGCCCACACCACACACAGAGATCACGTCCGCACACATTTGTGTCTTAAAACGTGCTGCAGAGCAGAAGACAACACAAAGCAATCCTGTGTCCACATGGTTATGCCCATGCTTCAACTCTCCCAGTAAAAACTGCTCTTTTCCCTCTACTTGTAAAAAAACCCCCAAACTCATACATTTAAAGCCAAATAGGACCACGATGCTTACAGCAACCCAAAAACCCCTATGTACATACAGAAACTTTGTCCTGACACTCAGTGACACCAAATATTATGTTAGTGTGGCCTGCACTTTCCCAAATACACAAGCAGAGGATGAACAAAAGCTACAGAGGTAATACCCCAAACCCTCCTTCCCACCCCTCAGACCCCCCGAACCCCTGACATCTGGATGCCGTGACACCATCACTGACCCACAGTCCCAACTCAGACCCATCCCACAGCCCAGCACTGACGGGGACCAGCGCTCGGACCTGTTCGGACGAAGGAACAATTCCCCTCCACATGCTTTAAATTCTCACCAGGAATTTGGCGGCGGCCCCGCCGGAGCCCCGCCCGGCCCCCGGGTCGAGCCTTCCCCCCGCCCGGCCCGACCCTGGGGCCGGCAGCGAACACGCCCCGCACCGGGAAGGGCCGGGCCCGCAGCGCTCAGCACGGCAGGGCCGG
>VXBA01002342.1:36317-109427 GCA_013399895.1 Serilophus lunatus | reverse complement strand
CGCACTCGCGCCAGTCGAGCACGGACTCGGCCGGGCCCGCGCCGCGCCCCGCGCCCTCGCACGGCCGCTCCCACTCCTCGCCCGCGTCGCTGCCCGCGGCGGGGCCCGCGCCGCAGCCCGGGCACCTCCGGCAGCGCTCCTGCGACGGGGCGGACGAGCGGCCGCTGCCGCCGGGCTGGGAGATGGCGCTGACGGCGAGCGGGCAGCGATACTTCCTCAAGTGAGTGCGGGGCCCGGGCGGGGGCGGCGCGGGGTAGGGTTAGGGNGCCGTGTCCCCCCCGGGCAGCCCGTGCCGTGTCCCCCCCGGGCAGCCCGTGCCGTGTCCCCCCCGGGCAGCCCGTGCCGTGTCCCCCCCGGGCAGCCCGTGCCGTGTCCCCCCCGGGCAGCCCGTGCCGTGTCCCCCCCGGGCAGCCCGTGCCGTGTCCCCCCCGGGCAGCCCGTGCCGTGTCCCCCCCGGGCAGCCCGTGCCGTGTCCCCCCCGGGCAGCCCGTGCCGTGTCCCCCCCGGGCAGCCCGTGCCGTGTCCCCCCCGGGCAGCCCGTGCCGTGTCCCCCCCGGGCAGCCCGTGCCGTGTCCCCCCCGGGCAGCCCGTGCCGTGTCCCCCCCGGGCAGCCCGTGCCGTGTCCCCCCCGGGCAGCCCGTGCCGTGTCCCCCCCGGGCAGCCCGTGCCGTGTCCCCCCCGGGCAGCCCGTGCCGTGTCCCCCCCGGGCAGCCCTTCGGCCGCAGTGTCCTGTTTATTACATTTGGCGTTTGATTCAAAGCGGTTTACAGGTCTGGAAGGATGCGCCTCGTTTCGGTAGATTCTGTAACTCAGCTCCGGGTTTGTTGCAGGTTTATTAAGTGGCGCTGCGTGACCCTGGTCAATAATGCCGTGAGAACGAGTGTGCTGAGGAAATAAAACATTTCCTGGTGCAGCCTCTGGCTGAGGGGTTTGGGGCAGTTGAGCTGCTCATGGAATCGCTGCAGCTTCTGAGTCAGGAGAATAAAATCCCGAGTTCGTGTTGAACCGTGCTTGGGTACTCAGCCATCAGAAATGGTGTATGGACCATGTGTGAGGGGAAGGAAGGACAAAACTGCTTAGAGAAGTGAAAAAGAAGTTATAATTGACACGGTTTCTTTTCCTCGTGGGTTTGGAGTCTCCAGCGGGTTACAGTGTTTGAATTAGTCTGCACACAGTTTAATTTGTGCCTTTTGTCACACTTGGAGCCCCCGGCCAAGCTGGGAATGCCTTTCTGGGGCCGCTGGTGTCGGGTCTGGTGCTGAGTGGACTCTCAGAGTTTGTCATTACTCGGGTTCATGGTCGTGGTGAGCAGAGCTCGTGTCTCCAGCTCCTCTCAGCAGAACAGGGACAGGGAAGTGCCTGAGCCCCGCAGGAGACCTTCCCAAACATCCCAGAGGAATTCCTGCTCCGGTTTGGCCGGGGGGAGTTTCAGATGGCTCTGCCTGCTGTTGCATAACATCTTTGTCTGCTCTTTGGTTTTTGACTAATAGCTAATATCGAAATGAGCTCTCGTGGTTTCGCCTTCCTGATGGGCATTTCTGGCCTAGGGACAGAGTTTTCCAAGTCAATGGATTCTCATTGAAAAAGCATGGGTAAAACTCAGTGTCTTTAACTTTTTTTCCAAGTCCTGTCAACAGTAATACTCTAATAAACAGCATCCTTTTTAAAATAAAGTACGATGTTCATTATGTTGTTAGCCAAGTTAGTCCTGTTTTCCCAGTTTTACCTATCCAACAGAACTTCATCTATCTAAAAATTAATTGGCATAACACATTTCTTTATACCTGTGATGTATTCCTTATACCCCAGTGCTCTGGGGATAATATTTAGCTATAACATGCTCACATATGAATTATACTGTTTTAAAGTGGTGTCATGTTTTTCAGGTGAAAATATAATTTTCTGCAGAAATTTAAGATTGTTTATGGAAAGCAGAAGCATTTAAAACCATGTGCAGTAACACACAGGGTTCAAGTCAGATGATGTGGTTGAAAAATTAGGTTTGGTTAAACCAGGCATGCAAGATTACATGGCTTTATACTCAAGGAAAAAAACAGCCAGTGCTTTCCAGTTTAATGATAGAGATTTGTTTGTAGACATTAGCATGAGAAAATGGAGAGAGGAATTAAGGGTAAACAGCCAAACTCCGTCCTGGGAAAGCCTTTATTGCCTGTTGCAGTTCAGAATGCAGTTGGTTGTATTTGGTGGTATTTTGAGGACTGATTAAGCAGGAGCAGCAGTGGGGGGGATGCCCAGGTTGCTGCCCTTGCGGGCAGGGAAGCGGTTCAGTCCTGCAGAGTTTCTGGCTGGGACTGGAAGGAGCTCCAGTGGCCTGAGGACCTCCCCACCCTGTAATTAAACACCAGACGGGGGGGTGGGGAACAGGCTCCGGACACACTTGCAGCAATGTTATCTGAAGCATTTCTCTGTGTGTGCATGTGTGGAGAAAAATGTAAGTGTGATTTATTTCTGATAAAAAGAGTTTGTGGGAGGACGGGCACGGCTCTGTGAGGGTCGGGCCAGGCTGGCTCAGGGCTCAGGGCCTGCCAGGGAATGGCCAAGCTTTGCCTGCCCCTTGTTTGGGCTCCCACTGAACACTGAGGTGTTTCCTCAGGGTGGGGGTTCCTGCCTGGCCAGACTCGTAAACACGACATGTAGAGTTTGGTGTTTGCTCTGCACACATTTGGGAAACTGTTGCCACTGTTGCCTCTGTCACACTTTTATTTTTAAAATACTACAATGAACATTTGCATTATCAGAGTGTATTTGCCATGAAATCCTGCTCGAGGGTGATCAGGCTAATGACCTGGAATATTTTCTCAAAATGTTCAGATTTTTTCTTACTGGTTTTTGTTGGTGAGGAAGCTGGATTTAACAAATGATCAGTTTTGTATAACTCAGCATGTTCAGCAGGGCAGCAGAAGAAAAGAAATATAAATATTTTGGAAATATTTTTTTCCTGGGAATGACAAACTACATAATATTGAGACAACTGAAGTGCTCAAGTGATGTTCAAACACAGTTTTTCCCTGAAAGCCATTTGTGTTACTTCTGTAGAGACTATTTTGTATTGGTACTGCACAGAATTCATCACAGAGAAACTTTTACATTGCAGGAATGTGGTTACACAAGTGGAAATGGGGGAGGAGGTGGGCACTGGGGGAGTTCCTCTGTTCTGTTCTGTAACAGTGTAGGAAGCACTTCCCCGCTCCCAGGGCAGGTCAGCAGTGTTGTCCCCCAGCCCCAGGCCCTGCAGGGGGGACTCCCCTCTCTGTGGCCTCTGGTGGTCCCTGTGCAGAGCCTGTCCCCCCCAGCTCTGCTGTCCTGCAAGGGAGACACATCTCACAGAACCATGGGGCTCCTGCAGCCTTTGACCCACACCTCAAGGGATTTGCTTTGTTCCCCTCCCCAGGGGTTGTTCCCGTGGGACTCAGTGTCTGACCTGCTCCCCTTGCCAGCATCCCTTCATTAAAAATAAGTGAGGGACCTGTCCCCCTTTGTCAGGTCTGACAGCACAGACTCTGCAAAGTCTGCCCAGTGTTGCTGCACGAGCTGAAGGCTGCCCTTGGACTTGCTTCCTTCTGGGTGCTGTGGCTGCAGTTTTTGGTGGAGGTGGTTCCTGCAGGACAAGAGGTCCTTTGTCACAGGGGCTCTGGGGCTCCAGGCACAGGGTGACTGCCAGATACAAATTGTGTGGGAGCAATGAAATCCCAAGGAAGGGGCTGTGGGCTGCATTTCAGCAGACAGACCTTGTGGCATTTTCCCTCTTCGTTTAGAGAGAGAGGCCAGCATGATGATGAGGTGTGGGGTTTTTATTATTTGGGAATATTTTTCTTTTCATTGATCAGCTGAAAGTCCAGACCTCGAGGGAAGCTGTACTGCAGGGACAGACACAGCCTTGCTTGGAGAACTGAGCAGAATGCACTGGGTTAAGAGTGAAATGATTGCTTACAATGTCACCAGAAATGAAAGCAGTATAAAGGGAGAGGAGCAGGAGCAGCACCTCTCCTGGCTCACACATCTGTGCTGGCAGTGGCACTGCAGGCTCAGCTTTTCCTGCAGTGACTTGTCTGTCTGCTCATGTGTCTGCTGGTCCTTCAGTGTTTGCTTGGTCAAAATGCTCCTTTCTGTTCACTGAGTACTGGTCTGTCCCTAATCAATTTTTGGGTGCAATATTCTGAGTCTTCCAGGTTTCAGAATAGCAGGAAACTTCCATGATACACTTGTGTTTTTTCTTGTACTGCAAATAATCCTGTTTTTCTACCCCTGCTGTTAATTTTCCCAGTCCCTCTGCTGTTGTTGTTTTCACTAAATATTCTGTGTTCCTATTTTTCAACATTTGATTGGTGAGCAAAGGTGGAAGCACCACAAAATGCAGGAACAGTCTTTGATGGAGCAATTCTTAAAGGTTGTATTGAAGTCTTTTGCTTCCAAACCCCAAAATACTATTTGAACTGTGAGCCTTGAATTAATTCTGTGTGGGCTTTTGAAGAAGTCCCCAGCACTTGTTGGCTGAGGTGTTTGGTTGGTCCTGCCTCCCAGTGTGCAGCCCCTGAGCTCAGGAGGAGGCAGCAGCCCAGTTCCTGTTGGGCTGTGACTGGAAATCAATCAGTCCCCTCTCCCTGCCCTCAGTTCTGGGCCTCATTTCAGCATCTGTTCCTGCCCATGACAAACTGCTCTGGGTTGGACAGGCAGAGCACAGGGATAAACCCTAACTGTTGCTCCACAGAAGTTGTTCCTTGCCATGGAAGGAACATCCTGTCACAGTGTCACCCAGCTGGGGCTTGTTGGATTTTCAGACCATATTTCCAAAGGTCTTTTTTTAACTGATAAAATCATTTGGGAGATGTGGATTTGGAGTCACCTTTTTTTAAAAAGGAAGACACAGCAAAACCAAGAAACAAAACTACAAAAAAGAAAGAAAGAAATTAGTTTACCTAAGGAGTCTTTTGTAACACTGAGGTAGAAATGCCAACGTTGTTTTCAGAGTTATCTCAAAATGCTGCACTTCCCAAAGCTTCAGGAATAAAAGTGATTGGCACCTGGGGAAGGCTTTGGGTTGTCTGGGCAGTCAGGCAGTCCCTGTGTGACCAAAGCGGCTCCTCTGCCCTCAGGGTGCCCTGGGTGTCTCTCCCAGGGCTCAGGGGCACTCCTGAGCTGTGCTGCCCTCCTGTGCAGCCCTGCCAGGGGCCTGCCCTGGGCTCAGCAGCCTGGGCTTGGCCTCGGTGCCCGGTGCAGCCCTGGCTGTGTGGGCAGTGCAGGGAAGGGCAGCACTTCTGAGCTGGCAAGGGCACAATTTGGTGTGGGAGTTCTTCACAAAAGCTTGGTTTATGTCACGGTTGGTTTTGATCCTGCATTTCCCTGGTCATGTTTTATTCATCCTGCAGTACATATTTAAACAGAAATATGAGTGCTCTTGCCTGAGTTAGGAAAAAAATATTCTTTTGCAGATGTCTGTGGCAGAGTGTCATCAGCACAGGTCAGAACTGGGGCTTTTGTTTGAGTGAAATTCCTGTGGAAATTGTGGACCAGGTTGTAGTGGTGAATAAATGTGTTTGTCTGCAGCCCACAGCTCCTCTGAGTGACACTGGGCACAGTGTGCCAGGGAGCCTTGCCATCCCTTCGTCCTGCAGGGAATGTCCCCAGTGGGATGTTCTGAGAGCCTTCCCCTCAGTGAAGACTCTCCAGGGCGTGGGATGACGTTTGCTCAGGTGCTGCCATCACTGTCTGTCAGCCCTGACAGCAGCCAAACAGGAGATTATCGTTTGAGATAAACCTTTTTGTTAGAGGCAGTGGAGGGTTCTACTTCTTTATTCCTGTTTTATAGTTGGCATTTTGATTTTTGTCTGCCACTGAAAGACTTTATGGCAATGGAAAATCAATGAAATGATGCCACTGCAGACAATGTAAAACGGGGTAATTAAAGAGATTTCTACTGAGACTATTTCTGACTCACTGAAAATGCAACAGTAAATCATTGATATTTAAAAGAAATAAAGGTTTTGCTAGAGATTCATCTCTGGGAGTGGTCAGTAATATGTTGTAAAACATACTTTGTCAAAGCTGGGAAGGATCCTGGTTTGAGATTTGTAACTTCATAAAAAAACTTTGCAATGCTAGTCTGTAAGTTGTAAATAAAAAGATAGCTCTTGGTATTAACCATGGCAATGCTCACCCAAATCTGTGAAGGAACATCATTTCCAGCAGCCATTTGCAGTCACTGAAAGAATCACACTATTATTTTTATTTTCTTTCTGTGGCAGACTTGCTCTGAGGACAGAGGGAAGGTTTAACTTTGGTTCCTTCAATTCTGTGGAGTCCATGCCTTGTGAATCATTTGCCAAACACTTGGCTGAAGTGTGGTGCTGCTGCGCCAGGTCCCTGTTGTGGGTTGCAGCCCAAACTGTGCCCCCCAAGGGCCTTCGGATGCTGCTCGTGCCAGGAGGCAGCTCCTGTGTTCATTCTCTTGTCAAACAGTTGCCAAAACTCGGGCATTGGAATTGGTGCCCTATATTTATAGTCAAATACTCCCCAGAACATCCATTAAATGTTGAGGTTTTTTCATGGTGTTTTTTAGCAATTATCAGGGAGCTTTGTCGTAACAAAGAGCAGGACAATGAAATGTGAGAGGGGAGGGGGAGCTTGCAGGTGAAGCAGAGGGGGGCACTGAGACACAGGGCACTGTCCTTTCCGTTCTGGGATCCTTCTCTGGCAGACAGAGACACGTGTTCCCGTTGGTCTGAGTTGTTCTGTGGCATTCTCTGGTTTGCTTTACTGAAGCATCCCTTCTGCTGAGGATGTTGTCTCATGAACATTTCCTTTTTCTGTCGGGGTGGCTTCTACTAGAACAATATTTTCAGTGGTCTTTTTTTATCTTGGAGAAACAAACGTCTGATTCATTTTTCTAGAAAAAACAGGAAGCTGTAAAGAAAACTGGCAAAGAAATGCAAACTGTTATTTGCAATTTACTTTACAAAGGTATAAAGCAAAATGGAAGTAACTCTTTGTTAGATCCTGAGGGGATATTGCACTTTTATTGTTTTTCTCCGATTACCTGGACCTCATGCAAAGAACAGTTTGAGATGATCTTGTCAAGAAAAAGTAAAGCAGAAAACCACCTACAGGTATGAAAACCCCGAATCAAAGCAGCTGCAGCACAGGGGTGTGTTCTGAAAGCCCCCACCCATGGCCCTGGGTGGGCAGTGTTCTGTGCCCTGGGCTGGCACAGACTGACCACAGGCAGGAGACCTGAGGGGAGATTGGAGGTGGGGGATCTTCCTGGCCTGTGAGAGTTTGAGTTGAATTACATGATTAATGGATAAAATGTTCTGATTAGTTTTAGTAGATGGAAAAACCCTTCATATTAATAACCACCTTACCAAGCATGGCTTTCTTTTTTTTGGGTGGGGTTTGCAAGATCATCTCTGCTAGGCCTGCATAAATCCTGCAAAATCTTCCCTTGTACTGAATTCTCTTTTTAAAAAGTGTTTATTTCAATTTAACATCCTGATAAGATCCTTAGTTAAAGCATTTAAATACAAGTATTTCAAAATCCAGATAAAAATGTTACTGCTTTCATTTAATGATAAGAAATTGGATTTTGCAGGGTAAAGTTTTGCTTTCATGAATGTTAAAGAAGAAATATACAATGCAAACCATATGTAGGTTTTTAAACTGTGTGGTGATTTGGGTTGAAAGAAGGATCATATGTGTGAAGTTTTCTTTCAAGAGAGGGATTTAATGGAAAAGAGTTCAGTGCTTCAGTGCAGTCTGCATGCTCAGAGGAGGCAGTTTTTCACAATTGGATGTGAAGAGTTCTGTGTGAATTCACGTGTTTGGAATTCTTTTAAAAAGTGAGCCTTTATGAAGGTCAGTAGCAAACATTTTAAGTAAGTGTAAGAATTTGATGACAATACAATTTTTTAATGTATTTTGTAATGGATTGCAAGTCCAGTGCAAAAATATTTTTACTTCATTTTAGCATGTTGTTTTGCAGTGGTTGCAACAGGCCTGGGAGCAGCTGATGAGCCCTGCATTCCAGTTCTTCACTGGGTGATGATGGAGGACAACATTTGGTCTCCATTTCCATTTTTGTTTCCCTTGCTAAGCCAGGAACTTTCCTTACTGGCTGGGAGCTGGAGCTGGTTGAATGTGGCTGAGTCCCAGGGTGTTTAACTGGAGAGTTCCAGGTGAGCAGAGCATTGTTTGCCTTTAGAATGGACTTGCAGGATCCTTATAGAACTGTCACTGGAAGTGCTGCATGTGCCATTCTTACTCCCTTGTGGTTTTAAGAGTCACCTTTAACAGATCCATTGCTTTGTATCAAGTGTCATCTTGCTGAGATCAAAAATAGAGGCTTTTTTTTGTTGACATGGCATTTGTAATTGGTGTAATGACTGGACTTTATCTTAGTCCTTAAACTGGTATTGAGGTAATTCTACTTTCACTTCATGCTTATTACTTAAAATAATCTAAAGCAAGATGATGCTCACTTAAAACACAAATGAGTCATACATACCTCTTCAGTTCCCACTGCTGGTCTGGCCTTCCTTTTCTGTCTGAGGTCAAACCTCAGATATTTGGGTTAATTATGGGTGGCTAATTTAAATCCAGAGTTGATAAATGACATGTCTCCTGCTGCTCTGTTAGGTCCAGTTCTTAGTTCCCTGTGCACCCTGTATTTTGGCAGGAGTCAGTATGAGCACTGACACACAGTGCCTGCAGTGGAACCCAGAGGTGAACAATAGCCTTAGTGCTGCAAAATACCGTGACATTGGCAATTAAAAAATCCCCTCATGTTCAGCTGGTTGAGCCCAGCAGATGAGTGAGATGGGAGCTCTTTGCAGCCCACGTCTTCATTGGCATCTCACAAAGGTTCTTCTGGCTCCTCATGGTTTGCTTGTGGTCAGAGGTTCATTTACACTCAATGTTTCTTTGAATTTGGGTGCTCCGAGGTCTGTGCCCTACTTTTAAAGACCTTAAAGGATTTTAAGGCTTTGAATGATAAGATACAGTCCATCAAATTATTTACAAAGTGAAATGGTGAAGGAGGGCAGCAGAGGTGGTGGAGGGGGTGGGGGCCATGACTTGTGAGGAGCTCAGGGTTTGGGGGGGACTGAGGGGGGACCCCAAGGTGTTCCTGGGCTCCTGGTGGGAGCACAGAGGGAGAGGCTGGACCCTTGGCAGGGGGTGGCACCTGGGGGTGGCACAGGGATGGCACAGGGATGGAAACTGTGCCAGGGAGCTCAGATTGAACCCCAGGGAAAAGCTCCTCCCTGGGAGGGTGGTCAAACCCTGGCCCAGGCTCCCCAGGGCAGGGCTGGGAGCCCCAAGCCCAGCACTGGTCAAGAAGCTTTTGGGTGAGTCTCAGGTACCTGGGTTAACTTTCATGGAGTCAGGAGCTGGACTGGACAATCCTTGTGGATTCCTTTCAGCCCAGGATATCCCATGTTTCTGTGAAATAATTCTGCAATCATTTAGTAACAAACCCATTTGAAATACAGGGAGATGGTTTTCCAGGTGAGAAGGTGGCTTGAAGTGTTTCATTCCTACTAGATTTTACAAATCAGATCTCAGGTACCAGATTTTCAATTGTTCATTAGGAAATTTTCCAGCATTCTGTGACACTAATGTTGGTTTGGTGGGTTTTTTCAGTCAATATCACCATTTTTTGTAGCTATGGAACAGCATTTTAATAGTAAAAAAAAGCTACACCTTTTCTGGGGGCAGCAAGCCTCTTTCTGCAGCGCACCACTCTCTTCCCTTCAAAATTGTGTTTGTAATCTGGGTTAAATGCATAGGCTGGACACTACCTGATCAGTACCAAATAAATGGGCTTAGGAACTGCATCTGCTTTGCTAATAATGCTAATGGTGTCATTAATGCTAGTAATGTCATTAATAGGAGCTGCCTCCATATCCCAGCATTACTCCTTTTGCTTCCAGCAGTGTTTTCCTGTGACATGAGCCCAGCTTCTCATTTGTGTAATTTGAGTAATCTTCAAACTTGAGTTCTTTGCACCCCACTGGAAATAAGTGAGATGCAGCTACATTGCTAAACACGTTCCTTTTCTGTTCTCAGCATAAAGGGAGCTTTGCTTGTCTACATTTGTACTTAAATTTGAAAAAGATTTCTTTTCAAATGGACTGCTTTTGATCAGAACATCAGTACAGTATCAGGATTGGCAAAAAGTCCTTGTGTTCAGCTGAACCTTCCTTGAAATTCTGGTCTCATTCTCCAGTGCAGAGAACACGGGTGCAGAACTGTCCCCCTTCCTCAGCTGAGGTCAGCTGGCATCCAGGAGACACTGTTCCTTTATTTTGAAAGGTTTTGTTTGAGAAAAGCCTTGGTCTTTAGGCAGACCTGCTTCTCATCTGTTTTTCATGGCAAGGGATCACATTTCCCAACCGTTTGCAAACAGGGACTGTCTGGCAGGATTTCCTGGATACACAGGGGTTGGAGACTGTGGAAGGTCAGCTTTCTGCACTCTGGCAATTACTGTGGTTATTTGTCCTGCCTGTTCTTCATGGGAACTAATCAGCTCGTTTGGAAGGTAGAAATAGGGTCCAAGAAAATTTGGTCTGCTAATCACCCCCCCATGAATCAGAAAGAAAAGAATAACCCGAGTAGGACACCTCCTGGCCTCTGTGTACTGAAACTTTCTGCAGAGCTGGAAATGATATGTTGGGAGTCAGAGTTTTGTAGAAACATCTGAAAAAGTTATTTATCACCTGATGCTGTTTTTGTCTGTGAGGTACTGGGGCACACAATCCTGGAGCTGGGGCTGTGTGAGCAGAGGGGGATGGAGAACCAATGCCAGTAGTGAAAAAACCCTTCTCCTTGTTACACCTTCTGGTCAGTGTTCTAAGCTGACCTTCAAAATTAAAAGTAAGGGGGGGAATAGAAACAGGTAAAGCCAAAACCTACAGATGCTCGTAGAGAGTTGACCAGTTTGAATTTGTTTCCTGTGTCAGTTCACTGGAAGAAGTGATTTTTGTCATGTGCACATCCCATGTAAGAGATTGAGCCCTTGGAAATCTTTCCTTGTGACGAGGGAATCCCCTCAGTGGGTCCTGGAGAAGACACTGGTGTTGATGAAAGACAGATTTTTGTCATTATTTGCATAGAATCCATCAGACATTTCTGCAGGTTCTGTAAGTAAGGGTGGTGTTTGAATATCACAAGTCCTGATATGTTTCTTCATCTTACAGGGAGGAGGAAAGGGCCATGCCCTGCTTCTCTCAGCTACAGCAACTGAATTTGATTGCTTTCCTTTTCCTCACCTTGTGAGGACTCAATAGAGGGCAACATTCTGTTTTGCCTTCTGCCTGTTAAAAACCTCCTTTCTGCTGAATGTGTGTTGTCCTTACTGTGTTCTCAGCAGTGACAAACTCTTCCAAAGGGAGGGAGTAGATAAGTCTTGATGCAATCAAGGTCAGAGTTGTCTCAGTATTCACTTAAATGAAACAGGTTTTCTTCCATCCTGACAGCTGATTCCTTTGCCCCTGAGATCTGGAAGTTTTTGGGGGGTGGATGAGAAGCTGCTGGTGGAGTGTTTGTTAAATAGATCTGGATCTGCTGCCCTGGGGTGTGACTGTCCCCTGGGTGGGGCAGCACAGCTCTGTCCTGCACATAACACAGGGGATAGAGGAGATTTACAGTGGGTATGGAACTGGAGACACATGGGTTTGAAACCATGCATTTTAGGGTTCTGTGGTTATTCTGCCCCTAATAACCTTGAAAGGACAGCAGGGACCAACAACCAGAGTTTGTGGTTAGATAAAAAGGAAAGTGTGATGCATTGACTCATGGGAAAGTGAATAAAACTTCTGCATTTGCAGGTGCCAGTCACAAAGTTGCTCCTGACAATTTTTCAATCACAAAAAACTTGGATCCCATCTCCCATTCCTGTTACAAGGCAGCACCATTTGATATTTTGTGTGTGTAAACCCTGACCCTTCATAAACAGGATCCCTTTGGCTTTTATGTTGGTGACCAGAGGCATTCACAACAAAACCTGGTGATAGTCCTCTAGCTCCAGCAGGGGACACTTCATTGTCTTTCATCCTGTAACCTGTTTCACAATTCTGAACATGTCATGTATCTCTCACAAAGGAATACTTTGTCTTCAGAGTATTATATTACACTTCTATCAAAATAAAATAAACATGATTTTAGTAGAATCACTACTATGTCTCTTCAGATGTGAGTTCTGCAGGCCCTCATCAAGCAAACAAATGCATTAATGCCATTCTGTGTTGTGCACATTAAAGAATCCCATAAGAATGTTCTATAGAAGAGTTTCATTCAGTGCTTTTTTTTTTTTTCTTGCTCTCGAGAACTGGGATTTCATCCAAATTCTAAAGATTAAGTTGTCAATAGGACTCAAAGAGTGTTTTGTTCCCATTTGTGTAACTAGTTTAATGTTTTTTAAGGCCTCTGCCTGTACCAACCCTGGAATCAGTTGGTCACAGGAGAGCTGAGCAGGACATGCTCAAAGTTCCCTTCACAGCAGCAAATTATGCTGAAACTAATTGGGGAACAGAGCAACTCCTTTCACAGCAGACATGACTTAGTGTGGGGTAGTAAAAATTCAAGTACAGATGTAATGTTCCAGCTTCAGGGTTGGAGATGACAATGAACATGCAGTGGGAGAACAAAGTCCGTGTCTCAATCGGTTTAATAATTACATTGTGTCTCCTCCTTAAAGCTTCTTGAAATTTTCATGAAACATTATCAGTGTCTGAAAAAGCAAGAGCCATGGGTTTGAGTAGCTAGACCTGTGGCAGAATATTGCAGGCTGTGATGGTTTTACTCGTTATCTTTTAAAGGTTGTTTGCTCCCCCTGTCACAAACAGAGTGTGAAAGTTTTGCAGCAGGTCTGGGGTGAAGCTGTGTGTGCACAGTTCATAGCACATCACAAGGAGAGCCTTGGAACACTTAGTAAAGCAGGAAAAAGCATGTAATTAGATAATGAAAGATGGCATCATAGTGCAGCACCAAGGGAAGGTGGCCCTGGGTGAGCTGTGTCCATTGTATGAAACTTCTGACATTCCTTTTTTCTGGTGTCAATGTGACCATAACCTGAAAGGCAGGACTGAGACAAGTGCCAGCCTGGTGCCACTGGTGCTTCATCTGCTCAGTCTGGCCTGTGAGCTGGGGATGCCAGGCGAGGTTTTCCTCCAGACATGTTGGGTGTGGGCTCGTGCCAAAGGGAAGCTCCTTGTGTTTAACAGGATGTGGTTCAGGTCATAATTTAACTCAGTCCCATTTCCACTGGAGTTTGCATTTTAACAGAGCTGTAAACAAGTGACAAGCTCTAAAAATTGGGCTGCCCCACTGAAATCATGGAATGATTTTCAACCAAAGAGAAGTGACTGTGCCTTATGTGTTTGAAGACAGCTCCCCCATGATGGGGACTGCTGCAGTCTGATGAGGTACAGTTATCAAATGCACAGGGGAGTGCTTGCTGTTGGGACTGTGCAGTCTTCTCATGTTGTGATGAGAGCAGAACTTGGCTCTTGAAATTTTCTGGTCTGTGGTAAAAGAAGGGGAGAAGCAGCAAGGCAAAGGAAGAGGCATCCAGCTGCATGCTGTTAACAGAGCAGTGTGTCCTCAGGCAGGGGTTGAACCACATTCTGCCCTGGAGCCATGGAGAAGATAGAATATCTGCAGATAAATATTTTGCTAATAATTAAGAAGGGTGCTTAATGAAAAATAATTACAAAGAAGCATTCACAAATTCTCTTTCAATATGTACAAGGTTTTTGTTAGAGGCAATCTAGGATGGTTCTCATGTAGTGTTTTTAGTGAGCAATAAATTCCTTCTGCTGTGGATTAGGAAGGTGGCAGGGTCTGAAGTGCATCCCCAGGGCAGGGGCAGAGGCAGAGCTGGGGGGGACAGGCTGTGCAGCCCCTGGCCAAGAGGATTTCTCTGCTTGCTGAGGTGCCTGCAGCCAGTCCTCCCAGGGCTCCAGCAGCTGGTTATAGAACTTCACTGACCTCCTTCAGAGATTCCTGGCCCTGCCCTTGGCCAAACTCAGCACCTCTGTGCTGCCATCCTTAGGGAGCTGAGGGTGTTTCTGTAGTGAGCAGTGGCTCTGGAGGTCCCTAAATGCACCATAAATGGAACTACCAGTGGTAAGCATTTAAAAATACTAATTTGTGAGTGATTTTTTTTCACAAAGCAGTATTTTTCTGTGCACAGTGGGTCTCATCTTTCTCCTCCTGGTGTTTGCTACGAACAGAAACTAGGCCTAGGAATAATTTCAAAGTGTGTGAGGGAAGTGAGATCAAAGGTTTTTATAAAGAAAAAAGGTTATTTTTATATGTGCAGTAATTTTTTATCCCAATTGCTGTACAGAACTAAGTCCTTCTGCACATTATTTTCCCTGTTTCCCTTAAAGGGGTAATCATGCTTCTAAAAGTCATTTAATGAGATTATTCCCATAGGTGAACTGGCATCTTGTGATTTACCATTGTTTTAAAATAAGTTATGACTGTACTAAGGAGATTTCATTTAATTAGATTCTAGTGATGGCTTTTGAATTCCCTGCTTAATGACAAAGAACATTCATTCTGTGATCTTTCCTTTTGTGCTGATTTACTTGTAAGATGTGAAAGGTTCCAGAAACAAAGGACCTTGACAGCCCTTTCCTGGGTTTTCTTTTAGCCCAATTTGATAGACACAAACATATTCCATTAATTTCTGTAAGAATTGGACACAAGCACATGAGGTAATTGTTTCTAAAGCTAAAAATCATTGCTATTCATATCTTAAGTTTTGCTCACCTGTGACTGCAAGACATAAGAGTGACTTAAAAACCCTGGCTCTACTGTGCTTTTTTAAGAAGTAGATGATACTGGACTTCACAGATGGCCAGGAGTCTGGGGGTTAATACAGTTTCCCTTTTGCTGCTGGTGGTTCCTGGAATAGTGGGGGCTTGGCTCTGGCTGCAGCTTTCCCAGAAGTTGCAGTGCCACAGGCAAGCTCAGACAATAGGCTGGGATGTTGTGGCCCCGAGGTGATTTTCTCAAACTTAAAAAACTTTCCATCCGTGTAAAGGCCACATCCCCCAGTGTCGGAGCACTGGGAGTGGGCTCTGCCTTGGGATACACTTCTGTTGGTCCTGTTTGTGTTCACAGGGGGCAGAGGGAGGGGCAGAGGGTTGGGCAATGCCTTGGCTCCCTTCAGGAGGTGTCAGCACATTCCCCAGTGCTGGGCCATGGGGGGGGGCTGGAAGGGGGCAGTGGGAGCCCTGGAGCCCTGGGAGCAGCTCAGGAGGCACTGGGAGGGCTCTGGGTGCTGGGGAGTCACCAGTTCCCACTCAGCAGCAGCTTCAGTGGGATGTGTCTCAGGCACAAAATCCACACTCAGTCCCTGTGCCCCAAAAGCTTCACAGTGTCAGACAAACTCTGCATTTTTGTTATTCCAAGTAAGAGCTGCTTACAAAGCTGTTCATTCTTCTAGGTTCCCCTTAAACCTTTTTAAGGTGAGTAGCTCTGGATTTCCTAATACTAGGGGGAAAAAGGGTCTGAAGATAGAACCACTGAGATACATTTGTTGTTGAAGTGAGTACAAGCAGAACCAGAATGGGTGTCCCTCATGCTGCTGCTTGCTAATTTAAACTCGCTGAGCTGCCTTGGCATGGCTGCAGTGGAAGTGGGGGATTAGAGCCTTGCAGTTCAAAAATGCAAGACATGGCAGCAGCACAAATTCTGGAGAGCACTGACATTTCAAAGCAGGAGGCAGACACCCAAACAGGAGACATTGAACAAAAGCCCAAGGTACAACAGAGGGAACAGAACACAAAGCCCCAGCAGAGTACTCAGCTGTTTAGATTTGAGCTTTGGTTTAATTTTTCTCTGATGAGGGGCCACCACTGGGGTACGTTTTGTCACTTCCTGCACTGGAGCATCACAGGACTTCATGGGTGGGAGTGCCATGGTTTGTGTGGTTGTGGGAGCACATTCTGTGTCTTTTGTGAATCTCATTTGTGTTGTAAATATTTAACTTTCCCAGATTTCAGTGAGAACAGGGAAACTTCTTGTTTGCCTATGGAGACCCCCATCAGACTCATCTGTGATGCAGAAATAGAAGCTAAAGTTAACATGTCTGCTTTCTTGTGCTGCTTATGTGTGAATGAAGACCTTGTCAAGAAGTGGCCTGCTCTGACACTAGGATGTGTAATAATAAGAACTGTGAAAAATTCTCATAAAGAACTTGAAAATGGGAATTTGAATAGTCTGGTCTAGTTGAGGTTCTAGGGTAAGGGTTGGACTAGATGATCTTGGAGGTCTCTTCCAACCTAGTGATTCTGTGATTCTGTGAATATGGATTTTGGGGCTGCTGTGTCATTATTTTGAACATGCCTCAGTGTATCTCAAATAAGAATCTTATAAAGCAAGTCACAAAAGGTCATTGCATATCTTCTTAGTTCTCAAAGGGCTCTGCAGAGGGACCTGGACAGGCTGGATAGATGGGCTGAATCCAGCAATGTGAGATTGAACAAACCTAAGTGCCAGATCCTACACTGGTGCCTTAACAACACTTTGGCCACAACACCCCCTGCAGCCCCCCAGGCTGGGACAGAGGGGCTGGAGAGTGACCAGGCAGGGAGGGACCCGGGGGTGCTGAGGGACAGGAGGCTGAGCACGAGGCAGAGTGTGCCCAGGGGGCAAGGAGGCCAATGGCACCCTGGCCTGGACCAGGAACAGTGTGACAGCAGGAGCAGGGAGGTCATTCTTCCCCTGTGCTCAGCTCGGGGGAGGCCTCACCTCGAGGGCTGTGTCCAGCTCTGGGCCCCTCAATGTAAGGAACATTCTGAGATGCTGGAACGTGTCCAGAGAAGGGCAGCGAGGCTGGTGAGGGGTGTGAGGCACAAGCCCTGTGGGGAGCAGCTGAGGGAGCTGGGGCTGTTCAGCCTGGGGAAGAGGGGGCTCAAGGGGGGACCTTCTTGTCCCTCTCCACAGCTCCCTGGCAGGAGGGTGTAGCCTGATGGGGGTCAGCCTCTTCTCCCAGACCACCAGTGACAGAACAAGAGGACACAGTCTCAAGCTGTGCCAGGGGAAGTTTAGGCTGGATATTTGGAAAAAATTCTTCACAGAGAGTGACTGGCCATTGGAATGGGCTGCCCAGGAGGTGGGGGAGTCGCTGTCTCTGGAAGGGTTTAAAAGAAGGCTGGATGTGGCACTTGGTGCCATGGTTTATTTGGTGAGGTGGTGTTAGGTCATAGGTTGGACTTGATGCTCTCAAAGGCCTTTTGCAGCCTCGTTAGTTCTGTGGCCATTTCAGGTGGGTTGGAGTGAGGTGAGCAGGGCAGCCAGACGTGGGGTAACAAAAGCCAATAGGACTTCCATGACATTATGCCTAAGCATGTATATAATACATTGAGTCTTTTTTGTTAACTTTGTGTTTTGTCTTTTATTTCCCAGTCACATAGAGAAAATCACCACGTGGCAAGACCCTCGGAAGGCCCTGAGCCAGCTGCTGAGCCCCCTGAGCCACCGACAGGCAGCTGGGCCCCCCCCAGGCACACAGAGACCCATGGCACTGTCCCAGCCCAACCTCAGTGAGTACTGGGGGCACCTCTGGGGAAACCACAGAGAAATGGGAGAGACACCTTCTCCTGACTTGATTATCAAAGTAATTTCTGGTTCAGGAAGGTCGGGCTGATTCTGCTGTCAGACCTCACAGGATGTTTTCCTCTTTTTTAATTTTCCCTCTGTAGAGTTGGCAGCAAGTGAATTTGTGCTGTTTGAGGTGAAGTTCTACATCTCATGCATTTTAGTTTAGAGCCTCTGTGACAAATTTTTGATGTAGTATTAAACATAAAAATACAGAAGAATAAGCCCTTTCTGTACTTCTCCATTCCTTGGTGGTATAAAGCCCCCAGCAGCCCCTGAGTCATGTGCAAGCTGTTGGATGACCTGTCCACAGCCAGCCCTGTGTTTCTTCAGGTCAGGGGGTGTAGCTGGTTTGCTTGGTAGCTCATTTATGGTGGGAGGGTTTTTGTATAATGAAGTTCTGCACTGGAAGCAACTTGCATGATACTAAAAAGTCTGGTTTTGCCTATGAATTACCTACAAACTTTTTATAACTGGTATGGTTTCCCTGAAGTTCATGTTTAACACTTAAAGTGTTAATTTAATCATCAACTTGTATTTGTCTGCTCTTGCCAGGTATGAGCCTTAGTGAAGATAAAGCCATGAGAACAGAAAATGTTAAAGCAAGTTTGTAAATGGAAGGAAATATTTTCGCATGTATTTAAGAATTACAAATGATCCCTAATGTTTCACTTCTGGAGCTTTGGCATTTCTACTGCTTGAGAAAATGAGAACAGATAGGTGACCTTACAGGCTCAAGGTCACAAAACTGTGTCAGATAGGTAGTCTGAAAAACACAGAGCAGGTTCTTATTCTTGATTAATTTTTGGCAAGTTGATCTCTAGGTTTTTTGATATTCACTTGCATTGTGGTTCATCAGGGCTGTCCCTTCCCATGCCAAGAAAATGGTGAACATTTGCTCATGGTCAGCAATAGAGGTAGTGCAATATAAATACTTATGTCTCACAGGAAACAGGCTGACTTCTGAGGTAATGAACTTCAGTTCTGTCTCTGCCTTTCTCTCAACAGCTGCTCTGCCTGAATATCTGCAGTGGGAGTGTTGGTTGTGGTGCATGATTTAGTGGGCAGTAGCAGATTATAACATGAGGGTGGGGATCTGCAGGAGAAACCTGTGTGAAGTCTGAAAGGTCAGGGTGTCTGCAGGGTGCCACAGCCCCCAGTAAAACTAAACATTGCTCTGCTGTGACTTCAGACCACAGCTGTGTGGGGGTCAGTCTGTTTATAGCAGTGCTGCAAGACCAAGAGGTAAGAATAGGACAGCAGGCTTTTTGTTCATAGCAACTCCTCCACTTAGGCTGAGATCTGTTCCATTGTCCTGGTTAAAAAAACAAAGGAGGTGCCTTAAATCAGGACAGTGCACAGCCTGCTTTTCCCCTCAGTTGTCAGGGAAGTGAATCAAAGCCAAATCCTGTACTGAAACACATGTATACTGCATTTTAGAGGAAGGTTTTTCTTGAGATACAAAGAATTAGAAATAAAAGTGTACACCTAATGAAGAGTCTGTTCTTGAAAGGACTTCAAGAAGGGCATTTCCACAGACTTCCAAATCTGTCCCATCAAATCCAGACTCTGTTTCATTCAGCACCCTTCACATATGTGTATGATGTTCCATGTTTTGGTAGGTGTTTATACAGTTCTTGGCATAGAGGTTCAGATCTCTTTGAATTTTCCACTAGAAAAAGATATGAAAATTTACAGTCTCTGCATTTATTTATCACAAAAGCATTTTGTCAGTATGTCCTGGTGAACTTCCTGTGGTGACTTTCCAAGGCTTGCTGTGATTCTTTGGGGCTGAGTGGCACTTCCAGCACTATATTATTAATTTCAGCATCACAGTCCCTGATTTTCCAGTCCACCTGTTTGAACACACTGTGACACCATGTTACTTAAAATTATATCCTAAAGGACTTAGTGTAGAAACTGTGTGTGTATATCCATATATATATATATACACGCACAGAAATTGCACATAAAGGTTGTATCAATCTGAACAGAATACAACAGGCTCTGAATACTGCAGTTTCTTCCATGTGTCTGTTTTTAAATTCCTGTAGCCAAAAGGAAGGGCTTTTCTGCTGCTTTATGGTGCCAGCAGTGTCACTGTCAAACCCAGGGGAGCAGTGCTGGCCTGGCAGCCAGACCCCTGAGCCAGAGCAAAAGGGGATCTGGATACCCAGTGAAGCCACTCTTCTGACCCTAATTTTGTGACTTTTTAGCAAATGAAGTCTGTGCATCTTGTCTTTTGCCTTAGTATTTTTTTTTACTGTAGGAATTAAAGAAGTTTTTCTTTTAAAGATGTGCCACTTAAAAAGATTTAAGTATTTCACTCCCAATTACTAACACGTGTTTTCCTTGCTATACTTCTCATGAAGAGGAGGAAGGCACATTTTATCAAAGCACAGAGTATGACTCAGTAATACCAAATCATAGTATGCCTGTGCTGGAAACATGTAGGAGCACATAGTGAAACGTGGTTGAGGTTAGTAGTCATACCTGAAAAAAACCTGCTGTTACTTTGTACCTTTTTTCTTACTGTGGCTTTATGTTATCTATTCATGAAGTCTACATGAAACTACACACTTCATCAGTGTTAGCTTTCACACTAACATTTAAAGCACTGCCTTTTAAGTGTTACAGAACAGAGGCATCAGAAGGTATTTCTTCCTTTGATGAATCTGGTTAAGTTTACAGAAAAGTAATCTGTGCTCTGCAGGTTTCTGCACTCATTTACTCCCCACCACTAAATTCAGTGAAGTTTCAGGAAGGAAAAGGGAAATTTGTCACAGAGACTGAAAGCATATTCTTGCAGGTTACCATATATTCAGACTTGTTCCGTCTGCTTTTTCAAAACATTTTGCTGTTACAGTTCTTCTAAGGCAGTTTGTAGATGTATATACTAAGGAAAGGACAACATCAATAGGAGTCTTTTAACTGTATGTTTTGTTGTTGGAAGCGACAGGAAAAGGGATCAGCCTTTGAAGACAAGCAGAAACTCTGTATTTCTTGTGTCTTCACAAGGACTTCAGAAATCACATTGACTGTGATGTTGAATCTGCACAGGTCTTAATTTTCTTCCCATTCTAAAACAGTCTTTTTCAGCTGATTGATAAGGTATTAACTATCTATTGCCAATCAATTACTGTGGTAGAATTAAGGGGCATATGTGAAAGGAGGGATTGTTGCACCCCCTTGGTTTAGGTGAACAGGGAGACCAATCCCCAGGGATTTCCTGTGCCCCAGAGGGAAGAGGGAGCAGTTCCACAGCTCTGAGCCAAGGTCCCACTGCTGCCTGATCAAAGGCCTGTGAGAATGCCTGAGTCCAAGCTACAGACACTGTTCTGGCTTCCTGGCATTCTCTGGTGTAAGAAGAGTGTAGAGGTTGATTTTGAGCTATGTGTAGAATGATTTAGGGGAAAAATTAGATCTTACAAAACTTTCTTTTGCAGCAATCTTTAATTCAGTGCTGCTTGCTTTGTAGTCTTTCCCTATTTTACATTATGCAACACTCAAAGGCATTGTTATTTCCATCCTTCTTCCTTCAAACTGTTTTAAAGAGATTTCTTTTGTGATTGTACTCTTCATCCAGTAGGTGAGACCAGTCTGGTCTTCATTTAAATGTTTTCCAAGTTTAACAGTTTGCAACTTACTTTGACATAAAATAATAAAGTGCTCTAATGGTATTTCTGTGTTCTTTGTAAGTTAGCTTGAATTTATATGTGAGTTCCTTAAAAAGCAGATACAGAAAGAACAGACTATCTGCAAGAAAGCTCCCAAGACTTTGTAGCAAAGTGGCCCAGCCCAGGCACAGCTGGAGGGGGGATTTGGACCTCAGAGCGAACAGCAGCTGCAGCTGCTCTGTGTCCCATGTGAGGGACTGAGAGGTGTGTCAGGCAGTGCCCAGAGTTTGGGAGTTTGGGGCACTCTGCCCTTTTTTGTGAAATGCCTCTGAGTTTGTTTGGGTGTGGGTAGGGGCCTTCAGTTTATCTGTCTAGAAACTGTGGCTGAAATGGGTGTTTGGTGTAACTCCAGGCACAGGAGTCCAGCCAGGTGGGTGCCCCTGGTCCCTCCTGGTGCCCAGCCACCACTGTCCCCTCGGCCTCTCTGCACAGCGGACAGTCCTGCACCAGCAATTACAGAAAGGTGGACCTGGTTTTACCCCTTCTGGTACACAGGAGAACTTGTGTGACTCATCAGGCTGTGCACAGAGATGGGATGGATGGGCAGAAAGGCTTTTAAATGCTGCAGTCACTGAGAACCTGACAGGGAGGGAGTGACAGGGGCTGGAGCACAGAGAGGAACAGAGCTGTGTTTGTGTGGATCCCTTCTGTGTTAGAGTTGATATGGCTTCTCTTACCATGTCTGGTTTTCCCCTTGAAATGTATTATTTTCCATATAAGTTTGGAAAAGATGGTCTTTCAAGGTCCTGTCTGACTGGGGCTGTTCTGTGATGATGGTTGATAACTTGATGATTTCACAATTCTTAAGTCATTAGTAGGTGATGTCTGTTGGCCCAGGTAATGCTGCCTTCAGAAAATGTACCCAGATTGTTCTTAATTCTGTACCCTGACATAATACCTTGTAATTATATATTCTCCTAGATGAGTTCAGTAATATGCACATGTTATAGTTCTCGAGGTTTCCAGTGTTCCTGTACTCCATATCTGGAGCAGATAGTTTTGCTTCATCTCTGTGCTGCTGGTCTCTCAGTTATCTGCTGGTGACATCTCCAGAGGGGTTTGACAGACCCTGGGGACTCATTCAGAGATACTGAATGGAGGGATCAGCATTACTGCTGTGAGCTCACAAAAGTGAGGATGCCTGTTCTGAGGTAAGAAAAGCTGAGGCCTTGCAAAGCAAGTTAAGGCTGTGTCCATCACAGAAAGCTCAAGTGGGAAGGGGTCTGTGACCTGGGCTCCTGCTGAAGGCAGGATCAGCAGTGGGACCAGAGCAGGAGCTCAGGGCTGGGTGCACTCAGGTGCAGAAATCCTTTACGACAGAGGAGATGGTCCTCCTGTAATTCTCATGTGTTCATCAGGGAGGAGACTGGCACCACGAGGGGAGTGGGTGCTGAATCACCAACAGTGAGTGGGGCAGTTTCAGAACATGTAGCACACACACACTTGAGAATACAGAGGAATTTCTGGCAGAGGGAGAAGAATGCTAGATATACTTTAGTTTGCACTTTCACCTTATCAGATCATGTGTAAATACAGACTATAAGAAAAATAACATGGCCCATCTCTGGCAGAAGGTGGTGATACTTATCTCTGTTTTATAGATCAAGCAGTTGAGGCAGAATGCAGGGGAAAGCCCAGTGTTAATTTGTCTGGTGTCAGTGTGTGCATCAATCCTGAGAGTTCAACCACATTAACTTGTGTCAAGCTCCAGGTGAAGAACTATTTTATTTTTGTTTTTCCCTACTAAAAAGAGAACCTTACCCCTGCCAGGACCCACCAGCAGGCACAGCCCAAGTGATAGGAGCAGGCTTGGCTTTCACTGTTAATTCATTGGGTCTCTGAGGTGGGGGACATTGGGTATTGCACAATAGAATTTTTCAGTGTGATGAGCCTCTTAAACTGACAACTGGTTATTTAGTAGAAAATCATCCATGAATCTGAGAAGTTCAGCTTTCAGCTCTATTGCCAGTGGTACTTTAACTGTGTCTGGACAACTGGGAGTTAGAGCATTTTGTGTCAGCTTTAATTTTTTTTAATCAGACAGGAAATCCAACCAATAAAACAATGCAATAATCCTGTCTAGGAGCAATAAACACAGGAACCAAACTTTCCATATCCTGCTGTGATAAAAGAGGTGTAGATACTATAGGTTATGGATGATAAAAGGGAGTTTTGATTACTGTGTCAAAGTGAGTCTCTGCAGATAAGAACACAGAAACTCCCAAGGTGTTCAAAAACAGGTGCTATATATTTTAGTCTTAACTAACATTCGTGAAGTGGTCTGGATTTTGAAAGCCTTGCTTTGCATTGGCTGAAAATGTGGATAGAAATCTGTGACATTGAGAGAAACATGGTTTTCCATCCCTGTAGCCCATACCCTCACAACACCTGCATGGTGGAAAGGCTTCTGTTCCAGGTCATTTTTAATTACTGGATATCCTGAAAGAAGCAAACACAATCCATTTATGGGCAGTGTGAATAATCTTGGCACCTGCTTCTGGTGATTACTTACAGGAGAGCTGAAAGCAGTGCAGAGGACTTGCACATGCAGCTCTCAAAAGGCTGAAGGGGGTTTGGTTGGTTCTAATTTCAACTCTAACGAGTAATTCATCAAGCAGATTTCAAGTGGAGTTATTTATTTAAGCTTTAAGGACAATGTTTAATAGTTCCAGAGACTAATAGGAATTAACTTCAGTATGAGGTAAATTAAATCCAGATGTCTCAAAGGGCACACTTTTGAACCAGCAAGTGACTGTCTAGTAAATCTGTTCTAAGTTGATGTGTTCAAGAAAGATGTTGGCATTGTTTCAAACTCTAGTAATTTTTAATTTTGACACAAAGAAGGTCCTGTTGGTACAAGCATTTCCCCTAAAGGTTAGTAATACAAATGTGTGCCAGTGCAAGAGTGGAGCTTCATAGCTTCAAAGTGAAGGAAATGAAAAAACTGAAGATCGCATGAAACAAAAGTAAAAATAATTTAATAAATATTTTTACCAGTAATTAGTCATTAGCATTAAAGCTGTCTCTCCACTCAAGCAGTCTCCACCACTATTTGTTGTTACAGATTTATTGTTAAAAGTAGTTGCAGAATAAATCTCTAATCTTTGAAATAACTTCCTGCTAAATCATGCTTTGATGTTTCACCTGCAGGTGAATTTGTGGGTTTTTTTAAGTCATTGAAGGCAGAAAAGATCAGTTAAATGTGAGTATCACAGAACTTAACAGTTGAAACTGTTGAGAAATTTCTGTTTAGCTATTTTCAGCTCAGAAGTCTGAATAAAGGAGTCTCTGTGCTCTGGGGTAGTGCAACTTTTTGCTTTAATACTTTACAGATTTTTGGAACAAAATGCACCAGAACTGAAAAGCAGCATTTTTTGCTGACCTTGTTGGAAGGCTGATTCTGTTTCTGGGAAATAAATGAAACAAGCAGTTCTTTGTTGGCTGAAGTGGAGAGAGAAAAGGAGGGGAGCCCAGTCTTTTTTCTCTGCAGTGTCGTGGCTGAGTCAGGACTGGAGCATGGCTGGGGACATTCTTTTTTAACTTCTGTAGACATTTGTTTTTCATCAGACTGGGTTGTGTGACACCTGGCTCTGGCCAGTTCATCTGAATGCAGCTCTAGGCTGCCTATAAACAGAGCAGAGAGATCCACAGTTACATCCAGACACTTCTGACATTAAAATAGTAAAAGTTGGCACAATCAGTTCAATATATATGTCAGAAACTATTTGCACTTGCATGTTTTGGCTTCTGCAACTTGCAAAATTCCTTGCCCACAAAATAATCCTTGCTTAGTCTGCATCCAGCAAAGTCATCAAAAGAGAGGTCTCCTACAGCGTCAGAAAATCTAATTCACTAGAACATCATTATTAATTTAAAAGCAAACAAAAGCAGTAAAAGAATTCTTTCAGTTTTCATCCAGCTGGAAAAACAAAATTACACAAGTGTAACTCGAGATGTGAACTAAAGAGTTGTAACTTCATGGACTGCAATGAAACTGTGGCCACATGGTCCAGGTTTGGGGCTTAGCTCCATATTTATACTGGGATTCATTGGGGCTGGATGATTGTGTAATGGCTGCTTATTGAAAAGGCTTACCTCCTTTTGCAAAATAGATTTGTTTTTCCCCAAGAGAACTGAATTCAAGGCCACCCTGTGTCTGTCTGCCAGAACGGTGAATCATTTTCATCTCTTGTGTTACACTTAATCTCCTTTGCCACAAAGTGTCAGGTTTGAGCTTTTTTTGTATTTTTAATTTGCATAACCTTAGAAATGTTCCACTGCAGTGCTGGACCCTGCCTAGTGAACTAAAGCTTGCTGAAGACCAGTTGTTTTTCTGTAGTTCCCTTTTGACCTCTCAAAAGCAGCCCCAAGGTGCCAGGGCTGCCCAGAGCTGTTGGGGTCCCTCTGATGGTGTCAGTGTGTGGAGGGCAGGGGCTGTGCTGGGCAGTCTGGTTGGAGTGGGGTTTCCTTCTTGAACCCAAACTCCTTTATGTTCCTCACAGCATTCAAATACAAATTCAGAGCTGACATATAAATAAAAGCCAGCATTACTAGAGCTGCATAAACAGCCCAACAGATATGTCATGTGGTTATATGAGAGCTTTGTAGGGTGTCTTTGTTTGTTAAGTTGCTCTCTGGAGCTGATACTAGACTTTCCTTTCACTGGGCTTGTTCAGACCTTTAGTGATAAAGGGTTATCAGCTGTGTTCCAAACCAGTGTTACTGAACTTTCAGTGTCAGGGTTCAGCTCTGGTTCAGTTGAGCAGTCCCAGGAAAAGCACACAGGTAGAAGGTTTTTCACAAGCTAAGCTTATAGATATATATACCAGAAGGGTAATTTTTCTATTTTTGGATTCTTTTTATTGCAAACAGTGTATTTAAAGATTCACTATTAATTGAAATGTACACTATTAATTGGAATCTAGACAACATTAGACATATCAAGCATGCTTAAAGGTATTCCAGGTACTAGATTTTTCTGTTTTCTGTAAGCATGTCTCAGTATCCCTGCCCTTAAGCAAAGCAACTTAGTTTATTCCAGTTTTTTTTTCTTGTTTGAAAAAGAAGCACAGTGGAAAATGCCAAAGCAGTGAGAAGTCTTGGTCCTATAACATCCTCACACTTGCCACACTTCTTTTGAAAAGAGGAGTTCTGCCTGGATGCCAGGGTTTGGGTTTGCCCCAGTAGGTAATGCTACAGGACAAAACCTGTCTGACATTACCTACAGTGTTGTATATAAAATTGTATGAAGGTCTGATAGAATCATGGAATCATTTGGGTTGGAGAATTCCTCCAAGACCATTTGAGTCCAGCCATTAACCAAGCACTGTCCAGGCCACCACTAAACCATGTCCCCAGGTGCCACATCTACGTGGCTTTTAAAGCCCTCCAGGGTTGGGGGCTCCAGCACTGCCCTGGGCAGCTGTGCCAGGGCTGGACAACCCTTTTGGTGAAGAAATTTTTCCTAATATCCACCTAAACCTCCCTTGGGATGACACACTGGCATCAGTCTCTGTGCTGTGCTCTCCAGAACAGCTGGTTCTGGAAGCATGTTGCAGAGGTGGTTTGGATCTGCCTGCATGCTTTCCACGAGGTTCAGAAGGATTGATTATTTGGGCTTTGCAGTACCTCCAGGTAATAAAGCTGCCCTTAGAGCCAGACTGGCCCTAGAGATAGCCCAGGACTAATCCATACCTGGTCCATCCAGCTGGACATGATCTGTTGTCAGTGATAAATCTAATTTGGGTCCTGAACAGATCACAGAGTTAAAATTGTGAACATTCACTGTATTTCACTCCTGGCTTATCTGGAGGATATCAGTGCTGGGTGCTATTCTTAGCACCATAAACAAGAAGAAATCTGTCTTGGTGAAATCAAGAGTCTGCACAGTGTCCTTGGATTGCTCAATATCCCAACTGCTGGGCTTGCCTGTGCAGTTGCAGACTTCTTCACTGGAAATGCCTGACACCAACAAACATGTTTACTATGAGGTGCCAAAGGGGTTTGTGGAACCAAAAATGTTAAGGTGGTTCTACTCCTCACAGTCTTGGACTGTTGTGTACAATGTGAACATTTCACCACACCTTCATGTGGTCCTCATGTCCTCAGTCAGCCTCTCCCAGTCCCTTAACTGGAACCAATGTTCTTGTTCAGCATGACTGGCTACTACTGTTTTCTTAATTTTCCTGGATGTTTTAGTTTCCTGGCTTGAACTGGGGGCTCTTCACATAAGTAAGACTACCCCTAAATTACTGTCTCTGTAGTGTATCTACACCATCTACATTAGTTTTAGGGATTATTCCCAGTTATACTGTCCCATTCATTTTTATACATTTTTCCCAGTGAGATAATAAAATCTTCCCACCATTTTGTCTTCTTTGTGTTCTGTGGTCAGTTCTGTGTACAGAGTGAGACCTTTGCATTGCTGAGTCTCTGTTTGCAGAGCATGGTCTAACCTGGCTGTGGCCACAGCTCTTGGAGCTTCTCCCCTGTGCTCTGCCTGCTCAGGAGCACTCTCTGCACCCCTCTCTCATCCTGGGAGATGTGTCACCAAGTGTGACACCCCAGTCATGGGCAGTTTGTGAAAATACCAGAAAATACCTTCTTTTCTTCTCCAGGCAGTTTTTATTTTGCTTGTGGCCACAAGAATGCTTTTGCCAGCTCAGTAAAGGGGCCAGCATACGGGCAGGAGTGAGCAGCTGGGTGTGGAAGAGGGGATGGACAGTGGCATTCAGTGTCATGTGGAAGTGTGATGTCATTTGTGTGGACACAGCTGTTTGTGGACCATCCCTAGGCTGACCCTGTGGAAAGGGCTGCTTTTAACTCAGGTTGTACCTTGAGCTGGATTTGCAGCTGCCACTGAAGTGTCACCCAGCTGTGCTGTCCTGTGGTTCCATGGTCTCTACATACTGGACCTGTGCAATACTGAAACAACCAGAGGAAAAAAATTGATTCAGATTTGATATAACCACATGTGCAGGGCAGTTTGTTCTGGCTGAGTACCTGCACACCAGTGTTACTGCAGCTGCAGGAAGAAAAGACAGTCCCTGATCTGGCAGGAGACTGGCAGAGTGAGAGAAGTTCAGCTTTGTGAGTTGTGTGGGTATCACACATTTGATCCAGTCTGTGAATCACCTCATTTCTTACAGACATGTGTTCTGGATCCCCCAAGGTCAGACGTGGCACAGCACAAACATGTTCAGGTCTTCGAGGCAGAGAACTGAGTCCAGGTTTAGTTCTCACATGGTAAGAACAAGGTGTGCAAGATAAAACAGAAGATAAAAATCTTAGTCCCTTGGATGGAGAAATACTGTATCTCTTCTAGACAGTATTTTAATATCTGGGGTGTTCATGTTAAAAGGTAGGAGCTCTGTTTATTATGCTGTTGCCCCTTTAGTGAAAAAATCCTTGCAAAATATCAATTTTTAAAGCAGTACCTGGCTCTCACTTGTTACCCAGCTGGCTTTAGGTACTACCTGTGTTTTTTTCCCCTGGAAATGTGAGAAGGAACAGCTTTTGGGTTGCATTGCTGGCATCTGGCACATTTTACTTAAAAATGAAAAGGAGGCACTAACAGAGGCTATACAGTTTCTTCTCTCTTTCTCACTTCCTCCTGTTTTTTCCCAGTCCTATACTAAGAAGGAAACATTTCTGGAGGGAAGGAGTGGTTCTGTTTCCAGAGCCAAGTGATGTCTGCTCTCTGAGGTATCAGGGCATTCCTTTAGCTCTGTGTCACAGTAGCACCAACTGACTGTGGAGCCACAGGGACTTGCAGTTTCTTTCATAGCAGTTCTATAGATATAAATGTCCATCCCACAGAGAATCCTGCTCTGATTTATAGTTTCTGAATTGGATCAGAAAAGATGATGTTGATTTAAGTAACATTAACAGTCTAAGTAGCATTAACTTGCTCAGCAGCAGCCTCATGTCAGCAAGTGAAAGGGTTTGCCTGGACATGACTCAGCTTTGCTTACAAAAAGTCCCATTTCTCACTTGACACCTATGGAGTTGTTTCCCTGTCAAACCTTGTGAGTATCCTTTCAAAGGGGGGAATTACTGGGTCATTTCCAAATCTGAATACCCTAACATATAAGGTTTCAGTTGTTAATCTGCTGTTAGTTGTTCTTACAATAATTGATTTAGATCTGTCAACAAAGAAAATGTTAAGTTGAAAACAGTTTTACCAGCTTGCTGCCTATATATACACATTTATAGAGGAATTTTCAATTCAAAAAGCCTTATGTGTGTCATTGACTGCACCGTTAGGTAAATGTTTGAAGGTGCCAGGATGACTGGAAGTATTGCTGTGTTGTAGCTTTCCTGTTTAACACGCAGGGAACATTGAAAACTGTTTATTAAGCAGTTGCTGGTGCAGAGGGAGCAGTTCCCTGGGAGTGCAGTGGGTGCAGTGCAGTGCTGCCCCTCACCTGTCCTGTGTGCAGTGCAGCAGCTGGAGCAGTGCAGTGCAGTGCTGTGTCCAGTGCAGCAGCTGGAGCAGTGCTGTGCTGTGTGCAGTGCAGCAGCTGGAGCAGTGCTGTGCTGTGTCCAGTGCAGCAGCTGGAGCAGTGCAGTGCTGTGCTGTGTGCAGTGCAGCAGCTGGAGCAGTGCTGTGCTGTGTGCAGTGCAGCAGCTGGAGCAGTGCTGTGCTGTGTGCAGTGCAGCGGTTGGAGCAGTGCAGTGCTGTGCTGTGTCCAGTGCAGCACGTGGAGCAGTGCTGTGCTGTGTGCAGTGCAGCACGTGGAGCAGTGCTGTGCTGTGTGCAGTGCAGCAGCTGGAGCAGTGCTGTGCTGTGCTGTGTACAGTGCAGCAGTTGGAGCAGTGCAGTGCTGTGCTGTGTGCAGTGCAGCAGTTGGAGCAGTGCAGTGCAGTGCTGTGTACAGTGCAGCAGTTGGAGCAGTGCAGTGCTGTGCTGTGTGCAGTGCAGCAGTTGGAGCAGTGCAGTGCTGTGCTGTGTGCAGTGCAGCAGTTGGAGCAGTGCAGTGCTGTGCTGTGTGCAGTGCAGCAGTTGGAGCAGTGCAGTGCTGTGCTGTGTGCAGTGCAGCAGTTGGAGCAGTGCAGTGCTGTGCTGTGTGCAGTGCAGCAGTTGGAGCAGTGCAGTGCTGTGCTGTGTGCAGTGCAGCAGTTGGAGCAGTGCAGTGCTGTGCTGTGTGCAGTGCAGCAGTTGGAGCAGTGCAGTGCTGTGCTGTGTGCAGTGCAGCAGTTGGAGCAGTGCAGTGCTGTGCTGTGTGCAGTGCAGCAGTTGGAGCAGTGCAGTGCTGTGCTGTGTGCAGTGCAGCAGTTGGAGCAGTGCAGTGCTGTGCTGTGTGCAGTGCAGCAGTTGGAGCAGTGCAGTGCTGTGCTGTGTGCAGTGCAGCAGTTGGAGCAGTGCAGTGCTGTGCTGTGTGCAGTGCAGCAGTTGGAGCAGTGCAGTGCTGTGCTGTGTGCAGTGCAGCAGTTGGAGCAGTGCAGTGCTGTGCTGTGTGCAGTGCAGCAGTTGGAGCAGTGCAGTGCAGTGCTGTGTACAGTGCAGCAGTTGGAGCAGTGCAGTGCTGTGCTGTGTGCAGTGCAGCAGTTGGAGCAGTGCAGTGCAGTGCTGTGTACAGTGCAGCAGTTGGAGCAGTGCAGTGCTGTGTCCAGTGCAGTGCTGCCCTCTCTGTCCTGTGTCCGCAGTGGTGTCCAGCCCCCCGCAGCCGCTGCCCAGCGCTGCCCTCCCGCCGCTGAGCCGCCCCCCGCAGCCCCCGGCCCTGCCAGCCCTGCCTGCCCTGCCAGCTCTCACCTCCCAGCAGCAGCAGCAGCAGCTGAGGCTCCAGAGGATCCAGATGGAGAGGGAGCGGATCCGGCTGCGCCAGGAGGAGTTGCTGCGACAGGTAACACCCACACACTCTGGGTTTGTTCACTGCATCCAGACTTGTACCAGGCACAGTTGGTAGCTCAGTTACTTCATGTCAAGATTAACCATGGTTTTGGGTAAGGGTAATCAAAAAGCTAAGATAAAGAGATAATTGAATTTTCTTTCTCTAAAATAGCACTTGAATAGAACACAGAATGGTCATCAGTCAGAAGTTACAGAGCTGGAGTCTTTCTTACCTGCTCCAATAGTTGTGTGAGAACTGAATTCTGGTTTGCATCTGTTCATAAGCAAACTAGAGCAACTCTCACCAATTCCTTGGCCATTTACCTTGGTTTGTGTAGGAAACCATGTTCATACTTCTCTGAAGATAAAGACAGAACATACAGAGTTGTTCTCAAATCTGAACCAAACTCTCTTAATTTGCACCTTTTACCTTTGAGTTCAGATAAAATCACATTCACATCCTGCATTAATATGCCTGATCTGAAGACTTGCCAGAGTTGGTTATTTGTGAATGTTTTGTTTGTTGTTCTGTTTCTTAAGTTTCAGCTCTCTGTAGTGACTCACACTGTACAAAATAGATAACTGTCTAACTTCCTTTATACTGCCTAAAGAAAAGAAAGTTTTAGCAATTGTGTTTCATCTCTTATGGATGACTCCACCAGTGAGGTTGTGTTTACATGGCATATTAATGATATTCCTTAGTGAAAAAAAATAACCTGTTCTCTCAGCAGCATGAAAGAAGTACACTTTATCAGGAGGAATACTATTATTTGTGGCCTTGCAAATGCTACAGTTACCAGTTCTAAGCACCTTTAAAAATACTAACTTTCACAAGATCAAGGTGGTGGTCTCCGACATGGGCAGTGGTCTCAGGTTTTTTGGATACCTTCTCCTCTGCCATCAGGAACTCAGATGGGTGTGGGAAGAGCATGGGGATATCTGGTATGAACTTAGTCATCATCATCATTCTAACAACGTGTTTAGCTATTTTTACACTCTTTGGCTCTGTTCTTGTTTCAGGAGAAGAGCAAATTAAGCTTCAAAACAGTTGTGCCATTAACACAAGAGCTGGCTTCCCTGCTTTGTTGACTTTGAAACTGATATGTGCACAGCCCTCTGCAGCTGTGCTGTACTCAGTCAAGTAGGACACCAAGCACTCCACTGTGGGATGCAGCTCCTGGCAGTGCTGTTTGTGAGCAGCCAACACAGCTCCAAGCACATTTAAGTCACTGATCTGCTCTTTCAGGGCTGCCACCCTGCCCCACAAAGCCACAACCTCCTGGTCAAGGGCCTTAAGTCTAGTAAGCAGAAACCACCCCACTCTGCATGCTGATCACTCTGCCTGCTAACTGTGGTCAGGCATAACTTGCTGCCCCCCAGGGCAGTGTACCCAGAACTGCTTTGATCATCTTCAGGACAGCCTCTGCCACAGACTGTGTTGAGCCAGGCTTCATTGTCACACAAAAGCAGCTGCAGGGGCCCGACAGTCCTTGTCAGGCCAGCTGACATCACAGGGAATCACTGGCATGGCTTCCCCAGTCCCTGACCTCCACAGCCACTGCATGGTTACACTGGGGGGAGCAGTCAGCTGTGCCAAAATGGAAAGGAAAGTAATGCAGGTGCCCCCAAAACACCAGGCAGTGGAAGGACTTGGGAAAAATTCCGTTTTCAGAGATGAGAACACTGGCTAATGGTGTGTGTTGGTGCCAGGCATGAAGGAATGCCAAACCCTTTTCCTCTCCAAGCCTTAACAGCATGCCTCCCCCTGTTTGTGGGGGATTGAAGGTCATCTGTGGAACAGTTATCTTTTCAGGGAGTAAACTGTTCTGAAAGGCTGGAAAGGGAAAGAAATCCAAGCCTAAGCTTCCCAGCTACCAAAGGTCTCTTGAACAAAAAGAGAAGAAATCCTTAGATCAGCCTATCTCCTCACCATCTCTTGCACAAGGTCCACCCCCTACATTTAGGGATGAAGAGATTAGACCACTCCTCCTCAGTGAAAAATCAGTTCAAAAGATAATAAAACATTATATTCTAGCCTCAAAAACTGTTACTTTCTGTACTTTGGAGAATGAAAGACTGTTTCAGTGGAGAAAAGTTTTCTACTAGGATTTAAATTAAATACTTACTTTGCTTATTTCATTAAAAAATACTAAGTTGAGAAATTAGGTTAAAAATAGAGCTTTATTATTTTAAGATCTTAGATTATTTGTTTGGAACATCCAGCTGGAGCCAGACAGCCTCTGTCTGGAACTCTGCACCACTAGATGTCATGTGTGTTTTGCCGAGGTAATGCTGGAGGAATTTATCTTTCAGGAAGGGTTGTGAAACAAGTTTCCTTTGGCTCTGCTTGCTTGTTTGTCATCTTGCACACAGTAGACATGAGACAGGTCATGAAGCAGATGCAGATTTTGGGATCAAAATCTTGGTTCCAGTGGTTTTCTTCGAACATGTGAAGTACTTTGTGGCTGCTGAACTGCAGAACTGGCTTCCACACATGGTAAAACAGGTTCTGCAGGGCTTTAAGCCAGCACAGGTGGTTGTGAGAGACACTGTCTGTCTACATCAGGATTTTCTTCATATAAGTGTAAACAAATAGCCATCAATAACATCTTCAGAACTGCTTTTCTCCTGTGTTTGTGCTCTGTGTTCACTTGTTACAAGACTGCAGTACTTCTGAGCTGTTGGAATAACTCTGCCTTTTCAGGAAGCTGCTCTATGCAGACAACTTCCTATGGACTCAGAAAACATGGTCCCAGTTCAGACAGCTGTGAACACCCCTGCCATGACACAGGACATGAGGACTATTACAAGTAATGGATCTGATCCTTTCTTGAACAGGCAAGTTCATTCTTCTTCCTTAGACAATTGCAGCAGTTGCCTTCTCTGAGCTGTAAAAGCTGTCTCTCTGAAGTAGTTCCTGTATCATTTTCTTTTGTACTCATCATAAACAGGGAGTACAGCTAAGTGGCTGACCCAGTGTCTTTCTGTTTGTGCTTCAAGAAGGAATCTTAGAAAAACAAATAAGTTGTAACAGGTAATTTAGTGTTGGGGTATGGTATGGTAGGAATATCACCTAAGTATAAATTCCTTCCATGTTTTTAAGCTTTCAGAACTGGTTTTATCTAGAGAGTTGTATAAACATATGTGTATTTCAAAATTGAAGAGTGGCCTCACTTCAGTTGCTTTTTTTATTTGGATCAATGTGACCCACATACAGTGTTGGCTAATCAGTGGCCAGCTGTTGACTGAGGCTTAATGGCTCTCTTCCAACACCGTGCTCAGGGACTGTGTCTAACCAGAGCACCTTTACTGAGGCTTTTTCATGTTCCAATTTGTAGTGGGCCATACCATTCCAGGGAGCAGAGCACGGACAGTGGCTTGGGCTTGGGATGCTACAGTATACCAACCACACCCGAAGACTTCCTCAGCAATGTGGATGAGATGGATACAGGTAGAACACTCTGATTTAGCTCAAAGTCATATTAATTGCTTTGTTCTATAACTAGTAATACTTTGTAGTTGCATAACTGAACAATAATCTCTGGCTTTCCTATGTGAGAGAACAGACTGAGAAATGTCCAGAAGATGCTTAGTGCCAGAAGGGTCTCAGCTTTTGCTTAGGTCCATATTCTACCCTTTTGCCTTAGGCTTATATTAAAAACAACAAGTAAAAGTTGGAAAATGTGAGCCTTAATTTCTGTTTCATATAATTTTCCAAGGCAGGGGGAGTAAAAACCTGGTCTTGGGTTACATGTACAAATAACTGCATTTTCTAACTCTAGGAATTCAGTCTCATTAGCAAGTTTCTTAAGAGTGGCAAAATTGGATTTGCCTTCAAACAGAATGTATTCAGCTAGGGTTAGCTGAATAGGGTTAGCTAGTTTAGGTTTTGGTATGTATTTATTTTTTATTAGTATCCTCATGGTGCTTAAAATACTGAAATAAATTACTAGAAAATCAACATGTATTTTTCTGAAGAGGAAAATTCTAAGCATTTTCTCACCTAAACTTCCTTTTGAGGTCATCAGAAATTTTAAATTATTCAGAGAGTGAAAGGTTTCTCTAGTAAGATTTTTCATGCTTGTTACTACTATTTTATGAAAAAAAGTCATATTACAGAGCTAAATTTCTGTGAAGCACTTTTTTCAATTATTCCCCATGGAGAGCATTGCCCCAGGTGCAGAGGAGAGGCTGGAGGTGCACAGGAGGCTCCTTTGCTGCTCCCTGCACAGACCAGGGAACAAACTTGGAACTGTCCTGCCTCCCAAGTGGAGGGCCAGAGCTGGGTGCTTTGGGCACTGCTGGAAAGGGCCTTTTGTGCTTTGGAGAGCAAAGCAAGGATGTGAAATGTCCTCTTAGAAGAAGATGCGTTGTGCACCCAGACACAGTTTTGAGGGAACACAGGAGTGCTCTCAGGTGCTCATGGGAAAGGGGGAGTCTGAATTTTATGGCAATTCTGTTGTTTTAAATCACCCCCAGAAGAGTTTGGTATTTCAAAAGTTCTTTACTTTTTTCTAGGAGAAACTATAGCACAGACAACAATGACCATCAATCCACAACAGACACGTTTCCCTGATTTCCTCGACTGTCTTCCAGGAACAAATGTTGATCTTGGGACTCTGGAGTCAGAAGACTTGATCCCTATTCTCAATGATGTGGAGTCAGTACTCAACAAAAACGAGCCCTTCCTTACCTGGCTGTAATCAAGCAATGCTGATTGGGCTTACAATGCAATTCACATTTCTTTTGCCTCTTGAGGTAGAAATAGAATGTGTGAAAATCCTCAAGAGATACACACTGCCTTAATGACTTTTGTTACATCATCTTTGTGGTCAGTTTAATCTCTGCCTGGATTTGATTGATAATACTTTAAATATAAAATACATATTTTTGTATATATCTACAATACATATTATGCATCTATATTTCTTTAAAGAAAAAGCACACTACTTTAGCTTCTGTGTGCTTCTTAACCTTTTCAGACCAGGCAGAAATGTTTCACTTTATGGACAGAAAGTGGCTGATGTTTGTGATGGATCTCCTGATTATTGATTGAAATCTCAGATCCTTTGTGAACCACAAAAGCTAACTAAACTGCTAGGTCACTTGGTTCAGAGGCTGTGCACAGCATCAGGCTGGGAGAGCAGTTTTGTTACTGTGTTTATGACAATACTATCAGAAGCTTTTTATAATCAACTTATGTAAGCCTTAAATTTATTTTTTTTTAGTTCTTAGTAACTAATTGTGCCTTATGGAGTACAGATTAAATCTGATCCATATCAGTCGTAATAATTCTCATTATCTATTTGTAAAGGCACAAACAATACTATAGCAATTTCTTTTTTTCAGTATATTACTGTATATTTTCAGGAAATAAATACTTCCAATCTTGAAAGTACCAGAATTTTTTAGCAACATTTTTACACTAAAATATTGTTGCAAAATAAACCAGGCTGGTACTGACTGCTGCCTTTTAAAAACAAAGCAATGTATTATAAACAAACATTTTTTAAAAATTCTTAGATTTTTATGTTTATTATATTAAGCACTACAATTTTGTAACTTAACACATGAACAAACCATTTTTTATATATATAAAATCTGTGGCAAGTATCTTAAGTGCAAAGATAATCTCTTAAAATCAGGTCTGCAAAATGTGGCACCACTCGTTGATGTCATATGCAGTGGGAAAACCGCCTTGCTTATACTGTTTTCAGTAATGTTTTTAAGTGACAGTGTCAAAGTCCATGTAGTTGTATACATGAAAAAACCCAGTAACTTTATCAAGGCACTGCTCAAGCAGCATTGGGACTCCCCTGGTAAAGCTGCTTGGTTCTTCCATCTTGCATTTACTGCAGTTGGTGCACAGGGCACAAGGTGTGTGCTGTGTGTTTCTGCCTATTGGATGTCCTACAAACACTTCCTTACCTGAGGTTTAGGACTGAGAAGGCATCAAGGACACTAAGCTTGCAGTTCCCCCGAAATGGAAATGAAGGCCTAAAAATTCTTAAATATTTTGAAAGGCATTAAAAGATTTCTTTAATCCAGGCTATGTAAAGAGAAGAGATGTAGCAGTAAGTGTAAATGTGTGTTTGCCACATCTAATAACACTTCACAGGGTCTTTCTGATGGGCCAGAATATTGATCACTGAAGACTTTTTCCCATCTGGTTGGTTGAAGGTAGGTGAAAAGGTCAGAGATGAAGTGTTGGGAATACAGAGCAGGTTTGGAAAGCAAATGATGGGGTAATAAATGTAGATCCTTGCTGGAAAGGGTGGCTGCAGCCAGAGACACACAGAAAATGGGTCTCTCATGCTCAGTGAAAAACGTGAGCAGAAGTAAATGACCCTGTCTGTGATGAACTGCTGAGTGTAGGTGGTGTCACATAATGCAAAATAAAAAGCACAAACATTAACATTTAGAAGAGAGATGGAAGGCAAAGACCTACAGTTGTGAAATTTTATTCCCTGAGAAAAGTAGCTTTTTTAAATGTTTTTGTTTTGATTTGGGATTTTTTGGTAGGAAAAGAGATGTAACAGCAGAGTTGTGCCTGCACAGAATTTAATTACTGAATGGGCATTGCATTTCTTTTATTCTTTTGGAGGGGCTATTACTTGGGGTGGGAGGATGTTAATTATTTTTGCTAGAACTATCTTTTGAGATAGCACAAAAGTTCTTTCCAACCAACAGGGGACCTGACAGGGCTGAGCAATATTACTGTAATCAGCTTTAATCTCTCTCTCTTGAGGATTTCTTGAGGTTGTCAGCCTAAATGAAAAACAGATGGTCCTAAGGCTTTTTTCTTTAGTGTCATGACTGATGTTGGTAAAGAATTGGAGATTTTTTTGGCCAACTTGCAAGAGCAGGTTGCCAGCACTGCTTGGTTGGTGTGAGGAGCCAACAGCCACTGGTGCTGGAAGGACCCGCAGCAGCTGGAGCTCTGAGAGCTGGTGTGGTTCAGGGGGTGGTGCTCATCAACAGGTTGTGCTCAGAGAATGCAGTTTGTTGATTTGATAGCCAGTCTGTACCACTGAACGTGTAAGTTTGTCATAATAAAAGATTCTCTGGGCCACGGGGGCTCTGGGCTCCTGTGGGTGCTGATTCCTGCCTGGCCACACACCACTGCCAACAGCCAAAGTTGTGCTCCCTACAGGGAAAACTGATGCAGCTTTCTAGTGAAATCACATCAGTTATTGATCAGAATAATGAAGCTTGATTACTGTTCCATTGGTGTTTCTGGTGGGTGAGTGTCTTGATGCAAAGACCTTAAAATGGTAAAGCAATCATAAACTGTGTTTTCTGTGTTACTTCCATAAAAAAAGAGCAGCAGATCTGAAACAGGAGGATGCTGTGCACAAGAACAGTTCAGGTTGAAACAGCTGCCAGAATCTTAGGCCAAATCTCTACTCAGTCATGAAGCAAATGATGGTTAAGTTAAAAGTGATTCTTTACACTGTCAGCTTCTCTTTTTTTTTTAATGGAGAGGATGTATCAGGTGAAGTGTAGTGACAACAAAATCTGTTTTTCAAAGTTCTCTTTTTTAAAAAGTTTCTGGCTTTAAACAGGATTATAGCAGAACTTGTCAGTATTCAAAGCATGTGTCAGATGAAGCGAAATTTATTGCTGACAATATTTCACTGTACTAGTTCAGGTTTTGAGCATTTACTGTAGTAAAAGTACACTGTCTACTTGTAGGATAAATACAACCAATGTGCCAGCTGGACAATTTTCCTGTGACCATCCCTGAGGGTGGCATATGTAAGTCTTGGTGATACTGAAGTAATGGGACATTAAATACAGTTTGTATTCTGGTAATACTGTTAGAAGGTAACTTGAGGAGGGATTGGGTTTGACTTTTTGACAACAAATGCTGTTTGGGGGAAGGGAAGCATTTAAATGTCTGTTTTAATTACAGAAAAATATGGGTGGGTGTTCAAATAAATTTGTTTTCTAATATATACATCCATGTACATGCTAGTTCTTTAACTATTTTATGTACTTTTTTCATTTTGTTATAAGACATGTGTGAGCATTTGTTTTTAATATTTAGTACCTTGCAATAGATTGTATGTATCAAAAGCAATGCGATCAAGCAATCAGATCAAACTTGTATCTGGGGTTTGATTCTGATTTTTTTTATTATTTCTTTGATCTTGTACATGAAAAACAAATACAAACGAACTTGAAAGATTTTGGATGCATTTTGGTTTTTTAAGTCTTTCTTGGAATGGAATGGAATGGAATGGAATGGAATGGAATGGAATGGAATGGAATGGAATGGAATGGAATGGAATGGAATGGGATGGGATGGAAGCGCCGAGCGGAGTCTCGGGGTCCGTCCTGCGGGAGACAAAGTGCCAACGGGGCAAGTCAGGAGAGATGTTTAGTGGTGCCACTTTATGCACATACCTATTCTCAAATAATGCCATGAATTACTCGTAACTAGCACAATTAATGAGTAGATTGCTTAATTTTCGGTACCTACTAAGGATTCTTTCCGGTTTGCATTGTTAGGCGCCCCAGGTGGGAGCAATCTGTCTCAGCAAAGCACCTGCAGCAAACTAGCAGTGCCAGGTGGCAGATAACGGTGCTGCTTCTCAGGTGAAGATGTGTATGAGAAAGTCCCATTGTGTTGGCAGAGCTCTTGTAATTTCAGTAAAGTACTGCATCCTGATCTAGTCAGAAAGTAATTTGGAAAAAAAAATAAGTTCAGAGGTGTTTTTTTCTGGATGTTATTCATGATCATCACTGTGATACCAGTGTCCACCCTCTGGGGCAAAGGCCTTGCCTGTATCTGTGTAATGGAACAAGTCAGGCTTTCCACCCACAGACAGCTGGGTTGGGGTTAGGGTTAGGGTTCAGGGTTTGCCTTGCAGCTGGTTGCACCATGAGTAATTTAGAATCCATGAAGGGGGAACGAAAGTTGAAATGGGGACAGGTGATAACCTTTCAAGAGTGGAACGATGTTAGAAAACATCCCTTGTGCTGGGCTCAGCAATTTTTTTAACTTTGTATACGTTGCTTTCTCGCTTTAGAAATGAAACTTGGGCAAAGAGTTGGCAGTTAAATAGTGCATCATTACAAATGATACACTGCTGTGCTCAAGGTATCATTTTGTTATAGTCTATTTTTTGGAGACAGTCAATAAAGAACTCTTAACTGTACATACTTCAGCTGTACAGGGGCACCAGTTTTATCTTGCTGAAGTTGATGTGCATGGGCTCAAAATCACATGTGCACACTCTACATGTTGTAATCTCAGTTGTTTAATAACCAGTGTGTTTCCTTGTATGAGGCTCTTGGCTGAAACAGTGCCCCAGGTTCTCAAAGTTGTCACTCAGCAGCTGGTTTTTATGGGTGAATAAATAAGTTTCAGGTAGCATGGGCATCTCTGAGATGTTACAAACAATACTGGTATTTTTCCATTCTGCTGCTAGGATTTCTGCTTCTGTATTTGTGTATGTATGTTAATCTTTGTACACACTGCAAGAGTGTGGTGTTCAAACTGGTCAGGGCTCCTGAGGTCTGTTTTAACACTTTCAGTTATCCCTGTTTGTGGTTTCTCTCTTGCCATCATCTTTCTGTCCCTGCCTAGCACTGCACTCTCTTTATCTGTGACTTCTCTCCCAGAAGTACCACTGGCCTGGTGTTTCCTTCTCTGTTACAAGGATCTGTGATCAGTCCCTCTCCTTGATTTTACTGCACACTTTGCTCAGTAAAAACACAAAGCAATCTCCAGTTACTGCAGAACTAACACTGAAATGAACTGCTAGAGGAGAGCCTTAGGTGTTAGCCATAACTGAATAGTGCCACTGTTGTTGGCATTTTGAAGTGTGAGTTCAGCTGAGCTGCTGGTTTGGCTCCTTTACCCTTGTTCAATACACCTCAAGGCCAAGGCACAAATGCAGTCTGGATCACAAGATGAAATGCGTGTGCCTTGTGCCAGTATCTACTCTATATTAGCTGATGTTAGAAAACCACCATGTACTTGGGTGTTTCTTAGAAGCATGAACTCCTGAAGCACCCGTTGGTTTTGGGTTTAGGTATCGTAGCTTGCTGCCTGTTATTTCTTATCCCATTGCCCAAAAAGATTTATGTACTCTGTTTATTAATATATCAAAATTGTAAACTATGCAGCTACCCATCCCTTTGTTGAATGCTGATGAGAAACATTCCATGTTCCCAAAGACTTCATATAAATAAACCAAGACAAATGTGAGATGAGGTGCAGGACAGCTGCTCACCACAGATGAGAGAGTAGATGGGAAGTGGTTGCACGGTGGGTGGTGATATAAAGGGTGCTCTCAAATTCCTGTGCAATGCAGTAGAACAGGTGGGACAGACAGCTGTTTCTAAAGAAGTTTCTTTTAATAATTTACCATCTTGCACAATGTATCATTATGTCCACTTTTATTAATATAACTCTCAGTACCTAAATCAAGCTATTTAATATTTCTGCATATTGCTTAAGAGCTTTCAGTGCTTTTGAGTACTTTGTTCTTCAGATAAACCCAGTGGAGATACAGAGTACATGAAATACACTTTCTGAAAGCACAGAGTCCTTATTTCAGGATGAAAATTTTAGGCAACAGATGTGGGAAATACTGAGAAGCCTTGAGACATCTAGCCTGCCAAGCTGGTTGGTGAAAAAGTTCTTTCTAAAAGGTATTTTTGCCTTTGATATCTCTGTTGTCTTTCCTCTCTCTTTCATAGTACTGTGCCAAACATCTAAACTGAACTTCTGCAAAAATATTAATAAATACCATTTGCATTCATGTGTAGATTGGAAGCTTTGAAGAGTTATGAGCTACCTGACTGACCTGAATAGAAATTGTAAACCCAAATTTTATTTTGCCTGAGAATAGCCTGCTTTTAAATGGAGGCTGTTTTACAAAAATAAATATGAATATGACATTTTAATTTCACTTATTTTATTCCATGAGGAGGGTTTTCAGGAAGGCTGGAAAGGGAGTCAGGGCTTTGTAGTGGTGGTGGAGCCATTGCCCTTCATTCTCATCTTCTTAGCCAGAGCCAGTGCATCTCAGGGCTGCTCTGTGGAGGGCTCCAGAAGGGATCCTCCTAAGGTGAGGAGGGTTGTCTGCAGGATTCATATTTTTTAGACAGTTCCATCTCCCTAGAAGAATAAAAATATGGGGGTAATTTAGTGGCTATTATTTAATGGTTATTATTGCTGTGACTTTTAAAGGTTTTATGACTTCTCATAAATGGCAGCAGTGTAGAGTTTCAGCTGTACTTTAGAAAACATCATGGCATTGGATGAAGGCTAGTTCAGTTTTTCAGCAGGTCAGATGTTCATATAACTGGTCAGTGCACAAAATAACAGAACCATGAGTCGCTCACCCCGCAACACCCGCAGCACTTGCAGTCCCCACAGAGGGTTCCAATCAGGCCATTGACCACCTGAATGGCACAGAGCACTCCCTGGATCAAGCTCATGACCAGCAGCAAGGAGAAGAGGGTCAGGTGCCATACAACAATATCTTGGGGTGACTGACAGATTTTCCACATTGACTGGTTACCGAGGTAATCCCTGTGGGAGAACAGGAGGAAGACAATGTTAGCTCACAGAGAGGGAGTCTCTCACAGCTGAGGGGTTGCTGTGACGTGGCTGAGGGTCAGTTCACTTGGGCAAGGATTTCCATTGCCACACTGGTGCTACGTGTCTAGAACATGATTTTAGTTTAGTTTTAGTTTAGTTTAGTTTCTAGATCAATTGAAGCTATTGATTTGAAAAAACAAGATATCAGAAGGGAACAACTGGAGACAAGTTTTTGATAGAATTGGACCATTTGGTATTCTGGGAAGAAAAGGTCTTAGTCAGGCATTTGCCAAATGGGTGTTACTTAGGCCAGTGTTTTGTCAGGGTTGGTCTTGCTGTTTCTACTTGATTACAACGGGGGTTTTTTGGCAAGGTGGGGGTTGTGGGGAGGTGGTGGTCAGGCATGCAATCCAATACCTCAAACTACCATTTAAGAACAAGGAAGTACATTGTAATAAAATCAAACAACTGAATTATCAAAATGAAAACATCAAATGCTACAAGTCGCCTCTTGCTGAGCAACCTGAAAAGAACAGCCTTTGCTGTTCTACATGCTTAATCTAAAACAAAGGTAAAAGTATTTTCCATAATTTTTAACTTCATATTTTAATTTAACTGTGAACTGCCCAACCACTTACTATATTTCCTCTGTGTATCCTTAGTGCTGTTTTGTTTATGCTCTTGTCAAGTGATTTCTTGACTGCAACCAAAACTATGTTTGAAACAGCACATTTTTCCAAAGATTCCCAGAATGAGACAAAGGGAGTTTGTTCCTCTTCCTCTTCCTCTTCCTTTTCCTTTTCCTTTTCCTTTTCCTTTTCCTTTTCCTTTTCCTTTTCCTTTTCCTTTTCCTTTTCCTTTTCTTTCCTCCCTTCTTTATTTCCATCCTTCCTTCCTAGTCCTGTCCCTACATGCTCTTCTAAAAAGTCCCTCTTCTCCAGACTGAACACTCCCAGTTCTCTCAGTCTTTCCTCACAGCAGAGCTGCTCCATCCCTCTAATCATCCTCTGGACTCTCTCTGACAGCTCTATGTCCTCTTTCCTATGCTGGGACCTCAGAACTGGAGGCAGCACTGCAGGTGAGATCTCACCTGGAGGATGCAGACAGGCAGAATCCCCCTGTCCCCTGCTACCCATGCTGTGGGATCAGCCCAGCACAGGGAGGGTTTCTGGTCTCCCAGCACACATGGCCAGGGCTTGTCCAGCCTTTCACTCCCCAGCACCCCCAAGTCCTGTCAGGGCTGCTCTCGATCTGTTCATCCCCAGCCTGGATTGGTACGAGGAGTTGCCTCAGCCTAGGTGCTGCACCAGCACTTGGTCTTTTTAAACCTCATGAGATTCCCATGGGCCACTTCTTGAGGTCCTGGTCCCTCTGGATGGCACCATCCTTCAGATATCACCTGCACCACTCAGCTTGGTGTCACCTGCAAACTTACTGAGGGTGCCTTCGATCCCTTTGTGTCATTAATGAAGATACTAAATGACACTGGTCCCAATCGGGGCCCCTGAGGGACACCACTTGTCATTCATGTCCATCAAGATTGAAATGTTGACCACTACCCTCTGAATGCAACCATCCAACCACTTTCTTCTCTTACTAACAGCTCATCCATCAAATCCATCTTTCTCCAATTCAGAGAGCCAGATGTTGTGGGTGTCCATGTCCAGGTAGTTGGTACCTGCAGCCCTTCCCTTGCCCACTGGTGGGGTCATTGCATGGCACAAGGCCAATGAGCTGGGCAGGCAGGACTTGCCCTGGTGAAGCTGTACTGGCCAACCCAGATCACTCCTCCATGTGCTTCAGCAGAGCTTCCAGGAGGGTCTGGTCCATGATCTCCCCAGGCACAGAGGTGAGGCTGACAGGTCAGTAGCTCCCCAGAGTCCTTTCTACTCTTTTTAAAGATGGGGACAATGTTTCCTCTTTTTCAGTCACCTGGGGCTTCACCTGACTAGCAGGACTTTTCAAATATGATGGAGAGTGGCTTGGCAACTATATCAGCCAAAGCCAATTCCCCCACGACTCTGGGATGTGTCTCATCATATGTCACTTCTGTTTGTCTAGGAAGAATTTATCCCTGTATACTGCTTATCATCCCAGGAGTAGCCTAGGAGGAGGGCTTTGCATTTCTCTTTATTGGCTCCTTTTGAACTCAGTAGTTTTGTTTGTACTTGCTATTCTTTACATCCATGCTCTTGAGCCTTGTGGGACGGTGTTGTGCATTGCTTGCACTTCTAAGAGCTTCTGTATTTTAGACAAATAGTATAATTCCAATTTTTATACAATGGATTTGGAAGTTGAATCATATCACAAACTTAAAATATGTATATCCTTTTGTTTCTGATTGGCTTGCCTTACCCATTCTGGAAAGGATAGATCCACTCAAGTCCAATTTTACATTTAGGGCCTTTGTTTATGGCTACTGCTGACAAAATAAAGCAGTATCCAGCTCCCAGAACTCCAACTGCAGCAAATATTATAGAAGAAAACATCTGATGAAGAGAAAAATAATATTATTTTTGTTCTCATTCAAACAATGAAATGCTCTATATTAATGTCAGTGTAAATTCCCCAGATTTAGCTGTTAATGGTCAAATAATCAACTCCTGGACTGCTTGAATATGTTAGTTTGCAATTGCATAATAAATGTGTAACACATACCTGCACTGCTATGTAAAAGCCTTCCCAGCACTGGTGCTGTGTGCCTGAGGAGGAGAGGGCAGGCCCTGGCAGCAGATGGCACTGCTCACCTCTGGGCCCTCCTGGGTGGGCTCTTGTTCCTCTCCAGCAGAAATCTTTCTCAGGACATTATAAGCAACATTGAAGTCTTGGACCACTCAAGGCATTTAAAACAAATTTACAACACCCCTTACAAGTTAGCTTTGATATCTTGATCGCATTTGGACCAAATAATGATATTTTCCCTTCCCATCTCACCCTTCAGGTTCCATGTTAGTATACTCTGTCTCCTCACAGGTGCTTGTCAGTGTTAGCTCTAGTAGTGCAATTGGAATGGATTGGAAAGTGTGTCTTTATTTTTCTGGCTTTCTATTACAGCCTTTTCATGTATACTTTTGTGGAAGTAAATTGTGAAGCATTTGAAGCCATAATAGTTCGTAGGTAGAGGCAGTGACTTTTACTGCATCAAAACAATACAAGTGAAAAAAAACAGCCTCATACTTCCAGGCTGTAGAATCATTTAGGTTAGAAAAATCCTCTAATATCATGGAGTCCAGTGTGAGTTTTTGTTCAGACCTCATCATGACACTCTTGCCTTGAGTGCTGACATGCATTTTTATGTTGATGTATCTGATGGGGCCAACTCAAGTCTTATGTTTATGTAGTAGACATCATAATAATGAGTTTCTGCTAACACACAAGAACAAGTTGGGTTCTCAGTCATGCTGATGGTGATGAGGCCAGTAGGACTCCTGTAGTACTCATGACTGTGTTAATATTCCGAATTTCTCATCAGCTGCACTCTAATGTGCTCAGCAGCAGAGAAGGCAGGTAGCTTGCAGGCAGCCAGAGCCAGGTGGGCTCACACGGGGCTGGAGTGCAGCAGCTGCACTTGTGGCCATCACCATGTGTGACCACGCCCTGGTCACTGCAGCACTTGGGCATTGTGGTTTTCAAAGCTCAACTAGGAGTTTTTCACTGCTAGCAGAAAATGGATCATGCAGTGTTGTAAAAAGAAACATGGTTCCCTTCCCATCCCCCTTCCAAAGTTCCACTTGCTTTGTTGGGATTGCATGAAGACAGCATCAAAGACAGGATTTAGAGAAGGCTTCCTGGTCAGCCTCACAGTCATTATTCTTTTCCTGCTGTTTTTTATCTTTTTTTCCCCTTTCAATTGAATATCTGTTTCTTTGTAAGTGTAATGACCTACTTGATCCAAACAACTTATTTTGAAAGAACAGACTTTTCTACTGGAAATAATGTTTTTCCCCCTCTAATTTAATTTTTAAACTAAAATGCTTGAGATGTTTGTTAGTGTCTGAAGGTATCCTTTGGAAACTTTTCTAGTGTGAAAGGAAGCTATAAATTCAGAGTGGGGCCTGGTCTACACTGCTTTAACCAGGAGGTTGGGTTAGGTGACCTCATGACATCTATTCCTTCCTGACATTTCCTGTGACCCTCGCAGACCGTGGGGTGGGTCTGCAGTTAGTTGAGAATGTAGTGCCCAGTTGCCAGAATAATTTTAAAAACTGCCAACAGAAGATGGCTAAAGAGCACTGCGAAACAAAAAAGGTGCAGATCTTTCAGAAATTAGCTTTGGTTGTGATAGTAACAATAGTAAAGCAACAAGGCTGCACCACTGTGGTACCTGTGGCACAGCATCAGAGGCATCATACAATTCTCACAGCTATTTCTACTTCCCAGTACTCAGACCAACAACAGGGCTGTGTGTCCCACACTCAGGACAGCATTTGTCTAGTCTCACCATCGTATCAGTAACAATTTATCTTTTATTTTTTTGGCCATGTTTCCTTCACTTACCGCAAACCTCTTCCCACAGCTCCGATTGCCGCAGCATCCACAGCAATCATTATTCTGAAGGCCCAAAAATACCAACGCAGGGAAGATCATCTACCAGTAACAGAAATACAGTTTGAATGGGATGAATCCATGTTACATCTTCTTTTTGATATAGTAATAGTTCTATGCATTTTTTTCTTATCACTAGGTTAAGTTAGTTATTGACAAACTCTTTGATGACTTTGACCTTATTTCTGCGTCAAAGAGGAATTTGCTGTACTGAGAAAATCCAACAATGCGAGTCATGGGTGGGGGTTAGGGGAAAGTAGGAATGTCTGAATTTATGTACTTACCAATACACCAGATCCCAAGATCCCTCCGAAGTACCAAACCTCATCTGTAATGTGTGTCTTGTCCTCAGCCACTTTTCCTCCAGGGAAAAACAGCAAAATGTTGGCGAGGGTGCAGAGCACAGCCAGGGGGATGAGAACGATTCCCAGGCACTTGGCACAACCTCCCGTGCACATGCTTCTTCAAAGAAGTTGCAAACTCAGTTGAAGGCAAAATGAAGTCTTCCAGGTGTCCTCAGAACTGTTTTATAAAAAGGAGCTTCTCAGTGTACTTTGCAGAATCCAGTTTCGGCTGTGCCGTTGGAGGGGCCGAGCCTGTGGAATGGTCCTGTCAGGGTTTCTGTGGTTGATCCAAAATGCCCAACAGTGCTGGTTATTTATACGTCCCTGCAGCCGTGATGTCAATTTTCTGACCGTCCATAAATGAAATTCCATTTAGTGCAGCCTCTCATTTTACTCTAACAACCCACAACCTCTGTTAATATTTTACTACAGTGGTTGAGACACTTCATAATCAGCACTCAGGTCGTGGGTAGATATCTGTCTTAGTTCTGGATCATTGCTTTTATGACACATGGTCCTTCTTCACACTACAAAATTTTTCTTTGCAAAGATTGACATGAAAATGCATAATGAGTCAGCTGATATTAATAACATATTCATAGTCTAAGTTCTTCCACGTCATGAGATGCCTTTGTAATTGAAATAGTAGATAAACCAGGTGGTATAAAGATGAGCCATTACAGAGTAATAAAGATACACATCCAAAAATCTGAAAAAATTCTTGAAGTGCAGCAGAATGAGAAGCACCAATTTATTGATGTTAGGCAGTTGGATTGTGCCACAGAGCATGTATTTCTCCATATTTAGGATAACTCACATTTTGTTTCATATCACATGTACTTAGGCTTATTCAAGAGGGATATTAAGAAATGCTTGTCCCTGCTGCTACAATAATCATATGCATTCTTTTATATATTAGGAAGATCAGAAGATAGTTTGTGAGGAGCAATCCTAGGAACAGACAATTCTGTAGTGCTGATGTCTGTAGTGCTGAGTGGACTCGTGATTTCTGAGGAAATCACACTAGTTTACTTTGTAAAAGGTTTTATTCAAGTATTTATTATGATAAATTTTGCGTGGCTTCTCAAGTGTGTATCTAATGCAACACAAATTAGGTCAATGGATTCTTAGGGTGAAGAGCAGATCTAGGACAGCCTGGAGAGTGGTAGTGGTGGTTCCTGGTGGACTGGAAGATCCCCACTTGTCACAGTGCATTCCATGCTGTTGGCACGGGAGCCTGTGTCTGATGATTCACTGAACAGTTTCTGGGAGTTACGCTGTTTTTCTTACCTCATCTCAGCCCCTCTTAGGCTTTTTGCTTAGGAGTGGTGGAGACTGTGAACAGCACACATTGCTGGATGCACATTTGGAAAGCATGGTCCTTTGCATCCCACACTGCTCAGCCAGAGCAGCTGCCTCTGCCAGGTTCTGGCAGCTGCCCATGTGCTGCTCTCCTGCCCATGCTGTGATTGACCTGGGCACAGGACCTGCCTGTCCTCTGCAAGGAGCAGACACCAACCAAGGCATTGCCACTGATTGTTGATTGGGCCCCGAAGGAGAGAAGAGCCTCTGGTCCCGTGTAGCAGCAACATGTTCCTGGCCACTGAGAAGAGCATTTTGAAAGGCTCAGGCTCATAAATTTAACATTTCATCCCAAGAAGGACAGCTATTATGCAACCAAAGAGCAGACAGAGAAACCAAGTCCTGAGTGAGAGCACAGCCTACGTGTGGCGTCCAGTAGGATATCAGTTGGACCAATGTAAGCACTTTTCATGACATTCAACAGCCAGCTACTGCTTCAGCTATTGCTATTTGCTTGTGCCAAAGATTCAGAACCTGAAAAGTCTCCATATGTCATCTGATACATTAAATAGACTGTCATGACATTCCCATTTGGTAGAGAGAATCTGTAATTTGGCTCCCACTTACAGTGGGTCAATACCAGGCACAGCTGGAACATAAATCTTGCCTTTTCCCCTCTTCTTTATCAGACTAGAATGTGGCTTTTTGCAGTTGCAAGTCCTGGCTTGCAATAAGGGGAAAGGTTTTAAATTGTTTTGCATCCAGCACCCTGCCATCCTGTTTCATGTCAAGTGGCTCAAAGGCAGATGCCTCCACCAGGTCCTTGCCAGGCTTCCCCAGACCTCCTGTGCTTTCCCTTCCTCCACTCACCAACACTGTCAGTGCCACTGAAGGCCACAGACCCCTCTGTTCAACAATATTAATTTGTGCGTGGCCTTTTCAAACTATTGCCAGCCTTTATGTGAGAGTTCAAGTTACACTTTTTCCAGCAGGGATGGCTTAAGGGGAAGTGACATCCAGCCCGAGCTAGTAAACACCACTGAGATTGGCTCAAGTATTTTTGACAGGGAAAAACTGAGTGGCCTGCACACTTGGTTCCTGTGAAAGGATTTCCTCCATTCTAGCCCATATTTTCCAACTCTGCCCATCTATCTGGGAAGAGGACCAGTGACCCTTTTCAGGCATTAGCCACACTTGCTTGTCTGGTATAAATACTCCATCTTGGAGGCTCTGAGGGCTAATAGCTGGGGTGGAGACAGTCTGTGAATGTTGTGTCATCCTGTCCTGCTGAACAGCATTTTTCTAGCTATTGTGGTATCACAATGGAAGGAACTCCTTTCTGGTGTGCTGTGGGAGGGTGTTTCCTCTTCTCCTCATCTCCTGAGTCATACAAAGTCTGTGCTGTGTAAAGAAAGGTGAAATGACATTTTTTCCTATGGAAAATAGTAGGAATGGAAGGCCACTGATACAGATTTGGTAGTTTCAGCAGGGTGTAGGCAGTGATGATACTTTACCAATTTTGTATTTTGATGAATCTATTAATTTTTAATTATAGATAAGTGTGTCTTGATCAGTTTTTATGTCAGTTACTGAACTCACTAGACAGTTACAATCCAAGGTCATGAGTTTTACCTCTTGTGGTTTGTGTAGCTGCTTCCATATTCTAAATGTAATTTGGATATCTGGAGCATCTTAAGCTTCTGTGACAAGTACTGATCCTCCCTTAAATTGAGCCAGGGAGGGATTTGGTACAAACTTATGGGTAGGATGGGATTTACAGTAGCATAGTTGAAAACAGGTCTGTTCAAGCCTCTGCTGCTGCAAGTAAATTTGTGTGTGTGTGTTTATATGTATTTACATCTTACATATATGGTGATACATTGATGTGAAGCAAGAAGCACAGAAGTTCCTGCATAAAATCTGTCTTAACACACTTAACACGGTGTGGTAGTTGCTTTGTGTTGTGCAGTTCCATTGAAGGCTGGAGAGGTGCTGGGAAACTGTGGACCACGCTCCTTTTCTTTGAAGGGAGTGCAAGGAAGAATGAGCTGAAAAATGTCTCCCTTCATGTGACCCAAATCTTCATTGCAGTGAAGGATCACGTTAGCACAAGCTCTGCTTTGGAGAGCTCCAAAAAGCCCTCCAGCTCTGACAGCTGCGTAGTGAACCCAAGGAGGTGTACTGGGGGGACAGACCCCACTCCTCCTGCTGGTGATTCAGCCACTCTGTCCCTGTGAAATGCATGGATACGAAATGCGTGGATGTGAAATGCATACTGGTGAGAAGATGAAAGAGTGGGACTGTGGATGTGCAAAAGTAAAAGCTGCCATCACATCCATATAAACAGCTTTAGCATGGGAGGAATTCATCCACTTTCCTATTCCCAGACTCCTCTGTCAGACTGAGCTGACTCTGTGTGAGGCACCTGAGAGCAGAGAAGGGAAGATGCCCAAGGCAGAGCTGAGTGCCCAGGGCTTGCCCCAGCTGCCAGACTGCACGAGGTTCTGAGGAGAGACAGGTGACTAGACTTTCCCTCGTATCTTTTTGACCTTTGTTCTCTTCCTGATGCTCCTGTGCAGATAAGAGCTTATGAGAGATGAAGGTTGGACTGGGAGTTGTGCTCAGTGACACATGGACATCATGGTGAACACAGAAAGGCCACCAATGAAGAGTGGTTGGAGAAGTGGGCTGGAGAGTATGTTAGAACTAAAACAAACCCAGATTCCTGTCCAGTGCAGGCAGTTCTGCTACCAATACTCAGGATTTAGATAATATTTCAGCTTCCAAGAAAGATCCAATTAATTAGGTCCTAGCATGAGTGTCTGCTATAGATGGATAATTGTCAGCTTAGAGTGGGAGATTGCTCTGCCTCTCTTGAGAATGGAAATAGGTTGGATGAAGAAGCCTGAATTTTAATGTCCTATTTGAAAGTAAAGGTTTTATTCATTACATCATTCTGATATCTGATAGACTAATCCTTTCTTTTTAAAGAAAAATATTTGAAATTAAGTTCTGTATGTTTAAGTTGATGTTTTCACACAGAAATTTATTTTACTAATTGGATTTTGACAGCTTTAGTGTAACTCAACTTTATACTTCTTTGCTGCTTTACTGTTCTGTTGTCGTATTCTGTTACTTTCCTTTTACCTGTCCCCACTGCCTGTTCACCAACATCCTCACAAATGCCCTTTTCTATATGGAACATCTTCTGTAAAGGTTTTCATAATCCCATTCCTTCATTTCCTCAAGTTATATTCGAACCATGAGGCCAAAAGTAATTGTCAATACTCATGTGGCCTCTAAGCAATCTCTGATGCTTGTGTAATTTATATTACCTTTAAGTAAGTAAAAATTATGTAACTTTGTGTAATGCCTCTTTTTCTGCTGTAACATTTCTCGAGTCTTGTGATATTTATTTTTGGTCATTTGCAGAAAAGGTGTTTTGTTTATATTAATCAAAATTGCTTTTTTTTAAACCACAATGTCTGTAGTAGAAAACAAAGGAACTTCAGTATTGCTGTGGACTATCTAGGCACCACTGAAGTACTTTTAATAATGAATACTGATAACTAAAATTCCACCTGAGGTATTTTCCAAAATGGGAGAACAAATGACTTGTTTCCTTTTGGTTTGCCTGTTAATTATTTCTCTGTGGAGATGTATGCACTTCATTGTTTAGCTGTGAATTTTTGCCAAGTTTTAGAAATTATTATTTAGAAAGGTTATACAGAACATGCTGAAGTGCACAACTGTCCATCAGATACAATCATTCTTTTGCTGAGTATAATTTAGTTTTTCTTCTTCCTGTTGACTTTACAAAAGCAGGCAAACAAGCAGGAAATGCTTGGGAAACTATGCCAAGTCTGAGAAACAGATGAATCTGCCTCTTGTTTTCACCAGATGCTTTTATTCTTCCAGTAGATGAACTGGAAGAATACCAGAATTCTGCTGGGAAGTGTCACAGGATGTGACACTGTGCTTGGTTTTCTGTAACTTCTTCCTCGAAGTGATCATTTGTATCTTGCTTATATGTCTCTAGAGCCCAGTGGTGTTCTTCCTGACTCACTGTGTTTCTGAGGAGTGCAGTGATACACAGTGTGTCTCCATGTCACAACAGAACAGTGCAGTTCATGCTTTGGGATGCTTCTGGTTTCAGTTTCTAGCAGTCCGTGCACCTGATGCTTCACAAGAAAATTTCAGTTGTAAATAACATTGGTACAAGGTCTCTAAAGCTTTGAAAACATAAGAAATTGAAATTACTATTGCTTGAGTGAAACCTTGGCTACAACTTGAAGTGCATAGTTCCCATCATGTTCAGTGAGGACAGATTTTAATCCTTGTGTTGTTGGTTTTAACAGGCTTTTTATGCTTGCATTTTAAATTATTATATCTCTGTGTCTTCTGCAACAATAAATGTCTTTAAACTAAGAAGTTTTCACTTCATATGCCTGGACCTGGAATTTTCTTTCTTTACATCTATAAGGACTCAGATTCTTACACTAAGTGATGGGACAATTCTGTTGGTTCTTTTTTCTCTCCCACTCTTCTTTCAAGGGGACTCACAGACTGCCCAGGGTTTGACCAGTCTCTGGTGCAAACACCTGATAGAAGACAGCAATGCTGCTGTGACTGCAGGGGCTGCTGCCCTCCCTGTCACTGAGCCCTGGTGCAGGTGGAGATTGTTACTGGGGGACAAACATCCAGTCCATGCATGGGCTTAAGGGAAGGTCGGTGCCAGAGATAAAGCCTGGGCATTCTTATCCCTTGCTAGATACTAGTGCAATTAAGAAGAAAATCCTCCTGTGAATTCATTGAATCATCTTATCTGTGAACAAATCGTGGCTGGTGTGGCCCTAAATGTAAAGAAGCAATAATGCTGCAAACTTACATGGAGTTGCTTTGCTTGAAGAAAACACCTGTCTATCATCTTTCTTGACTTGGAGGAGGTGGGAGCAGAGGAGAACCAGCTCTTGGTTTCTGCAGCTTGTTCATGTTGCTGATAAACAGCTTTCCCTGTACAGAGTTCCTGTGGTAATGAGATGAGAGCTGCACATCTATCAAACCAAGTCTCTCTATCTAGTTTCATCCCTGCTGCTTGGCTTCATGTCCTCCATTTGTGTTGTCCAGGTGAATTGTTCACATGCTCCACAGAAATGACACTATTATGGCCCATTTACTCTTTTGCTTCTCTTGCCCACCCTTCTGTAAGGGATACATGTCTGCCTTAAGGCATGAGAAGAGAGGCAGAATGAAGAAAGGCAGGAAGGCTGTCTTTTCTGTGAGAGTAGAACTGGATCACTTCTGCTTCTGTTTTGGATCAAATCTGAAACTGTTATGGTTTTGTGTTTGTTCAAATTTAAGGATTGTGGTGGCTCATTCCAAGTGGTATGTCCCAGGTACTCAGATGCAATTCTGTACTGCTTTTGATTGACAATAAAAATGCTATTGTATACTGCATTCTCTTTAATCCATCTGGGATGTTAATGCCTTATATTTATCTTACTCATAACTGCAGACATGCTTCCAGGTGCCTAGTCATCTAGTTATCTGCTGTGCTGATTTCACTGGATATTTGTTAAGAATGGGGTCAAAGTCCATGTTTACAGTTTACTTCCTCTTCAGTTGCTTGCTTGGCTATCCTCATGCTGTAATTCTATTCAAGAGAGATTTTCATGACTGAAGAGTATTTTCTTCTATGCTGAGCTCCTCTGATAGCAAGAATCAAGGAGTTCTAAAGGAAGCAGACATATGGGTTTTTAGCTGTGCCTAGAATTCACAATCGTGATTTTGTTTTTCTAAAATAATAAAACATTTAAATTTTAGTTAATACATTAAGAATCTAGTTGCTTATCTTGTGTGTATCCATGGTTCTCATGACTTCTGTGGGAAGTCTTGCTGGAGAAGAAATGGATTGAGTTGTCTTACCAAAATCCTTCTCCATCCACAATTAAGATGACATTATTTTGCCCAACATGCTAAAATTGCTGGTGGCTTGACCTTGCTTTCCTGTTGTCAGCATAGGGCTTTTCCTGATGGGCAATATGTGATTATATGTTTGTGGCCTTGCCTGCAGTGGATTTATTCCTGTCACTGCTGTAGTGGAGAGCTGTGGTTAAGCAGTTTGCCTTTGCACTGTTGCAGTAGTTCATTGATTTCTCAGTTAACAAATAAAACAAAAACTGAATTGGATCATGCAATGCTAAGTCTGGTTTCCAACCAATTCTGAGCAAGTTTGTATTCTTTTGAGGAGCCAGTTGAAAATGTGTAAAAGCTTGTTTTCTTGTGAGTTGTGTGCTGTTTATTGACAGTCCCAGGATACCCAAAGAAAAACCAGTGGAGCAAGGACATGACATGATATTCCTGTTATCAGACTATTAGTGCCTTTTTGTAGCTTGGATTTCTTGTTGGAGTTTGGAGGGAGAAAAGGACACCCTCTACACCTTCAGTTCTTCCTGTGCTGTTGCAGATTTGAGAAACTTGCCCTGTTCCTGTGTCCAGAACATCTACAGGAGCAGAGGTGCATTTTCCACCTTGCTCTCTCACCCTCCACTGTATCACTTTCCAATCATGAAATTTGCTTTAGGTACAGCAACAAATTGGTTGCTCTGTAAATAGACAACCAGATGGTCTAAGGCAACTATTTTGTATTAAACACTGTATGTGCACAGTGGTTATGGATTAGTTGTTATCAAATTTGCCAGGCTAGGAGTAGAATTATACTGCTGGTTACAGTATCCACATTAAGCTTCAAATGATCCCTAGCACAGGAAATCCTGCCTCTGGGTATGCCCTGTCCCTCCTTGCAAAATAATTCTTGTCATTGTCGTGGGGCTCTGTTGCTAAATTGTTACTAAACAAAAGAATATTCTATCTCTCTCTTCATTTAGTTACACCTTTCTATTTGTTTTGCAGACAAAGTTTGTCCCATCTTGAAACTAAATTAGCTGTTAATCCCTCATTGAAAGCCTATATGGTTTTTAGGTATAGTGTGCCAGCATCCTGCCAAGTGCAGAGTTGGAATATGTTAATTACTTCACAGATTTGTCATTTATTATACTCTATGGTTTAAAGGTTTTTTTTTTTATTTTCTGATATTTACATTTTGTCATCATTTTGTCAGCATAGCAAATGAAGACATTCATGATATGTTTTTCCAAAAGAATTTGACAGTCTGGATTTCAGAAGTGGAAAAAATTTCTAAACTAATATTTTAAATCAGATCTTTTTGTTTCAAAACAAAGGTAAGGCAAATCTTTATTGTTTTTGTCAGGAACAAGTTATATTCAGTGTTATGGATGGGCCTTCACTTGCATGCTCAAAGCTGACACAAAGCATTAATTCCTTTTCACCATTTCAGTTTAAACTCTATCTTGAATTATGACAGAGTGGTGCAATGCTGATGCATTTCTCAACAAAGCATGCTATATACAAGAGGAGAAGAGTATTTTTCTAGTTATGTCATTGAAATGATACCAACTACATTTAATGAGAGGTTTACCATAAATAGGTCAATTAATCAAAGTTTTGCAGCAGCCTCTGTTAAATTTGTTTTATTTCCATGGCAACACTTTCTGCTTCCTAGATAACTTGGTTTCAATAGCTGTGAGGCTGAAGTGAGTGGAGGATGGGTTTTTCTGTGTAGTCATAAGCAGGCAACTATAATAAATTTCCATTTCTTAAACAGATAAGTATAGTCACTCAACCTCGCTGTGTAGGGAATCTAATGTTACAGGTTGCTGAGAATCAAATGTTAGCAAAAGTAAACAGGTACTTTAGAATGAGCCTTTTGATAATGCTAGTTCATCCAGGCTAAAAGCACATACAGGATTTCAGCACCAGGGAACATAAGGCAATGCTTTTGTTTTCTTTCTGCTGTGAATTTTTATTGTGTTTAGAAGCAGGACTAGAGCTAGGTACCTCTTAATCTATTCTATAAAAAACAGTCTTGCTTGTGTTTTTGCTTCAAATTTGATGTTGGCTACCACGCAATTGGAAGGCCGAGAGAGACTTTTACCAGGATACAGTTTATTTTGGAGATATAATCAAGTATGGGTTAGTGTTTTACTTTGTTTTCTGAAGGCATAGAAGTAATCCAGATTGAATGCAAAACACCAGGTTATGTGAAACTGTAAGAAATGCAGGCTCAGAACTGGTTACATTTAAAATTTGTATCTTTTTCACATATATCTTTCCTCACAAACCTATACTGTAGCTTGTCTTACAACAATTTATATGCTTAGTCTTGATTTATTCAACTTTTTTTTGGTGAATGGTTAAAACTGTGGTCAGAGTTGACTCACCTTGAGTAGATTAGTTATCGCTTGTGTTAATATTTAATGGTACCAGGCTGTACCCTGTTCCTGTCAGAACACTCCCATATTGTTTTGAGAGATAATGCATCTCCTGCATTAACACCAGGGATCTGGTAGGAAACATGCTGCATGGCCTCAAAGGTGCACTGCTGCTGTTGTTTATCTTTGCATAAGGGCGATGAGGAATCCTGACAGTGCAAACGTCCAGAGTCCAAGAGCCTAAAACATACTGGACTATGCAGGAACAGGGATCTGAAAAAGCACTACAGTAATTTACAGACTCATCTTCTCTGACAACGAGTCAAGCCTCTCCAACTTGTTGCCCTGCTTCCCTTGTGTTTTCGGTGCTTCACCGAGGACCGAAGGTGTGTTCTTAGCAGGGAGGAGCCCCCTGGCTGCCCCTGCCATGGCTTGTGGCAGCAGAGCTGAACCTCTTGGGCCGGTGTCCATCTGGGCTTCCCCTTGCACTGAGGGGAGGGGACCAGTGCTGGCTCCTTGGCAGCAGGGCTGCAGTGCTGTGCACAGGGCTGACGGGCTGGTCGGACTGGAAATGAGCCGTTTGTTCACTGCCTTGTCGTTTCCACCTCTGGCCTGGTTTTTGTCCATGTTGGTTCTCAGATATGTCCAAGCAAGGCCACAGGAATGCCAGAACCAATATTAGCCAAGAAGCAGGAGTGTGTATCTGCAAGTAGAGAATGGAACAGAATTTCCAGTAACAATTTGCAGCTAGATCAGTTTAAGTCAAGTATTTTAATTGCATCTTGAGACTATGTAGCTAATTTGTGGTATTGGACCTACGTGCCGTGGCGTTAGTGAGAAGTCAGTAACATTGAAGGTTAGTGGATGGCTATTTTCATTAGGACAACTTTTTCCAACCCTACTCACTTGTCTCTGTGCGTTCAAGATGAAACAAGGCAATGCTGGCTGCAGCATTGGTCTGTTCAGGTGGTCTGAATCTGGCCTGATCAGCAAGATCCTTAGTGAGGAGGATGTAGCTGTCCCTAATGGAATTCAGCTCCCTTGAAGTGAGTGTGAATGAGACCCAGGAGAAAAGTGAGTTTACTGTTGGGGATTTGCACTGGTGGGCTGGGTTGCGTCCAGCTCTTGTTGATAAGAGAAATCTGTGGATATTTTCAATGCAAAGTGTTTAAGTTCTTTTTTAGGTGACTCTCTTTTCCAGTTTTCCCTTTTGGACTACCAGCAGTCTGGAGTGGAGACTGAAAACTTTTTTTAAATGGGGAATGTATTTCATAACTTCAGTATACTTTGCAGCTTGGTTGTGGCAAAGTAGGTTCAACAAATGTGTAGCTCTCATGCAGAGATCTTCCTCTGCACTTAGTGGTGGTTGTAGCTGCTTGATCCTTAGCCTGGGCTTGTCGTGCCTTCACTGTTCCCATGCAGTCCCTGTGCCGTGCTGCTCCCACAGGACCTGTTTCCTCTCTGAAAAGACTGTCCTTGTCTCCTGATAACCCTCAGGACAAGCTCAGGTGTTGTCAAGGCTTCAGACAGGAAGACTCGATGGCTGACATTGCATTATCTGCTCTGATGTCTCCCTTGTGGAGCCCACAGAAATCACCCAGGGATTCGTGTGCTTGTTCAGCCGTGTTGTGCTGAAAGCAGTCACCAGGAATGCACTAGGCTGTGCTGTTTAGATTCAAACGATGGATAATTTTCTGCCAGTACTGATTGATGGTCTCTACTCAGTGCATATTTTCCCCCTGCTCCACTTGAAAACAAGACAGCTGGTAGACCACAAAATCAATGCTTCCTTCCTCATGGTGCATTTTGATGATATCCATAATGATATGGGTACAGATGTTTTTGTAACTTTTGTTAGTATTTAAAAAGGAACATATTTGTGAATTTTAAGACAAAGATATTCTAAAAAGTGGTCTCTGGTTTTTTGACTGTTCCAATTGTTATCCGTGACAACATGCGTTTCTGGCACATGCACAGCAGTCATTACAATGTAGTAGCAATAATGGGAAAAAAACACACACACACAAAATTGTTAGTTCTACATGATATTCCAAGGCATATGATACACATGGAGTTTGCTCCCAAGTTATTTTTCAGTTGGAATGCTTCTAATCCAGTGATGTAGATATGATCATATGTATAAGTGTGCTTTGTGATTGTTATGCTTAGAAAATAGAAGTTGCATTTTTAATCTCTTGCTGATTAGATATCTGACTTTTGTATATTTCTAGTTTCTAATATTCCTCATACTTCTGAAAACTTCAGTAGTTCTGTTTTTACAGTGAGGCTATATAATGATAGTAAGATTGCAAGAAGTATAGGAAAACGGAAGGATTTTATTAGAAGTTATTACTTGCATTGTCTCAGCAGCAGGTCAGAATACTCTGCACAACTGCCTCTTAGATACAGTATCCTGTAACACCAGGATAAGCATGCCATCTGTTCCAGGGCAGGAAAAAGTTATTAGTCATTCATTCAGTGGCACACCCTTTGCTTACTAAGAGATATTTTTAGAAAGAAGCAGAAATCCACAGCATAGCTTACAGAGACTATTTCGAAATACCTGGCTACATGCACACCCATGCCTGTAGCCTTTACTCAAGGAAACTTTTTAATTATATCCCTGGAGTTGTGTCCAAGTTGAGCAATAGAGGATAGACTCTTAGGGATAATGGACTATCTGTTGGGCAAGTGAATTTACTATTTTCAAAGCAGGAAAATTCCTGTGCTGTGCAATAGTAAAACCAAAACATCCAGATACATAGCAGCTTTGAGAGCAGACATAAAGCTTCACAAGATTTTCGTAGACTTGGCAAGATAATTTGGGTTAGATTGGAGTCAGGATGATGTATGCTGGAAGAGGACTTGGAAGTGCTTGTTCTATCTTGATACAGTCTATGGTGAGACCTGCAAAGATACCTCGAGACTGACACCGACTTTCAGCAGGCGTTAGGATACCTGTGCTGGAGCTGTGGCTGCCTTGATGCAAATAGAGGGAATTCCTCCCACTGGGATGGATTTAGCTGGCTGTTTGAGTGTGTTGTTGGTCAGGAGGATGAGTGGGTCATGCCTCGATCCTATCAAAGGAAAGAGGAGAAATTTGGGGGTTATTGCAAATCAGTGTACAGAGGCACATTATAGAAGCTGAGCAAACATCTCTCCTTTTGGAGCACAGATGTAGAAATTGTTGAGGTGCCCACTTCTTAAAACAGATCATTAAAATGCCTCCCCAACATGAGGACAGTTGCAGGCCTTCCTCAGTCTGATGAAATGTTAAACTGCATTTCTTATTCCATGTCAAACCCCTTATCAGTCGACAGATCATGCTGGTTGCACTGCCTTCTTAAGTGCAACCTCAAGTAGCAAAAGTTTTTGAGAGGCCTCTGGCAGCAGCAGCCTGAGAAGCTGTGTCCTGGAGCTCAGGGCTAGGGTAGAAGCTGTCCCACAAAGCAGAGGTTCAGGTACGAGTATAATTGGCAGGATTTACAGGGCCCCTTGCTTCTACCGATGTCCTCTTACGAGTAAGCAAGACTTGTGCTTCAGGCTTTTTTCTTTGACAGATAGTTTACAGATCCTGTGCTGAAGACAAAAAAAAGTCTTTTAATAGTTTTACACGTTTCTCACAAACCATTTTGACTGTTACATGTTAAGTAATCTTCAACTGTGTTATGAAAAATGCCTTTTTGAAACTCGTCCGAAGCTTTTTCTGAAGGAGCAAGACTTCCCTCCATGTAGCAGTAATGACAGTATTAGCACTTTCTTGCACTTAATTGGGCAGCAAATTGGGTTGCTGCTGCAGAACGCCATGCTAATTTATAATGCTTATCCTATTCTAAAAGATTGAGTTAGAGAAGTGAGGAAAGACACTACTTTGCTTTTGGGAGTCTGTGTTATGAAGAAATATCTTCACTCTTTGCTGTATTTAATATAAATTTCTAATAATGTTTTTTGTTGTTTAAAGCAGGGAGAAAAAGCTTTTTTTCCTCCCTGTAGTGTGTGAATGTTTGAGAAGTGCCTCCAAGTGGAGAAAGATCACAGCATTGACCCTAAACATTTTTGAGAGTTCTAATGTTAGAGGTATGGCTTTTATATCCAGTTAGAGGTTTCAGAGGCATATGTTTGTTTTTCAAGTCTGCCTCACTCTGATTCAGACACAGAAGAATGAATCCATAAAATTTTTCAGCCACTTGCAGTTCAAGAGAAGTCTTCCTTGATGCCTGGTCAAAGGCAAGACTTCAGTTCAAGCAAACTGTACAATGACTAGTTTTCCACTACTGAACAAAGTGTGATTTTATTGGAGAGAGTTTCTTACTATGAAACCATTTTCATAGTATGAATCATAGTAGGAATCATTGTCATAGTTCTGCAAACTAATATAAACTTCAAAGAACACCTCCAGTATGATTTACCTGATTTTTATGAACGACTTATACCAATTCAGAATTTCTTGTTGCTAACTACTGCACAGTTCTGTGAACAAAATGGTGAAATTAATGCCTTAAATTATGTGAGTAATGGCTGGATACACAGTGCTCTTTACTATGCAATGACATGGGACACGTTAAAATGTGTGGTAAATCTAATGCAACTGTACCTTTGCTGCTGCTTTCAGACATTGGTTATACCACAGCTGACTGCATGTGCTGGCTGAGGCTTCACTGGTGCCATCTCAGTCTGTGTTGACCCAACAAAGGTCAGACACCTAGAAAAGCAGCCTGTCCAGGTCTGATGCTAAGCAGCATTCTCAGCTGGTTAACTTTTAAAAGTATTTTCTTTTCCCTTGCATCCTCTGTAGTATGAAGAGGAATTCTTTCATTGGCAATATGGACATATGACGGTTGTAAGACTTCCCTCAAAATTATTTACTTTGAAGTATGTCTGTGTTAAATAATGGCTTAAAGATAGTTTGTTTTTATAACATTAGCTCTGAGTTTTTATAACATTAATTCATATATACCCATGTGCTACTTCAAAAATATTAAAGTAGTTGGAAAAAAGCAAACAAAAATTTATAAAGTAGTAAAGTGGTCAAGACCTGTTAGAAGCAAGCAGTCTGCAGGTTTTAAATCAACTGAAAAAGCATAGAAATGGATGAGATGCACCAATTCTTAACCTAATTTTAAGCAAAAGGCTTCAAATGTTCAGTTAAAAAGTTATTGCATAATGACTGTGATATTTTCCTCTTGACTAACAATAGCACTAAAAATTTTGCTTGGACGGTCAGAGAACAGTCAAAAATGAGGAAAAATTTGGCTTAAACCTTAGCTCTCAGTCGGCATGGTCAGAGAAGCATATGCATGCTATGGCACAGCCTGGAGCTATCAGGCCTCTACATCTGTAGAGCCTCTTGGCAGCTGGTTTGTCCAGAGCTTGCCTCCCTCACACAGGGCAGCACCTGCAGTACCAGCAGCACCCTGCCCACCCTCTCTGCCTTGGGCAGAGGGGAGAGGAGGGGACCTGCTCTTCAACCAAAGATCACTGTTTGAAGAGCAGAAAAGAAATATTGGAGGCTGATGTGGCTTGCAGTCAGATTAAATTCAGTAAGTTCCATGCTTAGTAAGATCTGGTAGCTAAAAGTCATGTTATTGTTTTGTACAATGACAGCCTTACTGAAGGAACAAAAGAAAATCCGTTATCATAGTGACTACTTCTGCAGAAGAAGAAATTCCCATGTATGTAAGTACTGGGCTGTGCTAGTCTGGTTTGAGTACTTTAGATAAATGTGTTTGCTTTAATTTATTGGCAGGATTGTATTTGAACTTAACCGATTACTAGTTATAAAGTTGAAATATCTTAAGGATGTAGGCATTGCGTGGCTATATGAGGACTTTTGTTCTGTCTGGTACTTTTGCATGATAAGTTATCATTTCAAAGTGTCCACCTAAACCTTGGTGTGTCTCAGTTGTATCAGATTAGCATAGAATCACAGAATTGTTTAGGTTGGAAAAGCTCTGAGACCATCGAGTTCCACCATTCCCCCAGCACTGCCAAGGCCACCACAAACTCATGTCCCCAAGTGCCACATCCACATGGCTTTTAAATCCTTCAGGGGTGGTGACCTCACCACTGCCCTAGGCAGCCTGTGGCAGGGCTTGACAAACCTTTTTCCTAGTATCTCCTCTACACCTCTCTTGTCACAAATTGAGGCTACCTCATTGTGGTTTATACTACCAATGTGGGGTTACTCTTCTTAAATTTTCTCCTATTCTGTACTACTATGAGCCCTTTGCTTTAATAAAGTGAGTGAATTAGGATCTTATTTTTGTCATTTGCCTCTGGTTCCAGCAGGAGAGTCCACAAGACAAGGTGAGTTTTGTGTTGAAGGTATAGAATGGTTTATTTGTGACTAAGACAGAATTTTTGTGGGTGCTAAGTTTTATTTTCTGCATTTCAGAGAGTAGGAAATCTAGTTCTGAAGATGTCTTGCCATCAGAACTGAGATCACTTACTTTACTGTGGTGGATCTTCAAGGCAATGGTCTCTACTCAAGTGCAGGTACATGGGCTTTGGAACAAGAGAGGTTCCAGATGACTGAGGACTTACACTGCAAGTGAGAAAGTATTTTCCAATATAGTATGCTCTAGTATGTATGAAGACTCTTTGGGAAGATGATCAGAGATTCCAAATTGTATTACTCTTACAGGACAGAATAGCTAACTTTCAGGTTTATTTAAACACCTATTTTCTGTTCTTGTTAAGTTCTGCCTGACTGAAGAAACTCATTTTTGTTTCACATAAAGCTGTCTTTGTGCAACAAGAAAATAGGAGTGGAGTTCCAGCCTCTTCTGCCTTTTTCTCATTCTGCAGAGCAAATGTGAGATTCCAGGAGAGGGCAGACTGAGGGACATGTGTGTTGGTCAAATCCAGGAGGTGAGGGTGTCCCACACCTTCAGCCTTATCAGGTCCACGTGTCCATGCAGAACTATGCAAATGCAGTGTTGGTGAAGTATTCTTGGGGTGCTGGGGCCGTAATTTAGCCTTTTTTCTTTAAGGTAAGGAAAGATTGAAGTATCTCCCATGACTTCTAAGGTACTGTGACCCCCTTATCACTAAGATAAAGTGACTCCATTAGCAGTGCAAGGTTGTATAGCCTTGACAATTGTGTGCCCTGTAACCCCTATGTATAGAGCTCTTGTCTGCAACCAATGGTGATTGCTTTTCTTTTTGCTCTGTAAACATAATTTACAATGTTAAGGAAGATCTTTGAGTTCTTTGCAAAATAAGCTTGTAAATTCTAGATCCTAATTTTATTTTGACAGAAAAATAGAAATTGCTTATGTTAACTGGATTACTGTTTTATAATCTTAAATATTAAGAACAAAATCCAAGTTCTGTCTTAAGAAGTCCGCATATGGAGAATGCTGTAATGGCTTTGAAATTGTAATGGTTCCACAGGACACATTAATTTTCCTTCAGCCATTTGTGTGGCCCTGAGTAGCTCCTTTAGTAAGTCCCATGTATCCATTTTAGGGCATAGTGCAATTTATCAAAATCCTGTGAGTCGATGGAGAGTTAACACAAAAACCCCCAAGGTATTTTGCCTGACAGACAAATGCTGCTGTTGACGTGGCTGCAGTTTCTTCAGACAGTGCCTGCCTTTTTGAAAGCAAGTGCCCTGTGACTCAGCTCAGGCATCAGGGAAGGGCTGTGGTGTTTGGGTTTTTCACGGTGTTTTTTGTCCTTTTGTAGCTCACCATTTATATGTCTCTTCTTGGAAGAACTCTCTTTTGGAGCTAGCACCTGAACCAAATCTGGTCCTGCCAAAGCCTTCAGGGTTTGACTTGCTGGGCACGATGCCTTAGTTCAGCTGCTGTTCCTGCAGAGTGCCTGGCTCCTGTGCCACCAGGGGCAGTGACTGAGCCAAAGGCAGGTGCCTGTCCCCTCAAGGTGGTACTTCAGGAGCTGTTGTAGAAGACTTGAGAGCCGGAGGTCACTGGAGGCAGAGGCCCATGAGTGGGCACGGCAGAGCCTGATCATCACTAGAGGGAGCTGGTGGAATTCTTGGGGCCCTTCGTCTGCCCAGCACTGAAAGTCCTGTGCCCGGGACCCGATCCCAGAGTAGGTGGCTGTGCAGGGGGAGTGCTGCTCTGGAGTGAACATATCTGTAGTTCTGCAGCACTAACTTTTGTGCTTTGGTGCACAAGTGCCACAACTGCTTTTAGCTGTAATTGCAGTACAAAGGAATATAAAACTCCTAATTCAGGAACTTAGTTGTTGCCCACCCTCCAAACCAATTGCAGCTCTTTGAGTTTGAAGGACCTTATGAAAGGAGCAGCCACAGTAAGGCAGTGCATCCAGTACAGGAACCATATGGCAAACAGGTGTTTTGCAGATTTACACAGAAGACAGTCTTAGTTGAGTTGTTCCAGTATGTTACCTTAAAAAAAGGCTAAGAACTACTTAAATCATAATCAGCATTAAATGTTATTTTCTTCTGCTTTTCTCCATCAAATATTGCTCAGATGAAAAGGGATCTCCTGTAGTCTGATTTATTCTTTATAGCTTTTAGTTTTGTTCTTCTGATTTTTTAAAAAAGAATTTTTAATAATGTTTTGGGACTTTTAATAATTGCCTAATTAAAAATGTATGCTACTTTTGTGCAGATTTTTTGAAGTCTTTATGTACCCCTTGGAGGAACATGACTATGAATTAGTTGGTTTTATGATTGACAGCCGTTTTAAGAATCAGCTGGTAGCAAAAATTCAGTGCAGAGTGTATATTGTTAAGTGGACCTGAGTTCCAACTTAAATAATGATATCAAAGTTAGCAAAGGCTGAAAGGGTAGGATTACAATTTAGGAAATCATCTTTCAAGAGCCTCGTGGTCATGTCTGATTTGCTTTTCCAATTCTGATGTCTGTGATTCAATGCTGGAAGATAGACAAGCACGGGCAGCATGCTGCAGTATCCATCATGCTAACATGAAAGACACGTTAAATTTAAACACTCAGTTTTTCATCCTACTCCTATGGAATCAGCACACAGACTGTTTCCAGCCAAGCAGCACTTGTGGGACTGTTCAGCAAGAATCATTTTAAAAATGTAATCGATATGACCTTACTAATGGTTAGTTGCAGGTGCAAGACTGTATGAGCAGTGCTTGAAGCATATGCTAAGGAAACAAAATGGGCAATGAATTTGTTGCTTGTTTTCTTTCCTTTTTTTTTTTTTTTTGAGCCTACAGATCTAAAATACCTGATGTGATAGGTGATCTTCTTTTTACTAGATTAGAGGCTCACTAACCACAGATCTCTAGATGGGAAACAAAAAGATGCTTAATGACTGAATTTTGTACCACAAGAGCCAAAGACATAATTGTGGTATTTTTTGTTCCATGCTCTCAGTTGGCTGTCTTTTACTGGATGCCTAGTTTTTACAGGTTGCTACAGGGGAGGGGAGACACCAGTGGCACACGGAGAGCCTGAAGACTGTCTGTTCATCGTGCCAGGCTATGCAGAGATTGTACACTGAGGTAATGCCAATTTTCTGATCCATACAGCCACTACAAATACACAGTGTAGAGCAAAGGATGCTTATAACACAGTGATGTTAATGCCTCATGCTTGCTTAACTTTTGCAAGAACGTCACAATTCTAGGGATAGACTAGAAATATAAATGCAAATCTGTGTGTAAATAATACAGTCCGAGGAAAACAAACTTTTCTTGACTACTTGCATGGCCAAGGTGTCACCCACAGGCTGTGGCAGAAATAGAAATAGGATTTGTTTGTCCTATGTCCTACTTTTGTCATAATAACATTGTTGTAAGAATTAATGAATGCAGGCTACACCATGGGTTTTCTATGTCACCAGAAAACAGTTTTTGAAGTGGTTTGTTTGATCGTGGCATTGATATTCTAGGATCAGTAATAGCTGTTCTTAAGTAAGGTTTATGGGCTCCTCTTTAAAGAGAGGAATTTCTATGCACTCATTTAGTGGTAGCCCTGATTGTAAGCTTTTGAGTCTCCAAACCAAGTGGTTAAATGTCAAAACTACTTTTGTTGCATCATTGCTGACTCCTTTTTAAGTCAGCATTTATTACTAATAAATTAAATTTTCTCTATATGTGTCAGTGTTGTTGCACAGAAGTGTGAGCACTCACTCCAAGCTGATTTATATGGTTCAGATCAGTTTTCTGCCTCAAAGTGGTGGCAGAGATAGTAAGCAAGCATGTGTGTGTGTGTGTTACAACTGTGTAAGGAACAATTTCTCCCATATGCTCATGGCAACAAGTGGTTGCTCATCCCCATAAGTAGCTCATTAGTTTGTCTGAGGAGCTGTGATGTAATTAATAAAAGTAATCTGGAAATTTTCTTCTGTCTGTTGCAAGGAGACCACAGGCACCAAGGACTTCATGGGGAGCAGTTTCCTCTTGTGGCTCTTCAGGTTGAGTTTGCCAGCCCAAGTGCACTGGAGAGGAAGTGAGGGCAGTCACAGGGACAGCACAGTGTTTTTGTGGTTGGTGGATGGAGAACATGGGCAATGGACCACTTGGACATGAAGGAATGGATGGCAGCACGGATGGATCAAAGGGAGTCGGGGCTGTTGTAAGGTTGCCAGGAGCCCTGTCTGCACAGCCAGCCCTGAGTCTGCCCTCAGTTCAGCCAGCAGGTGACGGAATTCCTAACCTGTGTCAATACAGGTTGTGTGGCTCAGTCTTTCCAAATGCATTGGTGCAGCCCATGCTATTATTTCCTAGGCTGTGCCTCATCTGCAGATGCTGTGCAGTTATCACACCCTGCCAGTGCTTTCACAAGAAGCACTTCCCTTCATTAACCTTTTTCTGATAATGGGTGGGACAAGAAGTTCTACAAGAAAAATTAAATATTGAGACTTTCTGGTAGAAGCTGTGGCATAGGGTGTCCAAATGGCAGTGGTGTTAGTGAAGCCCTCTTGACTCATATCTGACCAAGTTTTATAATGTAAAAAAATTGTGTTTGCTTCAAGGCTCCTTGTTTGTTTCCTTCTTCACATGGTTTTCAAGGCAGTTGGGAGATGTCATATGACTGTTTCAGCTGTGCCCCTTGACTGCTGTCGTGTCTGTTGGCAAACCATGGCTAGGGGTGACTATGAGGCAGTGTAAAGCAGTAGACTTGACCATTTGGAGTGTTAGAAAAAACTATTGGAAAGAAAGATGTCATGTGTTTCAGTAGACCAACATCTTTCTTTCCACCTTTTTGCTGTCTTTAAGTCACAAGCATGCTTATATTTGCTCAGAAAAACTGATGCAGATGTTCTATCCTTCATCTAGTTCTAATGAATGTAAGCTTGTTCAGGTGCTAAAAATAGTAAAATTAAAAAAACAACAACAAACCATTGAGTTAGGAGAGGGTTAACAATCTTAACACTGGAGACTTGCCATAGCTGAGCCTTTTCCTGAAGGGAACAGCAGCCAGACTGTCCTGACAGTGTGCCAGAGGGCTGAGGAAAGAGGGTTCTCTGGCATCCTCAGCTCACAGGGGTCTTACAGCATGAACATGCAGCAGGTTCAAACATAGTAGCCTGTGTCCAGCTGGAGAAACTGAGCCTGGTCTGCCTGACTCAGTTCCTGACACCATGCTGATGGGTGTGATGGGTCTGGGTCGATCTGACCACTTTGATACTTATTTTGCACATATCCTTCAGGCCTGCACTGCTTGATTTACTCTTTAGTAGAGGGATGTGGGCACTAAAATATATTAATGGAGTACAGTGATCAATTTTTTTGTGTGGTCCTTTTCTTTGCTGTTGCAGCTCATTTTCTTCTGTTGATTATGATGAATCCATTTTTGAATCTGGTTCAGGGTAGAGGTGCTAGATGTGGTTGTAATTGGAGTAATTTACTTTCATAGGAGAAGTATGATACTTTTCAGTTTCCTTTTTCTTAATAAAATTCTGTGATCTTGTGAGGTTTGAGTAGGGATTTTTTCTGATAAACTGCTCCTTTTTACAACAGGTAAACTTAGGACTTGTCCAAAAATAGAGTCAGTGTTTCCAATCCACTCTTTGAGCTGGAGAAAGTAATTTCTGTTATTCCTGTTGGGCTGGTCAAGGAGCAGACCCAGAAAGCTGAAGGGTATTCAGCTTTTCAGAGCTCTTCTACTCTTTTTGTGATGTTCCACTTTTTGTCATCAGGAAACACTAGTGTCTTCCCAACATTTCCATGTGAAAGAAGCAAGCTTCTGTTGCAGCAGGAGGACAGAAGAGTCAAACCAACAGGAACTATTGAAGTGGGGGTTTTGCCTTATAGAGGATCTTTTCGTGTAAATACCCTTGGTATTAGATACCTTAGTAACTCAAGAAGGCATCTAATTTTAGCCAGTTCTCTGGCACAAAGGATTGGTGTCCTGCCTTATGTACCACTATTCTGCTGACAAACTTTAACCTGCAGAGTTGATGATCTGGGGACACAAGCCATTTGCTGTAGTTGTTTATGAACCAGCTCATCCTACCAGGAGAGGATATGGAAGTCTTTGACAACAGTCCTACCTGTTGGACCTTAGAGTGTGCTATCGAAATTGCTTCACTGCCCCTTTGATGATCTTGTCCTTCCTATACCACACTGCTATAGGTGCTTCTAAGCTGAGGTCTGGACCTAAAGTTAGGCTTTAGCCTAGGCTTTTATTGTATTTAATAACACTGGGTACTGGATGTTAATATGTGTTCTCTGTCCATGGTAGACATCAGAGCTACAGAAATTGTCCTGTGAGAGAGAAATAGTGGAGTTTCCCAGTGTGAGCCCTGGGAAAGCCCCTGTGAGGGAGAAAGCAATCATCTCAGCTCTCCAAGTACAAACACTGTGGTTCTTTTATAAAAGGCTAAAACCCCAATTCTGGTTTTGTTTTCACTAGTGTAATCTCAGATGATGCTAGGACATGTCACAAGCTGCAATTTGGGCTTGCTCTTACCCAGATGGATGAGAAGCCTGTGTTTGGCTACTGCTTGTCTGTACTTTTCATGATTTAAAACTCAACATGCCCATGACTCATTCCAAAAATCCACTGCTGATCAATTTGCCAAGCAGTAAAATTAAGATTTGTGGAGCAAACAGGCCCATGAAGTAAAAAAGCTCAAGATTTTTGTAGTCTATTTGCTGCTATATAGGAGCATGATCTGAACTACTATTGTATTGTTGGAGTGGTGTTAGTTCTAACTGCAGCCTGCAATGCCCCCTGTGCTTTATTTTAAGTATAGAATTGATTTTAAATATAGAAAGTTCTTAATTATGTAAAATTTTATTTCAATCAAGTGTTTGGAAAACAATTATTTAAGTTATCAACAGAACAGTTTTTAAATCATATGTATAGTGTGGTTGTTGAGGTGGGGGAAGAGTGTTGGGGCTTGAGGGGAGTGGTTTGTGGTTTTTTAGTGTAACACAATAAAGGGAGTTTTCAGTTGAGCAGCTGTGTCCTCCCACAGGGGAAACTTGCAGGATGATGTTTATGCTTGTTTTAGTCATCAGAGGTGAAGTGCATACTAATGGCCAGCCTGTGTTCTCTGCAATTGGAGGATATTTCTCATCATGAAGGAAGTTTCCAAGGTCAGCAGCTACAATGCCCGGAGAAGTTACATCACAAGTATTGCTCACATCTCTTGCAAGTATACCATGGGTTTGATTTGGGCTTGTGTTTGCTGTGTTATTTAGCTGTTAAAAACACCACATCCACAGCAAAAAAAATAAGAAACTTGAATGAGTATTTTTGAAAAAGTCTTACTATAGTATTCTGATATCCTGTACATTCCCAAACTCAGTTTGTCTCTTTCTGTGTTTGCAGTGAGAATTACACTGTCCTGTGATGATGGCAGCAGCAGCACCCCTGGATCCAGTCTGGGCCTGTGCATTTCAGTTACCTCCAGTCATGTGATGGCATGACAGGTCCTGCCTCTGTGTTAAGTTGTGGGTATGTGAAGAAGAAAGCTTTGGGCTATTTTAGCAAAATTTGCATGAGGGAAAAGTCAAAAGGCTAGATCTTAATTCTTATAGGTCATTTTGTATCTCCAGTTACTACGAAAATTAATCTTATTGGTACATGTAACAGTTTGGAAACCCCTGATACAATCTGTTTCTGTCTTGTCACTTTTTTGTGTGTGTTTCTACACGGGAGATTTCAGTGTAAGGACTGTATTTTATAATTCTGGGGTTTTTTAAGCAGTATTTTTAACTGCTATTTGGTCGGTTTAGTTGTTGCCAAGCCATTTACCAAATAGCTGTTAATTTAAATTCAGCTTCTTTTATAATGACAAGAACAAGGACACTCCTTATAAGCCTACCTGTTCATTTTATTTGTTTCCCAAGCTCCTGGTGAGGTTTGCTGTTGTTCTGTCAACAGGACAGCAAAGTGAGAGGTTGCTCTACATACCCTCCACTACTGTAGACCTCATTCTGTTTATGTCCAAAACTCTGACTCAGTACTGTTGAAGTCAGCTGAGTCTTTCCCTGTTCTTCAGGTTGTTCTGAATCAGTCTATAAACCTAAAATTCAAAGCTGCTCCTAGCAAAGAAAACAAAACCTTTTTCCTTCATTTCCTAACAGCACTTGTGTTGTGGTTTAAGCTTGTTGTTGATGTCTAATCATGTTCAGCAGTGACCGTACCAAGCACCATATATTAGAGTGAAATTACCTGGTCTTCTTTATTTCCTCGATTGCCTTGCTTCAGCAACAATTATTGCATTTAAAAAGGGCGGTGGTGTTCTGCCATCCCTGCTCCCTCACTCTGCAGTTGGGAATGGTGGTTAGGAATGGTTGTAAACGTCATCCAGGTAGCTGAGGTAACCCCGAGTATTTAAGGAGGTGAGAATAAATACTGACCTTCTTTGAGGTGTGGACGGGTATGAAACAGGAGAGTTTGCAAAGCTGAGGACATGTGTTTTGGAAGGTGTGCTAGATGTGTTGGTTATAAGCTGCTCATCCTTGCCCTGTTCTGCATCGTGGCCAACATTTTACTTTATTTTCCCAATGGCGAAACAAGATTTGCTTCAGAGCATCACCTCAGCAAATACGTGGAGTGCTTTCATGGCATTCTAGGTGGGGGCTTTCTGGTAAGTAATGACCCAGTGGCTTCTTTCAAGTTTAATTTGGAGCTACCTGGTACTGCTCTTCCTTTACTTGTTATGTTAATCTATTCATCTAGTGTAGCAGAACATTAGTATTTTGTCATCAGGAATCTCTGGAGCTGTATATTCTGTTATTCCATAGGTATTACTAGTTACTATTGGTTATCTTATCTGCACTGTTATGTCACTTTAAAGCTGAAAAAGTCGTAGGGTCTAGGTCACAGAATCCAAAGGCAAAACTGAAGCCAAGCTTCTCAGCAGGTCACTGTTTGCACAAGGACTTAAATCTTAAATTTCTGATATATTATCGAGCCATTCTCCTTTTAATTATCCCTAACTAACTAGCATTTACTTACAATTCCTGAATTTCTATTATCTGAGATGTTGACAATTATTTGTCTGCCTTAGCTACTTATTCAGAGGAATCAAGTAGCAGTTGTCAAAGCTTTGCATGTGAGTAATAGCAAAGAATGAAGAATTGAGTGTGTTCATTATAGGACACTGTTAGTCTGAAACTATTTGTATCGGTTTTTCTGTGGCCAGGTTTTGGTGGCAGCGGGGGGGGGCTGAGGGAGAGGCTTCTTCGAGAAGCTGCTGGAAGTTTCCCCGTGTCCAGGCTGGGCCCGCTGCTGACCAAGGCCAGGCCAATCAGTGGTTGACAGAACACCTCTGTGATAAGATATTTAAGAAGGAAAAATAAAAGTGGTAAGAAATGAAGATGGCTGCCAGAGAGGAGCAGGGTGAGAGCCTGTGAGCAACAACGCAGACACCAAGGTCAGTGGAGAAGGAGGGGGAGGAGATGCTCCTGGCACTGGAGCTGAGATCCAGCTGCAGCCCATGGGGAAGACCATGGTGAAGCAGCTGTCCCCCTGCAGCCCATGGAGGACCACAGGAGTGCAGAG